>ML776584.1:199367-283549 GCA_009831015.1 Picea engelmannii
CTGCTCAACTGGAGGTTGCCCCCTCGAAGAGGCCTGTGAACATTTCTTTTTGAATCAAAGTGCTTTTCTATTGCTATTTCGTATATCATTTCTGTGTATTGTGAAGATTATGCTGGATATTTTACTATTATTCTGCCATTTCTAGCATTTTATTTCTGTTTTGCATATTTTATATATCTGGTATCTTGCACTAGCCAAGTGCAAGAGCCAAGCTAAAGGGGATCATAAGGTTCAAACGCTAAGTTGAAGAGTTGGAGATTACAAGTGTCAAATTAGTAATAAATCCTAAGAATCAAGCCATGATGAGGCCAGCTGCCAGATCCAGTTAGGTGTAAGGGCATTTTGAGAATATCTCATTGGTATAATTGTTGAATATTGAGTTGCATATGAAGAACCATGAGCAAACGGGATATGCGTCAAGCCTCAGATTTCATTTACCGCTGTCAAGTATTTTGTTTGATTATAGGTCGCAGAACTTGTAGGAGTATATAGGTGATCAAATGGAAACAATCAAAGAACAATGGAACCTAATAAATACAGATGCACCTCGATTTTTTAACACAGATGTGAAGCTTATTTAGATATGCCTCGGGTCTTTAACATAGAAATTAGAGTGTAACTTTTGTCTCTGAAATTTAACCACAATACATAGTCATTACTCAAACGCCCAGCAAATCAATAGTGCAAAGTTTCATTGTTTCATAAAGGCAGAGAAATTACTATATAAAGCTCCACATTTTGAAGATATTTCATTTCAAAGAAGCAGGGATATTTCTTCGTTATCTTTCATTGCTAGTGGTGGGTAAGGTCAATCAAATAGCGTGGAAAGGTAGCCAATGATCACATCTTCCAGTTTCCTCCAATGACAAATTCATGATGTGTTCAACTCTGGAGAAGGTTAATCACCATAATCAAAAGGCTATTAAGATTTCTTCAAAAGAAAAAGCATCTACAAGGGACAAAAAATCAACAGAAAGTGTCTCTCACAGATATGGATCCAGGGCATTTAGCTAAATCATGAGTTTCAAAGAAACCTCTATCACTTGATGCACATTTACTACCCATGAGATTTCCAAAAATTAGATCCATAATCACTAGGCCAGATCAAGAACATCATTTCCCAATGATGGTATGTCCTACAACATCGTTAATGCATACAATAAATTTGATTTGATCATGAAAGGTTTCATTTTGACCAAAACAAAGGTTTCATCAGTGTAGAAGGCAAAATTATAACCAGTTAGCTGATGAAAAGTAGATCTTTCACCAGCTAACTAGCAAATCTTAAGGCGAAATAGCTGGTGAAACCTGAGATGGCCAGAGAAAGAGTAATTTTGCCCAGATTGAAGTTTTACTAATATGAATCTCTTGAAAACTCTTTTAATGGATAGATGTTGAATTATAGAGTCATATCTAAGATCCACTTTTGATGTAAAAGGGTTAGAAAAGGTATTCAAGTTGGTTTTGATACCTTTTTTGGAGGCAACAAATCAGGGTTTTTTCCAAAATTAGCAAATTCGAATTTCATCTTTCTCAAGAGTCATCAAATAGCCTTGGAAGGCTTATCTGCACTGCACAGATATTCTACATCATCTGAAGACCATGAAATGTGGAATTGACCTCATTTTGAGGATCATTCCTTATCTTTTGTAAATCAGTTTTGACTTTCTATCTTTAGCATATCTGATCCATTCATTGAGGATCTAAAAATTGTGTTGTAGAACAATAAAGCTCAAGACATAATAGGACTCAGGTGTTCAATTTTGGATACATTTTTCTCTTGTTATCTTGATAATAGAATCACAGTCTTCTTTTGTTGTCAATATAAAATTTATTCATGTACTTCATTATTTTTTACTTTATTTCAGTTTAGCTCAGCTTCTAAGAATTGTTATCTTCTTATTAAGATCATGAACTTGAATTAAAGGAATTCTTACTATCTTGTATGACCCTACACACTGTTGTACATGGTTATCTAGACTAGTGTTCTTCATACCCTATTTCAATTACTCTGTCTAATCATTGATTTCTAAAAGAATTGTCTTATTCGAATGCATGATAAGTTGTTCTTCTCATTAGCCATTGAGTTATCCCATTGATCCAAGTATACCTATTTATCAAATTTCTTAAGTTACCAAGCATCTTTAGCTTATAGCCCTAAAGGGTTTTTTGGAGTGATAACAGGAAGGATGCCTGGGAATAGAGGAATGGAATGATCATGAACACCACTGAAAGGGGGAATTTCATGGGGAGTGGAAAAAATGGCTTGGTGTTTGGAGAGGATAGATTGGAGGTTGTGATGCATAGAGATTTTCTCAACAACTTGAATGGAATGGAGTTGGGAAATAATTTGTGAATGACATTTTTTTAGGATATTTTTCATTTGATCAGAACTGATGATCTCAAGGTATCTTGTTTTGATGCCCTAAAACTTATACTATTGTTCCTCATATTTGAATTGCATGGTTAATTCCTTCAATTCCATGAGGATAGGTCCCAGACTATGTAACCATTCAACACTTAGCACAATGTCACAACCACCCATATCGATAGAGAACATATGAGATTTTAGGTGGTAATAACCAATTTGTAGGTGCACATTTTCACAACGCCCTGTGCCTTTCATGGAACCACCATTGGAAATCATGATTTCCTTGAACACGAATAGAGCAATTGATTTCCTTGAAAATGTGACAATGAATAAAATTATGGGTGTTTCCACTATCAATGAGGATTATGACCTTTCGGCACTTAATATAGCCAATGATTTTCAGGGTTTAGGGAGAACATAAGCTAGTCAGGGCATGAAGAGAAATCAATGATTCAACTTCTAGTGGATTAGAGGGTGGAGTAGGATCATCTATTGGGGGTGGGTCTTCCACTAGGGAAACCTCGATCTCCTCATTAGTGGAATCCTTATAAGTGGCCATAAAAAAAAATTGTTCCTTACACTTATGCCTTTTAAAATATTTGTCATCACAGTTATAGAAAATACCCTTGAGTTGGTGTTCAACCATTTATTTATGAGTTAATTTCTATATCTTGAGGGGAGTGGTAGGAGGGGGAGGATTGGCGGGTTGAGTGCGAGGAATAAAGGAGGGTTTTCATTTTAGGTGGAGAAAATTTGTTGGTATTCCTTGGCTCATGTAACATACCCATCCACCCATAGGTTGGCCATGCTACTTGAAAATACATTTCAAAAACTAATTTTGAATTCTGATAATAATTAATTCGAAAATAAGCATGAAAGAATCACATGCAATAATCAAGATTCATACTTGAACATAAAAGAAATGAATAATATTCTATGCACAAAAATACCCAGCAAGAATGCACATCATAAATACATATCTCAGAGATAAATAAATACACAATCGAATATACATTATATAGAAAACACAGAGATAACTTATCTTTCAAGTAAAAATTCACCAACTAGCTACAAAACAAGGAAATTCCTCCCAACCATAGACATTGTTGTTCATTCACTCTCAACAGAAATGTCACCGTTGAGCTTGGGATATGAATCCACAAGGACATGTCCTAGGCAAAATATAAAAACACATCAATTATCTAAGAATCTCTCAGTTTTTCCCAACCACACAACAAATCCTAATTTATATCTCTCTTTCCCCTTCAGGCTAAACAACCCAAATAAATGAACCTCTTTATCTACCATGTAGTCCCTCGGGTTGTTCTATTTCTCTCTAGGGATCTAGTTCTACTAGTCAAGAAATATCCCTACTCAAAAATCCAAGGATTCTAAACTGTGGGCAGTTCTTTTCGAACTACCATCAATCTCATGTACATGGGCATCCATTCCCTCCTGGAATGATTAATAATTTATTACATCAATATAGCAATGGCTCTCCTCTTACAACCATTCATTTCCATTCTCAAATCAAGATCACATAAATTAGCAAGATTGAGGAACCAAAAATGAAAGTGTGAGAAGAGTGTAAGAGTGAATGGAGAAGAACCCCCAAGTAAAGAGTGTAAGAGTAAAATAGAGAGTAACCCCCAAACAAACCTAGAATATATTTTTATATAATTACATGAAATCAAGAACCATATGACCTCACCCCCCAAGAAGCTCATGTAACCACTTTTCTCAATTAAAGCCAATATGTTCTAATAAAATATAATAAAAATATGTATCCCCTTAAGCCCCTTCTCCCATGGAATAATATCCCCCTATTTCTTGTCCTTGTCCATCTTGCAACCTGTAGTGTATTTTTATTAATGTATATAGAAGTATAACATTTCCTAGGCACTCTGACCCCTTTTCCAACTTTATTGGCTCACTAGCCTTATGTCACATTTACATAATACATTCTAGTTCATGGGGATTAAAAAATGGGTGTTTGTTATGATGCAAGGGGGGACTATATATGGATAAACATATATGATATGACCCCAAGGGGGGCATATATGGGCCTAAATGTACATGTAATGTTTAAATCCATATGTAATAGGGTTGGCCTAGTGAAAAAGGGTCATCATGTGCAAGTGTGAATAGCTATATATAAGAGATCATGTATTCATTATTGAGAGGTGAATTGTGAAGTATGAAACATATTTGGTTATTTGGAGGGGGTTCCCTATACATTAAGGAGTTATTGTGTAACTTATATATATTTCAATTTCTCTCCACGTTGACATGTTGTACATGGTGTGTACTTCTGTTATTTTATGATATTTGTAAGCATTTGAACCATAAATATACATGGGCCTAAATTGGGGGGGAGGGGCATATATGGGCATAAATGTACATGTAATGAGTAAATACATATGTAATAGGTTCGACCTAGTGATAAATCGGCCTCGTGTGCAAGTGTGAATACCTATATATATGCTCCCCTTGGGTCATAACAGTGTTACAACTCATTTAGTAGCTTCGGGCCAAGTTTTAGAGTGAAYTGTTAGGACCTAGGTGTAGATTTCATCCTTGAGGCCACTGATAAAGAATTCTATGAAGATAGCATTTGACATGCACTACRTTATGAATGCCAAGTTCTCAAAGGTGAATATAAATTATTCCATTATTATAGATTTTTTCAACTTGGTCAAATGTCTTAAATAGTGGGTGTCAGTGTCAAAGCATTCATAAATMTCTACAACAAACTATGTCCAAGCAACATACCCTTGGTGTGCCTTTTTATGCCATTTCTAGTGTTCAGGATCCATACATAGGACACCATAATAAATTTTGGCCAACTCATCAGTAATTCCATGCAAGGAGAAACATTGTTCCATTTGAGTAACTTGGCCTGTGGGATCCAAGCCATCAAATTTTTTCACCTTCACTCTAGGCAGATGGGGGTTCACAGTGAAGGCAGTTGGACTGAAAGGCCATATTATGGGAAGATTCCTCACCTTCATAGTGTCAAGGTTTTTCATAGGAGGGATATATATGGGATTCTTTTAACCATTGGGTTAATGAGGAGTCGATAGAGGTAAATTCACCCTTAATGTCTACCAATTCGCCCTTAACTTTGGCCTCGAAGGTTTCCAATTTGGAATTGGTGGAAGCAAGGTCACAATTCATTCTCTATATGTTCTTTGTGTGTTGTTTGGATTCAACTTGTAGTTTAAGGAGTTCTTGGTTGTAGGTGTTGACCATTGGGGAATGAGGTGTGCTGGGGGGTCCATAGAAAAAGATGAATAAATGATATATATCACGGAAATCAGGGAATAAATAGGAATGGAATGGGATAGGTTTCAAATAAGGGTGTTGGGAAGGGTGAGTCAGACCATAGAAAAAAATACTTATAGGTGATAGGTATCACGACAATCTGGGTGAAAGGGGAATCCAATGGGATAGGTTGCAAATAAGGGTGATGGAAAGGGTGTCCATTCCACTGAAAAAATGCTTAAAATTGATATGTACCATTGTGATTAGAATGAATAGAGGAATCTAAGGGAATGGGTCCCAAATAATGGTGTCAACGTGACCACTATAATATTTTGTTATTTTTACTTTTGTAGAGTTATACTCCGGCCTGAAGAATACTGTAGTGACAATTTTCCCAAATTGTTAATAGGAAACAAAATGTGTAGGAATGTCGCAACCAAAATGTAGGAGGTAGGGTTGCATGACAATATAGATTGTTTTTCATGTTTATGTTCTATTCCTTTCCCAAGGGTTAGGGTTTTCAAGGTTCCTACAAACAAGGCTTTTCCCTATGCTATGGGTCTATGATAGACATGTGGGGTCAAAGAGTAGTACTTGACCCAATATCTCAGGGCACCAAATAAGGAGGCTCGATCGTACCCTTAGTCCTACTACTTGATTACCCAAGTATTGGAGAGTATCTTCCTGAGTGTTTTTTCTCGGTGTCACTGTAACAATCAGGTAGTCAATCGACTGATCTTGTGTTGGTTTTAGGAGACCTAGGGTACTTCCAATATACCTAATAGTATGTGGGAATGATGGACATGTACAGATTATGTCTGATGTGGTACTACTTGAAGTGTACCAACATGTGTTACAAAGGTTTCCAACAAGGTGAAACATTTGTTTCTAACTAACCCCATGAAATTGTTTGTATTTCCTGTGCGTAGTCTCCCCCATCATAGTTTTACTCACTAAAAGATAGGTCTATATGATTTGAATACACTGACAAAAAACTTCTCTACCCTGGAAAAACCAATTCCCACTACTTTTGTAGAGGAAAGTGCTTTGATGCCACTTGTAAGGTACTAGATGTTATATAATAAGAAAAAAAAATGATATTCAACAAATACCAATGGAACATCAAAATAATGAGAATAGAAATACAACAATAATACCTTTATTGAAATAAAGAAATGTTCACTTTCCACTTAGAGGGTGCAACCTCTAGCAAAGCAATGCTCAATTACGATAGTTCTCAAGGAAAGGATTTATCATGCCTCCTACCCTTATTTATATTAATTCTATATTCTAAACAACATCCTAGAGGAAGATATTTCTAGAAGCGTAATCTTCTATTAAGTATTCTTACATTGACTTGTTCACATTTATTAAATAGGCCATATTAACTAATATCATCCTGTATTACATGGAAAATATATTATTCTACCTATGTTAGGGGTTAGGGAGGTTAGGTCCCTAACAATGTGTTCTTTGGTTTCGTGTCTTTGTTAGCCTTAGGTTGAATCTTGCTTTGATTTGTGCACATTATTTTCATTGTGGCTGAATCATAATGTCATTCCCATCGGTTATGAGGACTATAGCCAATAACAGAAGTACAACCACCTCTTAGGCAGTTTGAGATAGGAAATTGTGAATTCAAATAACCCCATCTTTGGTTTGAGGAGATTGGCATGGTTGAGGTAGAAGTGGTTGACGAAATTCCTCCAACAAACTTTTACCCTCCTTCGACTAATCCTGAAGCACCTATACTTATCTAGGTAAGGGAGATTTTTAGTGAACCTTTTTCTTTTTTCATCAATGGTTACATGATCTTAGGACAAAGTGTTTCATCCAGTGTGGTTGAACCATCAAGACCATCTACAAATGGGACTAGGGAAATCCTTATGATGTGCACATTACCTTCCCTGGGCACCATTATACCTACATTGTGTATGCATTTTTCTATGGGTCCCTTAATCCAGTGGACATCGACTGTGTCTCATTTTCCATCTATCAGTCTACTGAGAATTCCTACACCCACCCCATCCATTCTGATTCCCACATATGTATATTCTTCTGGTGGGGGGCCTAGCCTTGGTTTCATCATGGAGGGGGAGTTTTCTTCCACCTAAACCATTCCTATGAGTGGCATGATGTCGTTAGGTGTTGGTTTACCTTTTGTATGGAAAATTCCTAGTGGTTTCTAGGTTGTCCATAGTCAATATGGGGGCAGTAGTATGTCAGGAGTATTTAAATTCCCATGGGTTAGCACACCTTTCACTAGGGGAACATCCCTTCGGGGTAAATTTCCATAATGGGGAGGGTTTCCCCTTATTATTACCTCCAGTCTCAGGGATTCTTCCCTAAGACTAGTTTTAGGAACATGTTTCCATTATGGTCTACACCTTCCCCTATAGGAAATCCCCTTATGTAAAAATATAATCCAGGGAGGAGTCATGCTCTTGGAAATTCCACCATCCTTGGGGGAATTTAATATTCTAGAAAACTACAGCCCTCTAGAAGAACAAACATAGGGAGATCGCAAGGTTCATCTAGGACTTTAATAACATCATCTTCCTCCCAATATTCGTTTTCTCATACATCGTTTCCTTTCCTTTCAAAATTAGACTTTCTTGATTTGTTTCTTCTAACAAATGATCCTATTTCCCATAATCCTTCATGGATGGTCATTCCTTCAAAACTACCATCATACATGCCAAAATTTGATGGAAATCTAGGAGAATAGCCCTATACACACATCATGACATATAATTCATGGTATTCATCCAAATATTTGAATGGTGATAGTGTGAGGTTGTGTCTTTTCCAAAGATCCTCGACCAGAAGTGCTGCAAAATGGTACATTGACTTAGAAGGAGCTTCCTTTAAAAGTTTTAATGACTTGGCAATGGAATTTATAATGCATTAGCAGTTTCCCATATGGTATGAGAGTGGAATAGAGCTCCTAAAATATCTATGACAACATACTACCACTAACATTTCTGATCATATACATGAGTAGTGGTGAAGACATAATATGATAAAGACCCATATTCCTGAAAACTCCTTATGGAGTGGTTTACAAATTCACTCTTACCACCCATTTCCAAGGACATAGCTATGGTCAAGAAAGCTACCAAGGTGAAATCCATCATGTGTTATGAGTACTTGAATTCGATTTAGTCTTAGTTGGTCACTCTGTATAACATCATCCTGCATTATAATAGGCTATTGATAGATCCAAAATACCCAAACCCAAGATCCCACATCGATGGTGTGGTGGGTTATGTTTATGATGCCTCTATGGGATAGTTAGTTGACCAGATGAGTCACATGTCTATTTCATCACACTCATCAACTTCTATTTCTAATGCTCAAACTGGAACAATCCCCACTCACACCACTAAGGTTAATTCAGTGAAATCCACACAACCAAAGAATCCTCAACAACTTAGAGGAACAAAAATAAAAATTCAAACACTGAGAAAGCGATCATTCCCACCAAAAATAATCAAGGGGGAAATAAAAGAGAATAATAAGATTTAGTTCCCCTACATTATTTGTGAGAAGGGCCACCCTACTCTTTATTGTCCTAGGAAGGATGAGATCCATCAATATTTGGCTCAGCAAAGAGGCCACCGACAACTCGTGTTTCTAACACATCCTTTCCCCCCTCAACCTCAACACATGGTTGTAAAAAATCCCACCCATATGAAAAGGGGCATGGAAGGTACCCGTCAACTTGAGGGGTCTTCCTCAAATGTCGCATTTTTCATGTGTGACCAAACGATCATCTTGAAAATTTGAGCCAAGAAATATGAAAATTATTATCCTACTCCTCTTGTTCACGAATCAACATCTTATTCCAATCCTAGTGGCCCTCTTTAGATTGAGAAGCCATATTTTGGCACATGACTTTTCCCCTCGAAGGGAATTCTTCAATACATGAAACACAATACCAATTCACGGGCTTCCCAAAACTATGGTATTGTGGAAGACTTGGCCCAAGCACCGGGTTCCATCTCCTCACTTGAATTCCTCAAAACCTTCCCAACATAGTGGAAAATCTTGTTGTCCGCCATAGGTGGGATTGATCCCTTGGACTCAAGTTTGAAAACCTTTGATTCTGATGAGGTTTATCATAGGATTTCCCATCAACTCACTTTCCATATCAAAGTCATAACAATGTGGGAAAATTTCCTTCACATTGTGATTGATGAAGGAGCCTCAAATTGTATTATGTCTATGTCATGTTGGAAGGCCCTTGGCTCTCCTAAGATCGACACTTTTGCAGCACTGTTAAAACCATTCGATAGAAATATTTTCTAGCCCCATGGTATAATAAATTCCTTACCCATGAATTTAGGTGTTAATACTTTATTTTTCATTGTGGAGGCCATCGATACACCTCTTGACCACAATTGCTTACTCGAGTGCACTTGGTTATATGATATGACTATATTTGTCTCATCGGTATCTAGGGTATTATGCTTCCCTCATCAAGGGAAACTAGTGATGATTGATCAAATTATGTTTTGTACCCCATACTTTGGATCCAATGCAAGGTCTAATGTACCCTTTGTCAATGATACCCAAGGGTATTACATGAGTGTTCGTGCAAGGATGTTCAAAGACTCTTCACTCATTGGAACATTTCCTCTTCCTCTACCACCTCCTACTATAAACTTTGCTCCAGTAAACATGATTTCTTCATTTACTAATGGATTCCTTGGGCCTGTCAATCCTTGGGTGGTATCTTGTCCCAAGGATGTCGAATCAAATGGAGCTTCCATGTCACTCACAACGATCGACATTGTTGATCTGACAATCCCATCAGCATCAGTTGATATTTTTAAACAACTCCTTCCTCATATGGAGTTTGATGTCCCTACTCTTCCATAATGGTTTGTTGACTCTCTGTGTTCACATGATTTCATAGATACTGAGTTTCCTTAAGAAGAAATCATCATGGATGTTGTGGCTTCCCTAGATAATCCCAAGGATGAGGTGATTCATCAATGATCTTTTCCTAATTTGGAACAAGCAAGAGTTATAATGATGATTCTTGATATAGGATTAGAGTCATTTGTTGGGGCATCCCAGTCTTGGTCCTTTTCTTCCTTGGTTATCTTTTTCAGAACTTGCCTCTAAGTTATCTTCCCTTCCATCTATTGAAGATTTTCATTTTGTACCTCCTTCATGTCTTGATGGGTCTCATCAAGGAGCTTCCATAGCTCATGAAACTATTCATGATGTGCATTTTCAATCACACAAATTCATTCCTATGTTCCATGGCCTTAACATGGTAATACATATGATGCCAACATCGATTTATTAGTTCATCGAATATGAAAAATATCCTTATCCTAAGCCTAAACATGGAATCTACTTGGCATAAGACATCAAATGCATAGTACCTTGTACATAGGTGTGTGGTGTGAGTGATTTTATTTTGCATATACCATATTCAAAAAATTCAAAAGTATTTTCTTTTTTGAGATTTCACTATGCATTTCAACCATGGAATCTAGTTTACATGTGTTGACAGGATTATGTGGATTTTCTTTTAAGGAAATGGAAAATTCCACTGAACTTGAGGTATGTGTTCTTAAAAATGGCATACAGGTATATGTTTTTCCCTTCATCCATGATTTTCATTATTAACCATCCATTTTTTGTCACATGCCATAGGTTTGATCCCATCAGGTTGTGGAATTAGCCACTTTGTTTTGCACGTTGTAACATGTTCGGTGGTGCCTACCCTCCATGGGAACCCTAGTTAGCACATGGATTTTCATTTTATTCCCATGATGTGATTTATTGTAGGTCGAGGAACCCTTCTCTAGTCCCACCATGACTTGACATTGGGACTCATTTTCCTCTCTTCATCTATATTCTGGCCATTTCTTGAGGGGGTTCTTGATTTTTTATGTTTCTCAATGGTGACCTGTGCATTTGTTTCTTGTTTCATTTATCCTTCCACATTGTTGTTGTTCGACCAGATCATGTTTACTATTATAAAATTCCCCTTTGTTCATCTACCTCTTGCATTATTTGGCCTCTATTTTCCATACAATTACCCACAAAGAGAATAGATACTAAGAGTGGATCTCACTTCCTGGTACCATTTTCATTCATTTTTATTAGGGCAATTCCCTACACTTGGAACATAGGAGTATGTTGTTAATCCACTCACTCTCTCCAAACAATTAAACTTTATCTCTTTTTTGAACTCATAAAAGGACACAAAAAGATACCGATGAGTACACTTTTATCTCTTTTTCGTACTCGTTAATAGACACAAAAATGAAACTAACAAGTATACTTTTATATATTTATCGATCTCTTTAAAACTAAATGAAAAATACACTATCAAGAAAACTTTTCTCTCTCTCTGTTGTGCTCGTTAAACCATGAAGGAGACACTAAAACCCAAAAAAAGGATTCGGTTTTCTTTATCGTTGATCTATTCTCGAAATGGGAGAGTCATCCAAACCGCAATTGAACATGGCACCTATTTGATTCATCATCGTACAATTTAGTTTTAGATTTCCTAGGAGCCATCCCAATAATATGAGTTAGAGATACTTGGTGATACTCTCTCTTCACATATCATCCATCCCTGTGTCAGTTGTACTTGGTGATACTCTCTCTTCACATAATCTCTTAGTGTATGTTTTTTTTCGATTGATGGGGGATCAATTAAGGCCCTCCTTCAACGAATCTCTTCCTATCAACTTCAACACATGATCTAGGAGAGGGATCTAGAAACTATCTAGTTCTTTAGAGCTTGCAGTCCTTAGTGGAAGGCCTCCTCATGATAGAAAATGGGTTTACGTCATTGAATACTAATCGATTGAGTCTATGATTTTTTACATCAAATCCTCTATTCACACTTGCTATATTGTACTAGGTATCTCGGGGTCTATATTCCTCATCTATGGGTCCCCTCACATGTGTTAATGGTTTACATCAATGAACGATAATCAGACGGTTTCTACCTTGCTCGGCATCAACTCATTTATTTTCATGTTGTAGATTCATACCATCATAGTTTGGGATGAATACCATGGGATTGGGGCCACATCCTTCCTTTACAAAATCCCCTCCCAAGTTTCAATGGAGTATATCACTTGTAATGAGTACTTTGAAGACTTTGGGGGGCACTTTCCTCAATGATTTTTGTCTTCCTGTTGTATATGTTGTGTCATATATCCACATTGTATTTTCTTGTGGATATGATCATGTTGATGGCATAGATCCACATTGTATTGGATTTTGGCTATGATCTTATTGATGAGATGGATCCACCATGTATTCTTTCAGGCCATGATCCTGCATTTCATATCATGGATTCGTAGTGTATTTTTTGGTGACCATGATTTGACACTCTTTAGAGTCTGAGTGTGTCTACCTTGGGGATGGTCAATATATTCTTTTATTCATGGTATTTTATTGTAGGTGCTCTTTGACCATTGTACGTCTTTCCTCTCTCCTCACACTACCTCATATGAATACTATTTTAATGTAGTGTGTTTCTACCATTCATTCCTTTCCTAACCTCACACATTAGGGGGAATATATTATAGCCTTATTTTCAATGCTAAAGGTCCAGAATAAAATCTAGGAGAAGAAAAAATACAAAATACAACTCTAGCTTAATATTTAGGTCACTTTTGAAGGGTGTTTCTTGTCATACACAGGACAAAAAGTGACTAGTCGTTGGTCAACTATAGTGTAACCAACAACACCCTCTATAACCTTCTAGATTCACAAAGTTTAGAATAGGTAAGAAAGGGATGAGTTGGTTAATAGTGGCATGGTCCTTAAAAATCACATCATTCGAGTATCCATTGGCCTCTAGAAGATATAGAAGCTCTCCCAAGCATCTTCCAAGGATCTATATAAACAAGGAAAATCTTGATCATGAGAGAGGAGGAATCATTTACATATCTATGTTGCCAAAATTCAGAGGTGCTTCTCCATATATGTAATATCCCTAATATAATGGGTTGGGATATTATGTCCTTATATGTGATAATGTTCTTAATGCTCTAATCTTGTTGACAAATTTTCACAAATAGTTTTAATGTATTCTACTAATAGACATTTTGTCAAACATATTGCATGTAATACAAATACACCCGAAATAGAAGGGACAATATGTGGTATTTTATTATGAATGAATATTTGAATACAATGATCTAATGTATGCTATGGAAACTACTATACATCAATGGAAAACACACAATACAAGCCAAAACCTGGAATCATGTCATGGCCCCATCAATAAATGAGATCCAACCCTCCAAGTTCCACAACCTCTCCAAGCAGATCGCTACAAACCAAAATTGAAAACAATCCCAAGATGAAGCTCCAATGAAGATCCTCGTTGGATCCTCCTCCTTGTCTAGCTAGGGTGGATATTGCACTGTTGAAACAAGACCAACAATGGAATGGTTTTGCTAAACCCTAATGAAAAAATGGCTCCAAGAGCACCATACAAGAGATCAATCAAATCATAATTCCAAAGTCAGGCTATGCCCCTCTTTTACCCTTTTTCCATGCCTTCTAGAACTTTCCCTTTTTTGACCAAATCAATTGTAACTTCTAGAATTTCCTCTTCTTGACTAAATCAAATATAACTTCTAGAATTTTCCCCTTTCTGACTAAATCAAATATAACCCTTATTTTCCCTCCAATTTTCACTTTAATATTAAAATTCACTTTAACAATGGTTAAGTAACTTATTAATGTAAAGTTACTTTATTTCCATAATGTCACATTAAAAACATAACATCTCCTAACAAAGTGTTATTAAATAATCCCCATTTTACTCCTTTTTCTCCACTGAAAAGCCACAAAAGTCTACTACAAAACGGGGAAGCCCAAAAATGGGTCCATGAAAAATCCTCCCTTCCCAAAGATTGTTTGTCCTCAAGCAATGCCATCATGACCTAGAACTCCATTGATTGATCCATACTAAAACTAAAAATGATATCAAGATCCCAAACCACCCTGTATGAGGTGAAACATCCTCTACTCAAGATGTGGTTCGATAATGTACTAACATCTGAGGTCTCCTAAAAATCATCCACAAGTAAGGCTTCTCAGTGCTGCAATAACTCTTTCAACCCACCAAGGAACCACTCTTCTAGAGAATCAATCTCATGAAGGAAAAAAACAGGCTATTGCCTACATGTAAATTGTCGCACTATCTCCTACTAAAATATCTAGGTCACAAACTATCCTCAAAAAGGAACCACCATGATGATGTTAGACCACTCTGATCATAGTCGTTTGACCATCAAGCCCACTCTACATCCACAAGTTGTAATTTCTTAAAGGATCACATCCACTATTGAGGATCATACCCATCCAACATATCCCAACTCTAAAATCATACATCATAGAGAAGTATATGTGGTCATCAACTGATAGTAAATACACTACGCATCATCTACAAGTGTCAAATGGAAAATTAATAATACTCTAGCATCCTTGGGCTATTGCAATTTCCCAAGCACTATCTTAAGAATCCCTCAACATATCATCCACAAATTTCATGAACACAAGAAATCTGTAGATGGAAAAATTACTACGATCCCAAACTAGCATGTATGTCATGAAGCACCCTCTACTCATAGCACTAATCTGTAAATATCTAATACAAGAATCCACCTGTCTACCCCTAATAATCTAGCAGATCATAAGATGCATTGACCTGGTCAACTCCTCGAAAGACCACTCCTCCAAGCATCCACTCCTAATCCTCCCAAAAGTAAACTTCAAAAAGTCAAAATAGACTCCTACATATCTAATAGTAGTTGAATTGTCAATCAATGTAATCTCAGGGTCCCAAACAAATCCCAGAAGTGTACCACCATGTTGACGTTGCACTACTATGATTATCCTAGTCTACGTCCTCCTCTCCTTGAATTATATAGATTTTATGAGCAGAACTAAATGAATATTGATTATTAATAAAATATTCTTAACAAAGAATAACAAATATACAGTAAAATTGGTTTCTATTCAATAAAGAAATAAGTTGAAACTGTAAAAAATTCAATATGCTTCTGCTTGCTAGAATGGTGGCGACTTATCTTTGAGATGAGATGTGACGGTTACACTCATTCTCCAGAAGCTTATTACAATGAGGCTCTCAAGGCCTTTTTACAATAAACAGGAATGTCAAAAACCCTAGACATCTAAAATCCTAACCCTAGGAGATGAAGCGCCAAAAGTCATGTGGTCCCCATTTGAGTTAGCTAGTACATCAATTTCCCGAGGTCGTAACTTTTTCATACAATCTCTATTTTAGGCGCACAATATCTCATTGGAAAGGTATATCCAAGGACTACCCATGTTGACTATCGTGAGTGTCAAAACCATTGGAAAGTTCTATATGATCCCTAAAAACGTTGTTTAGGGCCTCAAAATGACCCTGAAAGTCAGGGACAAGAAAGCTAGGAAAAAACCATCGAACTGAAAAACTACCAAAATGAGCCAGTTGGAATAGGTGGTAGGCCACAAAAATCCATATGGAGAAATCCTCCCCCTTTAGGAAGAAATGGAATGCAACAAGTTCAGGGATTGAGGCGGCAGGTAAAGCTTTGAACCATTTCTTTACGTCTCCTATCAGACTTTGGGCGAACAATCTCATTTGAACGTCAACTTCGTCGACTTCTTGCAAATCAAAGTAGTCATTCATTTTGTCCACATGTTGTTGGGCGTTTAGAGGTCCGGTTGCTTCGAACTGTGGAAGTCTTGTTTCGTAATCTTGGGGCATAGCATGTAACGGCGCAGCCAAGACCAATGGGGCATACCGAGATGCCATGATAGGTGGAGGAGGTTGAATGGTAACCTGGATGGTAGACGATGTAGTGGCTGAAGAAGAAGGTGACAAGGGACTGCACAACACTGAGGTGGTGATTTGTAATTTAGTCATGGGAGACAAAAATTCTAGTGTTCGGGGTTGCAACACAGTTGGATCAAAGACGAGTCCGGACACAAAACTGTCGGACCGTGTTCTAACCAGTCTTCGAGGTAGAAAGGTATCAAGATCAAGGCTTCGAGAGGTAATGGGTTTTCTTGAAAAGGAAGGTGACTTATGCAGGGAAGTGTGACTCCCTGAGCCGGCAGCTGAGGCCTTTCGCCTGAGAAAATGTTCAGGGTTATCTATCGCTACTGAGAGTTCTGGGTTGGGATGAGATCGAGGATGAACTTTCTTGGAAGCCAAAACTATTTTTGGGTTTTTACATATATATATATTATTTTTTTAATTTTGTGAGTATGAAAATAATATATACAAAGTTTGATCAACCTCTAACATTACTTTCTTCTCAGAATCAAATGTTCTTTTTGGGGAAAGAAAACACGAAATAGTCAAATTTTAGTTCTTCCCCAGTGGAGTCTCCATTTATGTTAGCACTTGGTAAATTTCCTAGAGATTGAAAAAAGAAGAAATCTACGAAGGTAACCTTATCCAACCGCTTTAAAGCTGGGATCTAGCCCTTCCATCTTCAGAGAGGGATCTCTCTATATTATTTAGCTTTGTTTTTAATTTCAGATGTTAGGCTAGGTATAGAAACATATAGGTTTGTTGTAAAAATGTTTTTGAAGTGGTCGAGACAGTCTACACCTCCATTGGGCTATGGGGTCTGTATTTAATTAAGAGAAACAACCAGAAACGCCAAAGAAGACTTTCACAGGGCGAGATAATATACTCACTGGATCTTTAGTAATTAAAATGATGGACATAAGAAAAGATAAGAAAAATAACTTCAATTAACAAGCAGTTAAGAATTTCTTAATTGGAGATATTAGAAGATAAACATTAAAATCTTTAGAATTAGAAACAGGGTATCAAAGATAAATCGTGCAACATTACGTTATTCTTAAAGATTAGTTCCAGAAAACAAAATGATAACAGAGAAAGGAAAACATTCAACTTAGAAAATCGACATCACCAGTGAACATACGCAAGAATCCTGTTAAAGTGCCTCCTCTTTATTAATGGCAGATCTCTTCAAAAATAGTACAATTTGATAGCGATAGGGTGTGAGAATCAACAAACTCCAATACTTCGAGAGTTGAAGTATTTATAATTCAGATTACAAAGTTCCTATCATAACTGATCAGGACGTGCTCATTCTATTTTTAGTCTAACTACCTTAACTAATCAAAAGTTGTTTGATGACTCAGTACAACTACATGCGGTATTTCTGGGGTAGGTCGTTGGCAAGGTGCCTTCACAACCTCTTCTGACTGGACAGGTGACTGGACAGTGACAATCAACTTCTTCTTGTAATCAGGGAGTGTCATTAATTTGTCATTAATGACCTTCAGACCGGGTAGGCCTTTCCTTTGGAGAACATCTATCTTATTGAAGAACTTCTGCACTCCTTGATCCATGACTTGAATCTTTTCCTCAAGCTGAAGCATTAGACCTCTCTTGGTTAAAACCCTTTTTACCTTGAGTATAGTCTCTGTTCTGTCCTCGATTTTTAATTCTTCGAGTTCCTCTGTGGTCTTGGAGTTTAGGAACCTGATGATCTCATTTCCTTGTGCAGGCATGTCTCCCAGCTCCACTCTGATTTTCTCGATGGCCTGTTTGCTCCTCTAGAGCAACTCATTTTGTTCGAACATGATTTGAATCATTGGATAGACTTCATTGATGGACTTGGTAATGTCTGTCCATACAATCTCCTTGACCTCAACCAAAGTCTTTCCTACCATTGTTTGCTTTTGGAGCTGCTGTAACTCCTTCCTAATTTGCTCATTCACCTTCTTTTCTTTAGATAGGCTTGTCTGGAAAGAATTTTTGAGCTCTTGGAGGTTCTCCACTTATTTCTTAAGCCTACTGATTTCCGACTCTTGCAGGTTCATCCTCTCCATTGACTTGGCAAGGTCTGCTGTCCCTTCTGGTAGTGACACTGGTGTTACAGATGGTATGACTGTCACTATCACTGTGCTCAATCCTGCAATTGGGATAGCGCTCAATGGAATGCTTTCCATTGGCTTCATCTTCTCTCTGTCCTTTAATAGTTTCTCCATCTCAGCCTCCATCTCTTTGAGTTGAGCATTCTGCTCCATGAGTAGCTTCAGCATATCATCCTTCTCACCTTCCTTCTCGGCTATCTCCTTTTCCCGTGAGTCCTCATTGGGTAGGAGCTTGAGCTGTTTTCTTAAGGATGCGATGTCGACATTTTTCTTTTTAATCATCTCTTCTGCAGCCTTGATGTTCGCAGGGTCATAACCAATCTTGAGGACTAGCTCCTCCAACATCTTGATTCTGTTGTCTTTTGTGAACGATGATATTTTTTCAAGTTTGAGCTGTGTTTGAGCATTGTTCAATGATACTTGAAATTTTTCTGCAGAAGTTGTAGCATGTGCCAATGTGTGAAAAATCATCTCCCCATTTTGTTTGTGCAGATCCATCTGATCTGCTGGATGCACGTCTTTTTCTTGGAACTCAAAAGTGGCCCTTTTGTAATATGAGATTACCTTTGGATCCGGTACCTGTGCTTGTAGGTAACCCATATGCATCCTACCCTTTTCTGTGTCAAATGTCGAAAGAAGCCTATGCTGAGCTGTGGAAGACTGCTTTTGAAACTGGGCGTAAGTGCTACTAGTGAGGGTCTGGTTCTTCTTCTTGATTAATTCATATTTCTCGAAAATGCCCAATTTGGGCACAGTCTTACTTTGCTGAGTATCCAAGGGAGAATCTGTAGATTTCTTCGGTATCACTTTTGTGATCTCCTTGTGCAGGCTCGAACCGAAAGGTGGCGTGATCGGCTTGACCCCTGTGGTGGCTACCATGGTAGCTGGGGCTTCTTGTTATACCGTTGTGCCCGGCGTTGAAACTGTCTTTGACTTTTTGGTGTGAATCTGGAACTCTTCTGCTGACACCTCTGTTACAGGAGACGACGACTCCTGTCGAGGTCTTTTCTCCTTGGGGACCTGAGGTGTGGTAGTGGGAGGTACACTCGTTGAGGGCACCTACTGTTCTACTTCAACCTATTGTTCCACGTCTATCAATGTATCTGGCATCCAAACTCTTTGATTTGCAAATTTCTTGATCTATGGCTTGGACACATGAGCATAAGGGACATTCTTATTTTTCACTCTCATTTCTGAGATGATCCCGCATGGATCATAGTGCCATGTGAAACTTGTAAATAATTTCATCTCCTTTAACATTATGTCTGCTTCCTCCCTGGCACCTCTACTATTGCAGATAAAAGAACCTATCTGCCCTTTAATTCTCAATTGTTGTTTCTTTTTCAAGGAGACAAAATGAATGTCATATGAATTCATTATTTGTCTAATATATTCTAAGGCAAAGATCCTCACCGGCACGTATTGAGGTAGCTTGTATGGTACCAGTCTCCTGTCTTTACATTGTCTGAGAGCTGTAGAATTCTATGGACCTTTTCATTTATTTGTGGCTCAGGCCTGCCACTCAACATGCTAACCACCGGGTGGTAAAACTGATCAATGAAAGCTTTGAAGTCGTATTCAGAAGAGTTATGCTTCAGAAGAGAAGTCCATGCTGTGACCGGCTGGGGCTTTCCGTCCGCATCCATCTTCTGCATGGAGAAACTGAATTTGTCGGCCTAGAAGTAGACGAACATGTATGCTGGTATGGAAGAATATATGAACATACCCTCTGTGCCAATTTCTTTTCACACTGAACACATCTATCTAGTAGCTGGCATTGGTCTTATTATAAGGAAAATATTTTGAAAAATAGTGATCAACAGCTTAGGGCCTTCTCTTCGGGCTTCAACCAAATAACCAATGTTCCTCCCTCAGAAAATGCAAGTAGAAACTGAAAATTAAAACTGGTATGTACAATGGAGAGTGATTTCTTCAATTCTTTTACTGGGGTGGGACATAATGTTTCAGCATTCTACCATTCACAGGTGCTCCTGGCAGATCTGACCCATCAGCATTGTTTAGCAAAAAGGCATTATTTCCTCTGAAAGCTTGGATCGTGTATGGCCCTGTCCACAGATGGTCAAATTTCCCATGCTTTTCCTTGTCCTCATACCTAGCATCCCACCTTAACACTAGATCTCCTAGCTCGAAATCATCTTCCTTGGTTCGTTTGTCAAAGATTTTCTTGATGTTTTCCTGGACGACCTGTGCTTTGTTGAACACTTCTTCTCTAGTCTGTTGCAAATGAATCATTTGATTTATTCATCTCTGGGAGACATTTGGCTCAGCTTGTATATCCTGAAGTAATTTCATGACAGGGACTCCCAAAGAAGTTGGAAAAACAGCCTCAGTACCATAGACTAGCTGGTATGGTGACATATCAATTGACCTTTTGGTGGTCAGTCTATCTGCCCATAAAGAAAATATCAACTTATCATGCCATGACTTTTTGTTCTCCTGTAATGTTTTCTTGATGATATTTACCAAATTTTTGTTTGAGGACTCTGCCAACCCATTCCCCTGAGGGTAATAGGCTGTGGAATGCCCCAAGCCGATGTGGTAATGGTTGCAGAAATCTATGAGCTTCTTCGACCGAAAGGCAGCTGCATTGTCAGTAATAATCTTTCTAGGACAATCAAAATGAGACAAAATATTATTTTCAAGAAATTTGATAATAACAGAGTCAGTTACTTGCCTGCTTGCTACAGCCTCAATCCATTTGGTAAAATAATCAGTGGCTATAAAAATACACTTATGTTGGCCTGAAGACGGAGGGTGTATTTCTCCAATGAAATCGAGTCCCCATTGCTGGAAAGGAGCCTCAACTGAAATTGGTTTAAGAGGTAAAGGAAGGAGCTTCCTTTTTCCTTCAAATAGTTGACACTGGTGGCATGCTGTTACCTTCTGATGCACATCTGCGAACAGGGTGGGCTAGTAAAATCCAGCTCTGAGTATTTTGTTGGCTGTAACCTTCCAGTTCAAATGGCCACCACATTCTCCTGCATGAAATTCTTGCAACACTTTATCAGCTTCATCTTTTAGTAAACAATTTAAAAGAACACCTGCAGGGTCTTTCCAATACAAATTTCCTTCTAGAATACAAAATTTTAATGCCTTCAACTTTAGAAATCTAGCTTTAGTCTTAGTTAAACCAGGGGGAGCTTGTCAATTTTGTAAGACAAATATAAGGTCTGCATACCACAGAGAGTTGAGAAATACCTCTCTAACGTTTGGAGTCACCATCTCACCCTGTTCATCTGCAACATCTAGAAAATTAATGTCAAGGGTCTAGAAGTTAGATTCAGCCATCAATTTAGCAAGACCTTAGCCTTTGATTAATTTTGTGGGTTTGATTTCTATATTGTATTCTAAAATGGCCGCAATCCATTTTCCCCTTCTTCCTTCAGGGTTGTCCTGTGTCAGGATATCCTTTACTACTACATTCGGAACATAAGCTATGGTGTGTGAATGGAGAATGTAGACCCTGAAGTCCTTTATGGCTTTTACCAAAGCAAAAGCCTGCTTCTCCATGATTTTGTAGTTCAGGGAAGCATCTCTTAAAGCTTTACTGAAGAAAGATATGGGTTGTTCATACCCTTCACTGTTCTTCTGCAGTAGTATTGCTGCTATAGTATGTTTGGAGGCGAACGAAAACAGATAAAAATCTTTAGTGAAATCAAGACTGATCATAACTGGGGCCTCTGTGAGTGCTCGTTTTACTTATTCGAAGGATTGTCTAGCCTCAGAGTCCCATTTTATTTTTGTGTCCTTTTTAAGCATGTTTGTAATGTTTTGGAGTAGTTCAGCTAGATTGGGAATGAATCTTCGTAAAAATTTAATTTGTCCGATAAAAGACTGTAGTTCTTTGAGGTTTCTTGGGTGTTCTACTTTCAGTATGGCCTCTATTCTGCTGGGGTCAATCTTGATTCCCTCTTTAGAGATGATGTGTCCTAGCAGTTTACCTTCTTCTAACCCAAAGAGACACTTCTTAGGATTTAATGAAATCCCAAACCTTCTACATTTCTCGAAGACTCGTCTAAGGTGTCGCAGGTGTTCATCATCAGATTTGGAAAACATAGTCACATCATCTAAGTAAACGACAATAAACTTGCCAGATTCTTCCATGAAGGTGATATCCATGGCCCTCTAAAATGTGGCTCCGGCATTCATCAGACCGAAAGGCATCTTCACGTACATGAAAGTTCCCCATGGTGTGGTAAAAGCGATTTTATCTTGATCGTCAGGGTGAACCAGGACCTGGTTGTACCCTGAGAAACCATCTAGCAGAGATATCCTACTGGACCCGACCACTCTTTGCAGGAGATGGTCCATTTTTGGTAATGGGTAATTATCTTTCAGGGATACTTTGTTCAGATTTCAAAAATCAATACAGAGTCTGATTTCCCCGGTCTTCTTCCGTGTAGGAACTAAATTAGAAACCCACTTAGAGAAATGTAGCGGGACTATGATCTTGGCATCATACATCTTCTTGATTTCTTTTTCGATTAGAGGGAGCAACTTGGGATTTATCCTCCTAAGTTTCTGTCTAAATGGTTTTTGGTCTTCCTTTAAGGGAATTCTGTGTTGTATGATGCTGGTATCATAGGCTTTCAAATCTTCATATCCCTAGGCAAAAACGTTTGAATACTCTTTGAATAGCTCAATGTACTTAAGGTTTTGTTCTGGGGATATTGATTTGGAAAGTTTGACCATCCTAGGTTTTTCCTCAGTTCCTATATTGCATTCCTCTACCTCTTGTCCATGGGCTTCTATTTTGGGTTTCTTAGCTACATCATTACTGTCAAACAGATCTTCTAAAGGGACAAGACCTCTGGGTAAAACATTGCTTTTCAGTTGTAAAACATCGGCCTCCATTTTGTCATCTCCTAAATCGCTTGAATCTATTGTATCTACTGTATCTACAGTATTCACGCTATCTCTTTCAAATTCAGAACTATTTACATTATCATCTTCATTTTCTAAATCTATATTTGTACATTCAAAATCGTTCTTGCATTGCAAAAAATTGTCTATCTCATCATCATTTCCAAACACTTGCCAATACCTGATATTATCGAGAACCGTCGGTCTGCATCTCACCTCTACTGTATATGGGCGATTTTGGCGGAAAGGAATCTTGCATGAGGCTGCTGACGTAGCCAATCCGTCAGCCAGAATATTCTGTCCTCTCGACATTACCTGCAAGTCAACCTCATTAAAACACTTCAAAGCATCAAGAAAAACATTTCTATAGGCTCTAAGGCGCGGGTGTTTATCATCATATTCACCTTTAATTTGCTTAATTATTAATTCAGAGTCACCCCTTACCATTATCTGCTTAGCACCAACCTTTTTCAACAGCTTCAGACCGAGCATTAAAGCTCCATATTCAGCAACGTTGTTAGTGCAATGGAAATTTAGTTTGTAGGAATGATTCTCTGAATACCTTTTCCGATGATTATGCAACCAGATCCCAGCTCCTGCTCCTTCTTTACTCACAGCCCCATCAAAATCCATACTCTAGAAATCAGCGGGGAAATCTTCAATGATTTCGTTTTCCATCTTTGCTACTTCACCTATTTCTGGATCTTCATCTTTACTAGATACTTCTTCCGTCAACTGAGCATCTTGCTCTTCCGTATCACCATCATTGTACAAGATGAACGAATCTAAATCTGAATGAGTAGAGTAAACGGGATAATTATGAGGTTTCTCTTGACTACTGACCATATACTTCATCAGTGTTTCTCTGTATAATCTTCTCTGTTTCCCAAACACTGGGATAGTGGCATAAGACATATTCAGCTGCAGGGTTCCTTTCAACTTAGCTCCCCAAGATCTGGAGAGCAACATTCCATACTTAGGCGGGATGTCTGCAACCACCAGGTCCATTACCATGCTTTTTGAAGGGATCTGAACCAGGGTGATGCATAGGTCTTTGATTAAACCAATACATTTTACCTTGCTGGAGTCAAATGAGTGTAAATCCTTGTATGGTCTAGTGACCTCCAATCCTAGTTTTTCCATTACTGCTTTAGGCATCAGGTTGTGAGAGGATCCTGAGTCCATCATAACATTATGTAATATTAAGTCGTGTATGTTTAAATTGATGTAAAGAGGATCTACATCCCCAGTATCATCTCGACCGTCTACTTCAGGTCCAAAAAGAAGTTCGGGATGATCGTCAGTAAGGTTCACAGTATCTGAATGGGTCACTAATCCAATAGTTAAGGCCTTGGTGCCTATGTTAGGTTTGATGGCCAGTTCTTTTATTACTTGTGAACGATACCTGTCTCGGTTCATCAACTCTGTAAGTGGGATGGGAATCTTTATTTTTTCTAATTCTCCTTCAAGACTAAAGGGTGTAAGAACTCTGCCTTGGCTAATCAGTTCTGATTTGTCTGCTAGGTTCTTCAGCTCAGAAGTACTTGGCAGGTTAACATGAGAAGCATCAGGTTGTGATGGTATTTTCAGGATGGTGATGTTTTTCTTTAATGGAGCGTCAACTTTATTCTTCTCAGGAAAATTATCAGGAGTCTTTTCAGTAGAAGGTTCAGGGGTTTTCTTGGATTCGACTATTTTCTGTGTTTTAGTCACCTTCTTGGATGAGGCCCCTTCTGTCTTCCTGCCGCGCAGATTATACTGCCTGTGCACCTCCAGAATAGCATTCTCAAAGGCCTGTTGTCACTCATCTTCGATTTCCTCACTTGCCTTTGTTTGATTTAGCAGAAAAAGTTCCTGCTCTTCTCGAGTAAGAAAAATGGCCTCATTGTCGTGAATGCCCATAAGGTTAATGTGAGTGTCCTCCAATTCTTCAATCACGTCTCCCCCTTCATCAACATAGTTTTCCTGTAGAGGAGGTCTGATCGGCTGATCTGGACCTCTCTGTTCTCTTTGATCTCTAGGATCTCTCTGTCTGATCTGAGGAGGGTTTCTTCTGAAATTGGGGTTCCGAATCTGAGGAGCAGGTGTGTTGTCTCTCCGAGGATTTCTGTCTGAAATACTCGTTCTTACTATCAATAATTCCAATGATATGACTACAGAATCCAATTTGGAATCGGTGTTTGACATGGAATGTTCTTTTTTGATCATGACTCTCCTTTCTGTCCTTTGACGGGCCCGTTTTTCCAACAGATTGGCCTCCACACTGATAGCACTCTTCTGCATGTCTTCTAGGGTGGCAACATTTCATTCTCTTAATTGGTATGACATGTCAGCATCAAATCCATCAGGGAATTTAATCAAAGCCAAGCCTTGGGGGGGTTTGATTTCAGTGGGAATCGCATTGTACAGGTTGTTAAAACGGGTGCAATAATCTTGTACCGTCTCACCTTGGTTTCTTTTTATATTCTCGTATTCCGACGGTATCTGGAGAGGGTTTTTCTTTACCTCCCATCTATCAAGAAAACTTCTCTGGAACACAACAAGGTCAGGGATTGAGGCAGCAGGTAAAGCTTTGAACCATTTCTTTACGTCTCCTGTCAGAATTTGGGCGAACAATCTCATTTGGACGTCAACTTCGTCGACTTCTTGCAAATCAAAGTAGTCATTCATTTTGTCCACATGTTGTTGGGCGTTTAGAGGTCTGATTGCTTCGAATTGTGGAAGTCTTGTTTGGTAATCTTGGGGCATAGCATGTAACGGCGCAGCCAAGACCAACGGGGCATATCGAGCTGCCATGATGGGTGGAGGAGGTTGAATGGTAACCTGGATGGTAGGCGATGTAGCGGCTGTAGAAGAAGGTGAGGAGGGACTGCACGACATTGAGGTGGTGATTTGTAATTTAGTAATGGGAGACAAAACTTCTGGTGTTCGAGGTTGCAACACAATTGGATCAAAGACGAGTCTGGACACAAAACTGTCGGACCGTGTTCTAACCAGTCTTCGAGGCAGAAAGGTATCAAGATCAAGGCTTCGAGAGGTAATGGGTTTTCCTGAAAAGGAAGGTGACTTATGAAGGGAAGTGTGACTCCCTGAGACGGAAGCCGAGGCCTTTCGCCTGAGAAAATGTTCGGGGTTATCTATCGCTACTGAGAGTTTTGGGTTGGGATGAGATCGAGTATGAACTTTCTTGGAAGCCAGAACTATTTTTGGGTTTTTACATATATATATATTCTTTTTTTAATTTTGTGAGTATGAAAATAATATATACAAAGTTTGATCAACCTCTAACATTACTTTCTTCTCATAATCAAACGTTCTTTTTGGGGAAAGAAAACGCGAAATAGTCAAATTTTAGTTCTTCCCCAGTGGAGTCGCCATTTATGTTAGCACTTGGTAAATTTCCTAGAGGTTGAAAAAAGAAGAAATCTACGAAGGTAACCTTATCCAACCGCTTTAAAGTTGGGATCTATCCCTTCCAGCTTCAGAGAGGGATCTCTCTATATTATTTAGTTTTTTTTTTAATTTCAGATGTTAGGCTAGGTATAGAAACAGATAGGTTTGTTGTCAAAATGTTTTTGAAGTGGTCGAGACAGTCTACACCTCCATTGGGCTATGGGGTATGTATTTAATTAAGTAAGAGAAACAACTAGAAACGCCAAAGAAGACTTTCACAGGGCGAGATAATATACTCACTGGATCTTTAGTAATTAAAATGATGGACAGAAGAAAAGATAAGAAAAATAACTTCAATTAACAAGCAGTTAAGAATTTCTTAATTGGAGATATTCATTAAAATCTTTAGAATCGAAAACAGGGTATCAAAGATAAATACTGCAACATTATGTTATTCTTAAAGATTAGTTCCAGAAAACAAAATGATAACAGAGAAAGGAAAACATTCACCTTAGAAAATCGACATCACCAGTGAACATACGCAAGAATCCTGTTAAAGTGCCTCCTCTTTATTGATGGCAGATCTCTTCAAAAATAGTACAATTTGATAGCGATAGGGTGTGAGAATCAACAACCTCCAATACTTTGAGAGTTGAAGTATTTATAATTCAGATTACAAAGTTCCTATCATAACTGATCAGGACGTGCTCATTCTATTTTTAGTCTAACTACCTTAACTAATCAAAAACTGTTTGATGACTCAGTACAACTGCATGCGGTATTTCTGGGGTAGGCCGTTGGCGAGGTGCCTTCAAAACCTCTTCTGACTGGACAGGTGATTGGACGGTGATAGATCCTCTGCTAATCTAGTAGATCACAAAGTTCTTCCCATCTGAGATGATTTGGCACTGTGACTTTAAGTAGTCTCTGATACACTTCATCCATGTCTGTATACTTAGCAAATGTAGGCTTGATGATGAATATGTGTTTAATCTCGTGTTGGATACTAATATCCAACTGCAGGGCATCCATGAATGCTTTCCCTGTGATGCTCCCTTGTATCCATGCAAACTTAGAACTATCCTTAGACACTTCAATCAACTTCTTCTTGTAATCAGGGAGTGTCATTAATTTGTCATTAATGACCTTCAGACTGGGTAGGCCTTTCCTTTGGAGAACATCTATCTTATTGAAGAACTTTTGCACTCCTTGACCCATGACTTGAATCTTTTCCTCAAGCTGAAGCATTAGACCTCTCTTGGTTAAAACCCTTTTTACCTCGAGTATAGTCTCTGTTCTGTCCTCGATTTTTAATTCTTCGAGTTCCTCTCTGGTCTTGGAGTTTAGGAACCTCATGATCTCATTTGCTTGTGCAGGCATGTCTCCCAGCTCCACTCTAATGTTCTCGACGGCCTGTTTGCTCCTCTGTAGCAACTCATTTTGTTCGAACATGATTTGAATCATTGGCCAGACTTCATTGATGGACTTGGTAATGTCTGTCCGTACAATCTCCTTGACCTCAGCCAAAGTCTTTCCTGCCATTGTTTGCTTTTGGAGCTGTTGTAAATCCTTCCTAATTTGCTCATTCACCTGCTTTTCTTTAGATAGGCTTGTCTGGAAAGAAGTTTTGAGCTCTTGGAGGTTCTCCACTTCTTTGTTAAGCCTGCTGATTTCTGACTCTTGCAGGTTCATCCTCTCCATTGACTTGGCAAGGTCTGTTGTCCCTTCTGGTAGTGACACTGGTGTTGCAAATGGTATCGCTGTCACTGTCTCTATGCTCAATCCTGCAATTGGGAAAGTGATCAATGAAATTCTTTCCATTGGCTTCATCTGCTCTCTCTCCTTTAATAGTTTCTCCATCTCAGCCTCCATCTCTTTGAGTTGAACATTCTGCTCCATGAGTAGCTTCAGCATATCATCCTTATCACCTTCCTTCTCGGCTATCTCCTTTTCCTATGAGTCCTCAGTGGGTGGGAGCTTGAGATATTTTCTTAAGGATGCGATGTCGACATTTTTCTTTTTAATCATCTCTTCTTCAGCCTTGACGTTCGCAGGGTCATAACTAATCTTGAGGACTAGCTCCTCCAACGTCTTGATTCTGTTGTCTTTTGTGAACGATGATATTTTTTCAAGTTTGAGCTGTGTCTGAGCATTGTTCAATGATACTTGAAATTTTTCTACAAAAGTTGTAGCATGTGCCAATGTGTGAAAAATCATCTCCCCATTTTTTTTGTGCAGATCCATCTGATCTGCTAGATGCACGTCTTTTGCTTGGAACTCAAAAGTGGCCCTTTTGTAATTTGAGATTACCTTTGGATCTGGTACCTGTGCTTGTAGGTAAGCCATATGCATCCTACCCTTTTCTGTGTCAAATGCCGAAAGAATCCTATGCTGAGTTGTGGAAGACTGCTTCCGAAACTGGGAGTAAGTGCTACTAGTGAGGGTCTAGTTCTTCTTCTTGATTAATTCATATTTCTCGAAAATGCCCAATTTGGGCACAATCTTGCATTGTTGAGTATCCAGGGGAGAATCTGTAGATTTCTTCGGTATAGCTTTTGTGATTTCCTTGTGTTGGATCAAACCGAAAGGTGGCATGACCAACTTGACCCCTATGGTGGCTACCATGGGAGTTGGGGCTTCTTGTTCTACCGTTGTGCCCGGTGTTGAAACTGTCTTTGACTTTTTGGTATGAATCTGGAACTCTTCTGCTGACACCTCTGTTACAGGAGATGATGACTCCTATCGGGGTCTTTTCTCCTTGGGGACCTGAGGTGTGGTAGTGGGAGGTACACTCATCGAGGGAACTTGCTGTTCTACTTCAACCTGTTGTTCCACATCTATCAATGTATCTGGCATCCAAACTGTTTGATTTGTAAATTTCTCGATCTCTGGCTTGGACACATGAGCATAAGGGACATTTTTATTTTTCACTCTTATTTCCGAGATGATCCCGCATGGATCATAGTGCCATGTGAAACTTGTAAAGAATTTCATCTCCTTTAACATTTTGTCCGCTTCCTCCCTGGCACCTCTACTATTGCAGATAAAAGAACCTATCTGCCCTTTAATTCTCAATTGTTGTTTATTTTTCAAGGAGACAAAATGAATGTCATCTGAATTCATTATTTGTCTAATATATTCTAAGGCAAAGATCCTTACCAGCACGTATAGAGGTAGCTTGTATGGTTCCAACTCGCACTCGAAAACTCTGATTTCGGTAAAGCTCTGGTACAGGTACCAGTCTCCTGTATTTACATTGTCCGAGAGCTGTAGAATTCTCTGGACCTCTTCATTTATTTGTGGCTTAGGCCTGCCACTCAACATGCTAACCATCGGGTGGTAAAACTGATCAATGAAAGCTTAGAAGTCGTATTCAGCAGAGTTACGCTTCAGAAGAGAAGTCCATGCTGTGACCGGCTGGGGCTTTCCATCCGCGTCCATATTCTGCATGGAGAAACTGAATTTGTCGGCCTGGAAGTAGACGAACATGTATGCTAGTATGGAAGAATATTTGAACATACCCTCTGTGCTGAAATTCATGAATTGTTCGTGAATATTATCAGCCAAGAAGGTGCTGTATTCGAACTGCACTGTGGGCTTTTCATCGTTTCAAAAAATGGACAGAAAACCCGGGATGGGCTTATCCACCCATTGGTCAGAATAGTAACCAAGCAGGGAACACAAGGAAGAAATTATTTGATTTCCTTTGGTGGAAAAAAAGGGAAGAAGGGTAAGGGGGATTGGTGGAAGGAAGTTGAGCGGAGTCCTGCAAGAAAAGCTTGCATATCTGAGCTCTCTGAGGAAAGGTCATTTTCTGGTATAACTCGGTGAGGATTTCTAAATTGAATGGGGATGCAGATTCAGCACAGGGAACTTGCAACATCTGGTCAATATCTTCGGGAGTGATGAAGAAAAGGACGTCTCCTGATGAAGAGACGATGGCTTTCTGGTCAGGGACATAGTGGGCTTGGCATTTCAGAGAAAATTCCGGAAAGTGATGTATATGGGGGAAAAGATACAGTGGCAAATTCGACTCCCAGAGTCCAATTTCATTGCTCTGATCTAAGAATACCTCTTGTAACCATGACTGGAGGTCTGAAAAATCAAATTCGCAGATGGTATCTGCAATCAATCAATCTTTATCAACCAGGGGGATTTTGTCCAGGTCGACAGGAGGAGGAAGAAAAGGATTCTCTTCTTCTTCCGCTGGTCTTGACTTGGACACCATTTCAGCAACAGTACTCGCAAATAAACACGATGTAAGCGGGGTAGACTGACTGTGGATGAAGGTGGTGGAAAAGCAATGGAGGTGTAAGGGTAAAATTTTCTGGTGCGATGAACGAATAGTGAATGAAGAGGGAAAATGGTGGTTTTATTTAAAATTAGGGTCGTTGGGACGTGAGAAAACGGTAAGCATGACAACGGGTATGTTATCCGATTATTAATGGACAACGGGCCACTTGGGGGTGACATCGTAGGTGAAGGTGGCCAAAGCATACAGACGGGTGACGTGGCTGGTAGGGATTGGAGGTGAAGTGAAGTGAAAGTCACCATGAGGGGCTGGTCATGAGTGAGGGATTTAGGTACTGACAACCGGGACTGACAGCAATTATGAGATGAGATGTAACCCCGGGAACAAGTGGGACAAGTGGGCTCAGTGGAGGGTGATGTCCATGAGTGATGAGATGTCAGATAGCATGTGGGTGATAAGACTCCTTGACCAATAGGACAATGCCACATGTAACAAGGGGCCTGCCAAAAGGAAAATCCATTTTGGACTCCCCCCCTTTGGTTAAAAGAAGAACACTAGGGGGGGTCTGAAATCCATTTTGAACCATAGATCTGCGCACTCACTTCTTGGTTGTAGATCTTAGTGCACTCCTTAATATCCATTCCATACCCCCCCCTCCATTAAAGACAGAACGGAGGGGGGGGTTCGGAATTCAATGTGAACCGTAGATTTAAGCGCTTTGTTCTGGGCCGTCTAGATTTGTGCCCAAGTTATTACCAATTTTGGACTTCCCCCCCTCTGTTAAAGGAAAAATGGGCGGGGGGGTCCGGAATCCAATGTGGGTCGTGGATTCACGCACTCTTTTCTGGACCGTTCAGATCTGCGTAAATATTGCCACCGATTCCGAACCCCCCCCCCCTTGATTAAAAACAGAACACTAGGGGGGTTTCGGAATGCTGTGTGAACAGTTGATCGAAGTACCGTAATCTGAACCATTGGAAAATGAATGTAACATAGAGCATGAGCGGAGAAATATGAGCTTGAGGGAAAACTTAGGTTAAAGCATTTTATGGGTTTTTCTTTCAAATTACAAAGAGATACCACCATGGGGTTTCGAACAAACTATTCTTAGGCATTTGGGACATGGTGTAACATCTTTATTAATCTGTTTTCATGGGTGAAAAGAATGAAACAACTAACCTACATGATAATCCTATCTCCCTAGGACAATTAACCCAGATTAAACTGTTGGGTTAAGAAATTTCTCTATCTAAGGGCTAACTGACCAGGATTAGACAGTCTGGTCAGATTTATTCACTATTCTAACCTAAGGGTTGTCTGACTAGGATTAGATAGTCTGGTCAGATTTATTCACTAACCTATCAAAATTGAAAATTTGAAAGAACTTGGTCATGCTTTAAAGGTATGTCCAAGTCACTGTTATTGCATGGGGCTTTTCTTTTCAATTCTTTTATGCCCTCTTTTATTTTTCTTTTCTTTTTTTCCTTTTTCCTTTTTTCTTTCTTTTTCTTTTTCTTTTTTCTTTTTCTTTTCACAAATTATTTGAAGAATGAAATATCATTTGTCAACACATCACTAGATACAGATAATATCCAAGTCAACAACTGATTCCCATAATTTATGGGGTGATAACAGCGGCTCAACCTGGGGATGGTACTTGCCCTGTTAAGTGCCAAGAATCCAGTTTCCTGTCACACTGAACATATATGTCTAGTAGCCGTCATTGGTCTTATTATAAGGAAAATCTTTTGAAAAACAGTGATCAGCAGCTTAGGGCCTTCTCTTTGGGCTTCAACCAACTAACCAATGTTCCTCCCTCAGAAAATGCAAGTAGAAACTGAAAATTAAAACTGGTATGTACAATGGAGAGTGAGTTCTTCAATTCTTTTACTGGGGTGGGACATAATGTTTCAGCATTCTGCCATTCACAGGTGTTCCTGGCAGATCTAACCCATCAGCATTGTTTAGCAAAAAGGCATTGTTTCCTCTGAAAGCTTGGATCGTGTATGGTCCTGTCCACAGATGGTCAAATTTCCCATGCTTTCCCTTGTCCTCATTCCTGGAATCCCACCTTAACACTAGATCTCCCAGCTTGAAATCATCTTCCTTTGTTCGTTTGTCAAATATTTTCTTGATGTTTTCTTGGATGACCTGTGCTTTGTTGAACACTTCTTCTCTAGTCTGTTGCAAATGAATCATCTGATTGACTCGTCTCTGGGAGTCATTTGGCTCAGCTTGTATATCCTGAAGTAATTTCATGACAAGGAATCCCAAAGAAGTTGGGAAAATAGCCTCAGTACCATAGACTAGCTGGTATGGTGACATACCAATTGACCTTTTGGTGGTCAATCTATCTGCCCATAAAACAAATATCAACTTATCATGCCACGAATTTTGTTCTCCTGCAATGTTTTCTTGATGATATTTACCAAATTTTTGTTTGAGGACTCTGCCAACCCATTCCCCTGAGGGTAATAGGCTGTGGAATTCCCCAAGCCGATGTGGTAATGGTTGCAGAAATCTATGAGCTTCTTCGACCGAAAGGCAGCTGCATTGTCAGTAATAATATTTCTAGGACAACCAAAACGAGACAAAATATTATTTTCAAGAAATTTGATAATAACAGAGTCAGTTGCTTGCCTGCTTGGTACATCCTTGATCCATTTGGTAAAATAATTAGTGGCAGTAAGAACCCACTTATGTTGGCCTTTAGACGGAGGGTGTATTTCTCCAATGAAAACGAGTCCCCATTGCTGGAAAGGAGCCTCAACTGAAATTGGTTTAAGAGGTAAAGGAAGGAGCTTCCTTTTGCCTTCAAACAGTTGACACTGGTGGCATGTTGTTACCTTCTGATGCACATCTGCGAATAGGGTGGGCCAGTAAAATCCAGCTCTGAGTATTTTGTTGGTTGTAACCTTCCAGTTCAAATGGCCACCACATTCTCCTGCATGAAACTCCTGCAACACTTTATCAGCTTCGTCTTTCAGTAAACAATTTAAAAGAACTCCTGCAGAGTCTTTCCAATACAAATTTCTTTCTAGAATACAAAATTTTAATGCCTTCAACTTTAGAAATCTAGATTTAGTCTTAGTTAAACCAGGGGGAGATTGTAAATTTTGTAAGACAAATATAAGGTCTGCATACCATGGAGAGTTGAGAAATACCTCCCTAACGTTTGGAGTCGCCATCTCACCCTGTTCATCTGCAACATCTAGAAAATTAATGCCAAGGGCCTGGAAGTTAGATTCAGCCATCAATTTAGCAAGACCTTGGCCTTTGATTAATTTTGTGGGTTTGATTTCTATATCGTATTCTAAAATGGCCGCAATCCATTTTCCCCTTCTTCCATCAGGGTTGTCCTGTGTCAGGATATCCTTTACTACTACGTTTGGAACATAAGCTATGGTGTGTGAATGGAGAATGTAGACCCTGAAGTCCTTTATGGCTTTTACCAAAGCAAAATCCTGCTTCTCCATGATTTTGTAGTTCAGGGTAGAATCTCTTAAAGCTTTGCTGAAGAAAGCTATGGGTTGTTCATACCCTTCACTGTTCTTCTGTAGTAGTACTGTTGCTATAGTATGTTCGGAGGTGAAAGAAAATAGATAAAAATCTTTAGTGAAATCAGGACTGATCAGAACTGGGGCCTTTGTGATTGCTCGTTTTACTTGTTCGAAGGATTGTCTAGCCTCAGAGTCCCATTTTATTTTTGTGTCCTTTTTAAGCATGTTTGTAATGTTTCGGAGTAGTTCGACCAAATTGGGAATGAATCTTCGTAGAAAGTTAATTTGTCCGATAAAAGACTATAGTTCTTTGAGGTTTCTTGGGTGTTCTACTTTCAGTATGGCCTCTATTCTGCTGGGGTCAAACCTGATTCCCTCTTTAGAGATGATGTGTCCCAACAGTTTACCTTCTTCTAACCCAAAGAGACACTTCTTAGGATTTAATGAAATCCCAAAACTTCTACATTTCTCGAAGACTCGTCTAAGGTGTCGCAGGTGTTCATCATTAGATTTGGAAAACACAGTCACATCATCTAAGTAAACGACAATAAACTTGCTAGATTCTTCCACGAAGGCGATATCCATGGCCCTCTGAAATGTGGCTCCGACATTCATCATACCGAAAGGCATCTTCACGTACATGAAAGTGCCCCATGGTGTGGTAAAAGCGGTTTTATCTTGATCATCAGGGTGAACCAGGACCTGGTTGTAACCTGAGAAACCATCTAGCAGAGATATCCTACTGGACCCGACCACTCTTTGCAGGAGATGGTCCATTTTTGGTAATGGGTAATTATCTTTCAGGGATACTTTGTTCAGATTTTGAAAATCAATATAGAGTCTGATTTCGCCGGTCTTCTTCCGTGTAGGAACTAAATTAGAAACCCACTTAGAGAAATGTAGCGGTACTATGATCTTGGCATCATACATCTTCTTGATTTCTTTTTCGATTAGAGGGAGCAACTTGGGATTTATCCTCCTAAGTTTCTGTCTAAATGGTTTTTGGTCTTCCTTTATGGGAACTCTGTGTTGTATGATGCTGGTATCATAGGCATTCACATCTTCATAGCCCCAGGCAAAAATGTCTGAATACTCTTTGAATAGCTCAATGTACTTAAGCTTTTGTTCTGGGGATATTGATTTGGACAGTTTGACCATCCTAGGTTTTTCCTCAGTTCCTATATTGCATTCCTATAACTCTTGTCCATGGGCTTCTATTTTGGGTTTCATAGCTACATCGTTACTGTCAAACAGATCTTCTAAAGGGACGAGACCTCTGGGTAAAACATTGCTTTTCAGTTGTAAAACATCGGCCTCCATTTCATCATCTCCTAAATCACCTGAATCTATTGTATCTACTGTATCTACAGTATTCACGCTATCTCTTTCAAATTCAGAACTATTTACATTATCATCTTCATTTTCTAAATCTATATTTGTACATTCAAAATCGTTCTTGCATTGCAAAAAATCCTCTATCTGATCATCATTTCCAAACACTTGCCAATACCTGATATTATCGGGAACCGTCGGTCTGCATCTCACCTACACTATATATGGGCGATTTTGGAGGAAAGGAATCTTGCATGAGGCTGCTGACGTAGCCAATCCGTCGGCCAGAATATTCTGTCCTCTCAGCATTACCTGCAAGTCAACCTCATTAAAACACTTCAAAGCATCAAGAACAACATTTCTATAGGCTCTAAGGCGTGGGTGTTTAGCAGCATATTCACCTTTAATTTTCGTAATTATTAATTCAGAGTCACCCCTTACCATTAACTGCTTAGCATTAAACTTTTTCAACAGCTTCAGACCGAGCATTAAAGCTTCATATTCAGCAACATTGTTAGTGCAATGCAAATTTAGTTTGTAGGAATGATTCTCTGAATACCTTTTCCGATGATTATGCAACCAGATCCCATCTCCTGCTCCTTCTTTACTCACAGCCCCATCAAAATCCATACTCCAGAAATCAGCGGGGAAATCTTCAGTGATTTCATTTTCCATCTTTGCTACTTCACCTATTTCTGGATCTTCGTCTTTACTAGATACTTCTTTCGTCAACTGAGCATCTTGCTCTTGTGTATCACCATCATTGTACAAGATGAACGAATCTAAATATGAATGAGTAGAGTAAAGGGGATAATTAAAAGGTTTCTCTTGACTACTGACCATATACTTCATCAGTGTTTCTTTGTATAATCTTCTCTATTTCCCAAACACTAGGATAGTGGCGTAACACATATCCAGCTGCAGGGTTCCTTTCAACTTAGCTCCCCAAGATCTGGAGAGAAACATTCCATACTTAGGCGGGATGTCTGCAACCACCATGTCCATTACCATTCTTTTTGAAGGGATCTGAACCAGCGTGATGCATAGGTCTTTGATTAAACCAATGCATTTGACCTTGCTGGAGTCAAATGAGTGTAAATCCTTGTATGGTTTGGTGACCTCCAATCCCAGTTTTTCCATTACTTCTTTAGGCATCAAGTTGTGAGAGGCTCCTTAGTCCAGCATAGCGTTATGTAATATTAAGTCGTGTATGTTTAAACTAATGTAAAAGGGAGCTACATCCCCGGTATCATCTCGACCGTCTACTTCAGTTCCGAAAAGAAGTTCGGGATGATCCTCAGTAAGGTTCACAGTGTCTGAATGGGTCACTGATCCAATAGTTAAGGCCTTGGTGCCTATGTTAGGTTCGATGTCTAGTGCTTTTATTACTTGTGAATGATACCCATCTCGGTTCATCAACTCTGTAAGTGGGATGGGAATCTTTATTTTTGCTAATTCTCCTTCAAGACTAAAGGGTGTAAGAGCTCTGCCTTGGCTAATCAGTTCTGATTTGTCTGCCAGGTTCTTCAGCTCAGAAGTACTTGGCGGGTTAACATGAGAAGCATCAGGTTGTGATGGTCTTTTCAGGATGGTGATGTTTTTCTTTAACAGAGGGTCAGCTTTATTCTTCTCAGTAAAATTATCAAGAGTCTTTTCAGTAGAAGGTTCAGGGGTTTTCTTGAATTCGACTGTTTTCTGTGTTTCGGTCACCTTCTTAGATGCGGCCCCTTCTGTCTTCCTGCCACGCAGATTATACTGCCTGTGCACCTCCAGAATAGAATTCTCAAAGGCATGTTGTCACTCATCTTCGGTTTCCTCACTTACCTTTGTTTGATTTAGCATAAAAAGTTCCTTCTCTTCTCGAGTAAGAAAAATGGCCTCATTGTCATGAATGCCCATAAGGTTAATGTGAGTGTCCTCCAATTCTTCAATCACGTCTCCCCATTCATCAGCATAGTTTTTCTGTAGAGGAGGTCTGATCGGCTGATATGGACCTCTCTGTTCTCTTTGATCTCTAGGATCTCTCTGTCTGACCTGAGGAGGGTTTCTTCTGAAATTGGGGTTCCGAATCTGAGGAGCAGGTGTGTTGTCTCTCTGAAGATTTCTGTCTGAAATACTCATTCTTTCTATCAATAATTCCAATGATCTGACTATAGAATCCAATTTGGAATCAGTGTTTGACCTGGAAGGTTCTTCTTTGATCGTGACTCTCCTTTCCGTCCTTTGACGGGCCCGTTTTGCCAACAGATTGGCCTCCACACTGATAGCACTCTTCTGCATGTCCTCTAGGGTGGCAGCATTTCGTTCTCTTAATTGATATGACATGTCAGCATCAAATCCATCAGGGAATTTAATCAAAGCCAGGCCTTGGGGGGGTTTGATTTCAGTGGGAATCGCATTGTATAGATTGTTAAAACGGGTGCAATAATCTTGTACCGTCTCACCTTGGTTTATTTTTATATTCTCGTATTCCGATAGTATCTGGAGAGGGTTTTTCTTTACCTCCCATCTATCAAGAAAACTTCTCTGGAACGCAACAAGGTCATGGATTGAGGTGGTGGGTAAAGCTTTGAACAATTTTTTTACGTCTTCTATCAGACTTTGGGCAAACAATCTCATTTGGACGTCAACTTCGTCGAATTCTTGCAAATCAAAGTAGTCATTCATTTTGTCCACATGTTGTTGGGCGTTTAGAGGTCCGGTTGCTTCGAACTGTGGAAGTCTTGTTTGGTAATCTTGGGGCATAGCATGTAACGGCGCAGCCAAGACCAACGGGGCATACCGAGCTGCCATGATGGGTGGAGGAGGTTGAATGGTAACCTGGATGGTAGGCAATGTAGTGGCTGAAGAAGAAGGTGAGGAGGGACTGCACGACACTAAGGTGGTGATTTGTAATTTAGTCATGGGAGACAAAACTTTTGGTGTTCGGGGTTGCAACACAGTTGGATCAAAGACGAGTCCGGACACAAAACTGTCGGACCGTGTTCTAACCAGTCTTCGAGGTAGAAAGGTATCAAGATCAAGGCTTCGAGAGGTAATGGGTTTTCCTGAAAAGGAAGGTGACTTATGCAGGGAAGTGTGACTCCCTGAGCCGGCAGCTGAGGCCTTTCGCCTGAGAAAATGTTCGGGGTTATCTATCGCTACTAAGAGTTCTGGGTTGGGATGAGATCGAGTATAAACTTTCCTGGAAGCCAGAACTATTTTTGGGTTTTTACATATATATATATATTCTTTTTTTAATTTTTTCAGTATGAAAATAATATATACAAAGTTTGATCAACCTCTAACATTACTTTCTTCTCAGAATCAAACATTCTTTTTGGGGAAAGAAAACACGAAATAGTCAAATTTTAGTTCATCCCCAGTGGAGTCGCCATTTATGTTAGCACTTGGTAAACTTCCTAGAGATTGAAAAAAGAAGAAATCTACGAAGGTAACCTTATCCAACCACTTTAAAGCTGGGATCTAGCCCTTCCAGCTTAAGAGAGGGATCTCTCTATATTATTTAGCTTTGTTTTTAATTTCAGATGTTAGGCTAGGTATAGAAACAGATAGGTTTGTTGTAAAAAAATTTTTTAACTGGTCGAGATAGTCTACACCTCCATTGGGCTATGGGGTCTGTATTTAATTAAGTAAGAGAAACAACCAGAAACGCCAAAGAAGACTTTCACAGGGTGAGATAATATACTCACTGGATCTTTAGTAATTAAAATGATGGACAGAAGAAAATATAAGAAAAATAACTTCAATTAACAAGCAGTTAAGAATTTCTTAATTGGAGATATTAGAAGATAAACATTAAAATCTTTAGAATCGAAAACAGGGTATCAAAGATAAATCCTGCAACATTACGTTATTCTTAAAGATTAGTTCCAGAAAACAAAATGATAACAAAGAAAGGAAAACATTCAACTTAGAAAATCGACATCACCAGTGAACATACGCAAGAATCCTGTTAAAGTGCCTCCTCTTTATTAATGGCATATCTCTTCAAAAATAGTACAATTTGATAGCGATAGGGTGTGAGAATCAACAACCTCCAATACTTTGAGAGTTGAAGTATTTATAATTTAGATTACAAAGTTCCTGTCATAACTGATCAGGATGTGCTCATTCTATTTTTAGTCTAACTACCTTAACTAATCAAAAACTGTTTGATGACTCAGTACAACAGCATGCGGTATTTCTGGGGTAGGGCATTGGCAAGGTGCCTTCGCAACCTCTTCTGACTGGACAGGTGACTGGATGGTGACAGATCCTCTGCTAATCTAGTAGATCACAAAGTTCTTCCCATCTGAGATGATTTGGCACTGTGACTTTAAGTAGTCTCTGATACACTTCATCCATGTCTGTATACTTAGCAAATGTAGGCTTGATGATGAATATGTGTTTAATCTCGTGTTGGATACTAATATCCAACTGCAGGGCATCCATGAATTCTTTCCCTGTGATGCTCCCTTGTATCCCTGCAAACTTAGAACTGTCCTTAGACACTTCAATGAACTTCTTCTTGTAATCAGGGAGTGTCATTAATTTGTCATTAATGACCTTCAGACCGGGTAGGCCTTTCCTTTGGAGAACATCTATCTTATTGAAGAACTTTTGCACCCCTTGATCCATGACTTGAATCTTTTCCTCAAGCTGAAGCATTGGACCTCTCTTGGTTAAAACCCTTTTTACCTCGAGTATAGTCTCTATTCTGTCCTCGATTTTTAATTCTTCGAGTTCCTCTCTGGTCTTGGAGTTTAGGAACCTGATGATCTCATTTCCTTGTGCAGGCATGTCTCCCAGCTCCGCTCTGATTTTCTCGATGGCCTGTTTTCTCCTCTGGAGCAACTCATTTTGTTCGAACATGATTTGAATCATTGGCCAGACTTCATTGATGGACTTGGTAATGTTTGTCCATACAATCTCCTTGACCTCAGCCAAAGTCTTTCCTGCCATTGTTTTCTTTTGGAGCTGCTATAACTCCTTCCTAATTTTCTCATTCACCTGCTTTTCTTTAGATAGGCTTGTCTGGAAAGAATTTTTGAGCTCTTGGAGGTTCTCCACTTCTTTCTTAAGCCTACTGATTTCTGACTCTTTCAGGTTCATCCTCTCCATTGACTTGGCAAGGTCTGTTGTCCCTTCTGGTAGTGACACTGGTGTTGCAGATGGTATCACTGTCACTATCGCTGTGCTCAATCCTGCAATTGGGATAGCACTCAATGGAATGCTTTCCATTGGCTTCATCTGCTCTCTCTCCTTTAATAGTTTCTCCATCTCAGCCTCCATCTCTTTGAGCTGAGCATTCTGCTCCATGAGTAGATTCAGCATATCATCCTTCTCACCTTCCTTCTCGGCTATCTTCTTTGCCTGTGAGTCCCCAGTGGGCGGGAGCTTGAGCTGTTTTCTTAAGGATGCGATGTCGACATTTCTTTCTTTAATCATCTCTTCTGCAGCCTTGACGTTCGCAGGGTCATAACCGATCTCGAGGGCACCTGCTGTTCTACTTCAACCTGTTGTTCCACGTCTATCAATGTACCTGGCATCCAAACTATTTGATTTGCAAATTTCTCGATCTCTGGCTTGGACTCATGAGCATAAGGGACATTCTGAATCTGTAAATTTCTTCAGTATAGCTTTTGTGATTTCCTTGTGCTGGCTCGAACCTAAAGGTGGCGTGACCGGCTTGACCCCTGTGGTGGCTACTGTGGTAGTTGGGGCTTCTTGTTCTACCATTGTGCCCGACGTTGAAATTGTCTTTGACTTTTTGGTGTGAATCTAGAACTCTTCTGCTGACACCTCTATTACAGGAGACAACGACTCCTGTCGGGGTCTTTTCTCCTTGGGGATCTGAGGTGTGTTAGTCAGAGGTACACTTGTTGAGGGCACCTGTTGTTCTACTTCAACCTGTTGTTCCACGTCTATCAATGTATCTGGCATCCAAACTGTTTGATTTGCAAATTTCTCGATGTCTGGCTTGGACTCATGAGCATAAGGGACATTCTTATTTTTCACTCTCATTTTCGAGATGATCCCGCATGGATCATAGTGCCATGTGAAACTTGTAAAGAATTTCATCTCCTTTAACATTCTGTCCACTTCCTCCCCGACACCTCTACTATTGCAGATAAAAGAACCTATCTGCCCTTTAATTCTCAATTGTTGTTTCTTTTTCAAGGAGACAAAATGAATGTCATATGAATTCATTATTTGTCTAATATATTCTAAGGCAAAGAGCCTTACCGGCACGTATTGAGGTAGCTTGTATGGTGCCAACTCACACTCGAAAACTCTGATTTCGGTAAAGTTCTGGTACAGGTACCAGTCTCCTGTCTTTACATTGTCTGAGAGCTGTAGAATTCTCTGGACCTCTTCATTTATTTGTGGCTTAGGCCTGCCACTCAACATGCTAACCACCGGGTGGTAAAACTGATCAATGAAAGCTTTCAAGTTGTATTCAACAGGGTTACTCTTCAGAAGAGAAGTCCATGTTGTGACCGGTTGGGGCTTTCCGTCCGCGTCCATCTTCTGCATGGAGAAACTGAATTTGTCGGCCTGGAAGTAGATGAACATGTATGCTAGTATGGAAGAATATCTGAACATACCCTCTGTGCTGAAATTGATGAATTTTTCGTGAATATTATCAGCCAAGAAGGTGTTGTAGTCGAACGGCGTTGAGGGCTTTTCATCGTTTGAAAAAATGGACAGAAAACCCAGGATGGGCTCATCTACCCATTGGTCAGAATAGTAACCAAGCAAGGCACACAAGGAAGAAATGATTTGATTTCCTTTGGTGGAGAAAAGGGAAGAAGGGTAAGGGGGATTGGTGGAAGAAAGTTGAGTGGAGTCGGGGAAGAAAAGCTCGCATATCTGAGCTCTCTGAGGAAAGGTCATTTTCTGGTATAACTCGGTGAGGATTTCTAAATTGAATGGGGACGTAGATTCAGCACGGGGAACTTGCAACATCTGGTCAATATCTTCAAGAGTGATGAAGAAAAGGACGTCTCTGGATGAAGAGACGATGGCTTTCTGGTCAGGGACATAGTGGGCTTGGCATTTCAGAGGAAATTCTGGAAAGTGATGTATCTGGGGGAAAAAATACAGCGGCAAATTCGACTCCCAGAGTCCAATTTCGTCGCTCTGATCTAAGAATACCTCTCGTAACCATGACTGGAGGTCTGAAAAATCAAAGTCGCAGATGGTATCTGCGATCAATCAATCTTTATCGGCCAGGGGGATTTTGTCCAGGTCGACAGGAGGAGGAAGAAAATGATTCTCTTCTTCTTTCGCTGGTCTTGACTTGGACACCATTTCAGCAACAGTACCTGAAAATAAACATGATGTAAGAGGGGTAGACTGACTGTGGACAAAGGTGGTGGAAAAGCAATGGAGGTGTAAGGGTAAAATTTTCTGGTGCAATGGATGAATAGTGAATGAAGAGGGAAAATGGTGGTTTTATTTAAAATTAGGGTCGGTGGGACGCGGGAAAAATAGTAAGCATGACAACGTGTATGTTATCCAGTTATTAATGGACAACGGGCCACTTGGGGGTGACATGGCAGGTGAAGGTGGCTAAAGCATACAGACAGGTGATGTGGCTGCTAGGGATTGGAGGTGAAGTGAATTGAAAGTCACCATGAGGGGCTGGTCATGAATGAGGGATTTAGGTACTGACAACCGAGACTGACAGCAGTTATGGGATGAGACGTAACCCCGGGAACAAGTGGGACAAGTGGGCTCAGTGGAGGGTGACGTCCATGAGTGACGAGCTGTCAGATAGCATGTGGGTGATAAGAATCCTTGACCAATAGGACAATGCCACATGTAACAAGGGCCCCGTCGAAAGGAAAATTCATTCCGGACCCCCCCCCCCCCCNAACACTAGGGGGGTCCGAAATCCATTTTGAACCATAGATCACTTCCTGGCCGCTGATCTTAGCGCACTCCTTAATATCCATTCCGGACCCCCCCCCCTCCATTAAAGGCAGAACGGAGGGGGGGGGTCTGGAATTCAATGTGAACCGTAGATTTAAGCGATTTGTTTTGGGCCGTCCAGATTTGTGCCCAAGTTATTACCAATTCCGAAAACCCCCCCTCCGTTAAAGGAAGAACAGGCGGGGGGGTCCGAAATCCAATGTGGGCCGTGGATTCATGCGCTCTTTTCTGGACCATTCAGATCTGCGTAAATATTACCACCGATTCTGGACCCCCCCCCCTGATTAAAAACAAAACACTAGGGGGGGTCCGGAATGCTTTGTGAACCGTTGATCGAAGCGTCGTAATATGGACCATTGTAAAATGAATGTAACATAGAGCATGAGCGGAGAAATATGAGCTTGAGGAAAAACTTAGGATAAAGCATTTTATGGGTTTTTCTTTCAAATTACAAAGAGATACCACCATGGGGTTTCGAACAAACTATTCTTAGGCATTTGGGACATGGTGTAACATCTTTATTAATCTGTTTTCATGGGTGAAAAGAATGAAACAACTAACCTACATGATAATCCTATCTCCCTAGGACAATTAACCCAGATTAAACTGTTGGGTTAAGAAATTTCTCTATCTAAGGGCTAACTGACCAGGATTAGACAGTCTGGTCATATTTATTCACTATTCTAACCTAAGGGTTGTCTGACCAGGATTAGACAGTCTGGTCAGATTTATTCATTAACCTATCAACATTGAAAATTTAAAAGAACTTGGTCATGCTTGAAAGGTATGGCCAAGTCACTGTTATTGCATGGGGCTTTTCTTTTCAATTCTTTTATGCCCTCTTTTATTTTTCTTTTCTTTTTTTCCTTTTTTCTTTTTTCTTTCTTTTTTCTTTTTCTTTTCACAAATTATTTGAAGAATGAAATATCATTTGTCAACACATCACTAGATACAGATAATATCCAAGTCAACAAATGATTCCTATAATTTATGGGGTGATAAAAGGATCTTCACAGGGTTACTGAACACCCTGAAAGCTTAGCAAGGAGTTGCTTGAGGCAAAGGATAGCCAGGAGGGTGTCCAAACATTCTCCATCTGTGGGAGAAGGAAGAAGGACAAAATCCCTTAGGGGTCTGAGCGTGTGAGAATATCAGGAGAGATAACACTATGGGTGCATGAAGACTCTACAAAAGTGCAGACATTGGAATCCCTTGAGGATTCGAAGGTAGCAAATCTCAGGAGGAACAGTGTTTTCATACGTGCGGTGAAGCTCAGGGTCGAGGATTTCATAGAGGAAAAGGAGGACAAAGGTTGAGGCCTTTCGGAACTGGAAATTCTTCCAAGTCTGGGAAGAAGAAAGTGCAAAAGCTCAGGAGGGAGCACAACCACCGTAAGATTGGCTAGAGAAAAGAAGATCTGGACCATTGGTTTCTACGTCCAGGAAGGAGCAGGAGGAGCGCACAGAGGAGGAGATCGTCAGTCATCAGATCTCACTCAAAACCTGACAGTCGTCAGATCGGTTGGGAGCTGCACGAAGTTTAGCATTGTGAACAGGAGGGTGGAAGTCCCGAAAGGATTGACTTATCGGGATATCGACATTCAGGATATCGGAGTTCTTGAGGTCGAGAAAGTCGAGACACTTCAATTCTCAAAATAGTGAGAAATGATTTGAGTCGTCCGGTAGTGGAGACGTGTGGCAGAGATCGAGCACCCGTCGATACTTTGGTGCATCGGAGTTCAGCATTTCGTGAGTCCTAGGGATGGGGCATCCAGAACATCAGAAGTCGCGAAATGCCAAGAGTTAATCAGGACCATCCATCAGAGGAGGACACGTGGAAGAAATCGGAGCCATCGGGGAAAGTCTCGACAGGAAGTCGTCTATCGGCATTTTGGTCATCGAGATATTGGGAATCCTCGTGACAAGAGGTTTGGGCATTTCGGAATCGCGAAGTCTGGAACCCCGACAAGGAGAAAAGTTTCATTGTGGGCCAGCTATCGGCCTATCGGGATTCAGAGGATCAGGAATCCCGTGAGCCAATGCATTGCAGCATTGAAAAGCTGAAAACCCAGATGAGACGTAAAACTGTGGTCATGGGGACAATGGTCATATGGGCCAGGAGCCTAGCCAAGAGAGCTAGTGTGTAAAGAGCGCGTCGGGATTTAGGGAATCACGAATCCTAAGGACATATGTGTTTTAGCATTGAAAAGTCTGAAACCCCGATGAGGAGGTATGGCTGCGGTCATATAGGGGGATGGTCATGTGGGCCACGAGCTTAGCCTGGAGGGCTAATGGATGTTGGAGCACATCGAGATTTTGATGTCCAAAACCCCAAAAGAAGGATAAGGTTGTGGTCTTATGAATCAGTGGTCACATGGACCAGAGTACATCCAGGAGGGCTAACGCGTAAAAGGCACGCATCGGTGAATTGGCTCATCAGTGATTTGGAGTTCTAGGGGACAAAGGTTCGTGACATCGAGGATCGCGAAATCCTGAATCCTGATAAGGTGATAAGGCTATGGTCTTATGAGAACTAGTCACATGGACTAGGAGTTTAGCCAGGAGGGGCTAAGACCGAAAGGAGCGCATCGACAAATAAGAGTTTGAGAGTTTAAGAGAACAGGAACTCCCGACATCAGGAAAGAAGAACCCCCAAAACTCGAATTGAGTGAGGAAAAAGTCACAGGCGCATGTAGAGGCCGTGATAGGGTGAAGAAAGGACCTGTGGATCGGGTTTTTCACAAAGATTCCATTGGGAGTCCAAGGAGCCGCTTCGGCTCAAAAGGGAACACTGAGAGATCCTTAAAGACCGGGAGGTCAGGTGCAGAGACCCTGCGGGGTATGTAGGGGTGTCGTCGCCATCAAGTGGTATCAGAGCCTGATTCTTGTCGGTATATTTCAGGCAAGGGAAGGCATAAGAGGAAAGCACTCTGATACACACATCAAGTGGTATCAAAGATTGATTCTTGTCTGTATATTTCAGGCAAGAGGGGAAAGAGATAAAGAGCACTCTGATACACATCAAGTGGTATCAGAGCTAGAACTCCGTTTGTATATTTCAAGTAGAGGGAGAAGACAGAGCATTGGAGACTTTGTGGTGATTGGTTGCAGGTAGGCAGCAATCAAGAAGATAGTCAGGGAGACTGTAGGAGAATGAAGCTGGTAACACTCTTGGTGTAGAGTGACAACAACAGGTTTGCTAGGAAAGTAGACAAAGACAGCACCATGGTTACTGAAGACCATAGGCATGCTGGGAGAAAGATCAAGGCAGAAAATCTTGCAGAAATGGATAAAGAGCTCTATGAATTTGTTAGCATCGGAAGTCACTCATGGATTGCTTGCAGGAGCAGAGCCCAACACCCATCAGTTTAATGTCACGTTTTGATAAAAGAGAAATCAAATGGGTAGAGACTCGAGGAGATATCACTCTAACTTAGGGACTATATCTGGTACGTAAAGAACAAAGGAGGTCTGGAATCCTAACTTCAGCCAGTGGGTTGATTAAAAGATGAGCAGGTGGAATACTTATTGAGAAAGGTAAACAAACAACTCTGGGCAAAAGGCTTACAGTGGTTTGTAGGGGAAAAACTCTGAATGCAGGATCCTCCTGGTTCAGGGCTTCAGGAAACTAAATAAAAGACTTGATTGGATCCTCCAATTCCAAGTCATTTAGCGTTAAAGAAGATCACAAGAACTGATTAGAGACAGCGCAACTATTACATTGATCCATTACAACATCATCCTATAATAGCTACAGCTCGACTGGATCCTCCAATTCTGAGTTGCTCTAACACAGTGTAAACAAAGGCATGAAAGAAACTGGCATTCATAAGGCAAGAAGTCTCAAAAGGCCATACATAATCAGATTAATAGTGCTTCATTAAAGATTTACAACCGTGAGCTCTGCTCAACCATCGATACCTTCAAAAATACCAAAAACTGAATACACATACTTGGGCAGATTTTCCCAATAGAGGCACGCTCTCCCTCCCAGACGTTGCATGTCTTCAATCAATCTCCGGGTGGTAGCCCTTCACCAGATGTTTCCTTAATTGTGCATGGCTCCTGCAGGGGGAGTAGACGAGACATTAATGGCCAGAATGGCATGTACAGATTTCTCTGACTAATCGAGGACTTCGACATGGCTTCTCTGGAGAAATCAATACATAGAACCCCTTCGAGAAGAATGCTTGTTGGACCCTCCATACCTCAAATTTAATGGGTGAAAGGAGGTTTCAACCACCTGATCACATCTTCATTTACTTAAGCGAAAACCAGGAGTGAAATCGCTTCGGACGACATCTGGAAGTCGTGGCGACACTTTCGACGACTAGAAACGACACCTTTCAGGCCCTTTTTTCTTAGCCCTTTAATTTCTATAGTGACCGTGGCTGTGACTGCGTGCCTATCCCCAAAGTTCTTTCGGCACTCGTGAAAGGAGGGAGTTAATCCCAGCTTCTTGAAATCACGACAAGTGAGACGCCGAGACGGCTTAATCTGACGCCATGCATTCTTCTAGATCTGACAGTTCAGAATCCTTCTCATGCTGTTGTGGGCCCAGGCCCTGAATGCTCTCGACACCTTGCACATCAAGAAATACCGGAGCTACTCTTTACATTTGGGAGTCGCGAGGAGAGAAACGCCGACGCAACTTAATCGCGCACCAAGTGTCTATCCAGATTGGACGGCCCAGATAATCTCGTCAGTGTTGTGGGCCCTTCCTTATTACATTGTGTGCATTGGTGCCTTTTCCTCAGGCATGTCCCTCTGTGACTAGGTACCAAGACCGTGGGCCCAATATCAAAGGCTCTCGCAACTCCCAACCTCGCGAGTTGGGAGGTAGAGCCTTGGTGCTCCCCTTTCACGAAGTCTCAAGACGCGAGGGGGGGATATAAGTATAGCCCTTTGCACTGTCAGCCCCCTCCACATGTACCCATCGGCTAGCGCTTAAGTTCTAGAGCCTTTCTCAGCTCGTGGCCTCGCGAGTTGGAGTGTGGAACTTTAGCATTCTTCCCTCGCGAAGTCCCGAGACGCGATGGTCAGCGAAGGCTGACCCCCGAGGAAATCGGATTGCTCACTTCTTGGAAAACCTTTGCACTATAATCGGCGTGACTATGATTACCCACCAACCATTGATCTGCTTCGTCGATGAATCCTTGCCGCCGAAAACAAAATGCCTGATCGCTTGATTTTATGTCTGAAAAGGACTTCTTCTGTGCGCAACGCCTAGGCGCTTCTTGTGGAACCTGCAGACCCGAATGCTCTAGAGCCTATGACAAGAATTATCGCTAACATTAGGCTCCATGGGGGATAGAGTTGTCCTTGCAATGCTCTAAGAACTCCATCTATAGTTCCAATCACCTTTCTGTTGGGCTATGGAGTCACTTATTAGGCCGAAAACATACAAAAAGAAACGAAACGAAAAAAAACAAAAGACAATATTTACAAATAGAGGAGCCGTTTAAGGCTCAAATAAAACATTTTTTCAGGAAATGCCCATTCACTGGGCTGTTGAAAACCTCTTCACCCTCTAGATCCTGCAGCCTGTAAGTGTTGTTTGAAAATACTTCAAGGATCTTGAAAGGCCCAAACTAGAGGGCATCAAACTTGTTGTGCTTACCTTTATCATGTCTAGGTGCATCCCACTTGAGGACCAGATCACCCAGCTCGAATTATTTCTTCCTACCCTTCTTGTCAAAAGCCTGCTTGATCTTCTACTGGTGATCATAATCCCTATTCATGACCTACTCCCTAATTTGTTGTATTTCCACCACCTGGTGAATCCTTCTGATCATATTGTCAGGCTCTCCTTCGAGGTCTTGGAGGAACTTCACCACAGATAAAGCGAGTTGAGTAGGTAAAACAACTTCCATCCCGTAAACAAGCTAGAAAGGTGAGATGCCCAGGGATTTATTTGTTGTTACCCGATCAACCCAAAGAGAAAATTTGAGCTTTGAGTCCCAGGCCCTTTTATTGTCCTCCAGTAGCTTCTTGATGAGCTTGATTAGGCTCTTATTGGAGGACTCTGCCAGTTCGTTTCCTTGAGGATAATAGGGAGTAGAGTGAATCAGTGAAATCTTGAACTGTTCATAGAACTTGACCAGAGGCTCAGACCGAAAGAGGGAGGCATTGTCAGTGACAATTCTGCTGGGACAACCAAATCTGGCTATAATATCTTCCAGGAGGCCGATAATCACTTTGTGAGAAGTGCTTCTGGTAGGGACAACTTCTATCCATTTGGTGAAATAGTCGGTCGCAGTCAGAATCCATTTGTGCTGGCCACTTGAAGGGGGATGAATTTCTCCAATGAAGTCCAATCGCCACTGTTGAAAGGGTGATGAAACCACTATAGGCTTTAACGACAGAGATATGAGCTGCTACTTCCCTGAAAACTTATGGCATTTGATGCAAGCTCTGATCTCTCTGCAGATGTCAGGAAATAAGGTGGGCCAGTAATACCCAGCCTGAAGGATCTTGTGGGCTGTGGTCTTCCAAAAATAATGACCTTCGCAGAGGCCGCTATGGAAATCGAATATCACCTTCTGGGCTTGCTGCAGGTCTAGACACCTTAGTAATATCCCCAAAGGGTCTTTCCAATACAAGGCTTGGTCGATGAGGCAATATCTGACCACTTTGAGCTTTAAAGCTCTCGCCTTACTTTTTCCCAATCCATTAGGGGGCTTTAATTCTTGCAGAAAATACAAGATATCCTTGTACCAGGGGCATGATGCTAGTGATAGGGTGCCTTGGCAATGTTTGTTGGATGGCTCAGCTTGCTCATTGATGAGGTTAATTCCCAAAGCCTTGCAATTGGATTCGACCAGCAACTTGGCCAAACCTTTCCCCTTTATCAACTTGGTGGGCTTAATCTCCAAATCAAACTCTAGGATCTTGGCAATCCATTTACCTCTCCTCACGTTTATGTCAGGCTGTATAAGAATGTCTTTCACGAAGGTTGAAGGGACATATGCAATGATCTTTGAGTGCAAGACATAGATCCTAAAAGCTTTGAGAGCTTTCACCAGTGCATAGGCCTGCTTCTCCATGATTTCATACCGGAGCTCTACATCTCTCCACGCCTTGCTGTGGAAGGCAATAAGTTGCTCTTGCCCTTGATCATTTTTCTGCAACAACACTGCTGCTATTGTATCACAGGAAGAAAAATAAAATATAAGAAAATCTTTGGAATAATCGGGGTTGATTAGCACAGGTTCCTTGGTCAATGCCTTCTTTATTTGGACAAAATATTCCTTGGGTTTAGTGGTCCATTTTACTTCATTTCCCTTCTTGACCATGGTTTTGATGTGTTTCACTAGCTCGGCAAAATTTGAGACAAATCTCCTCAGAAAATTTATCTTCCCCAAAAAGGCCTGAACTTCCTTCTTAGATCTGGGAAGTGACAAGGTATGAAGTGCTTCCACTCTGCTAGGATCAATCCTTACTTCTTCAGCAGACACTATATGGCCCAATAGCTTCCCTTCCTTCATAGCAAACAAAGATTTCTTGGGGTTCAGGGATAGGCCAAACCTTCGACACTTCAGGAAAACCCTCTTCAAGTGGCAACAGTGCTCCTTGTCCATTCTGGAGAAGATGGTGATGTCATCCAGATATATTACCACAAACTGGTCCTTTTCCCCGATGAAGGCTATGTCCATGGATCGCTGAAATGTTGCCCCTGCATTCATGAGTCTGAAAGGCATTTTGGCATACATGAATGTGCCCCAAGGAGTGGTGAAGGTCATTTTTTCTCTGTCCTCAGGCATAACCGATATCTGATTGTAGCCAGAGAAATCATCAATCATAGATATCCTAGATGCACCAGTGACCTTCTGCAATATATATTCCATATTGGGCAGGGGATAATTGTCCTTCCTCGAGCTTCTATTCAGGTTCTTGAAATCAATGCAGAGTCTGATTTCCTTGCTTTTCTTTCTTACCGGAACCAGATTGGCCACCCAATCGGAATATCTCAGGGGGACAATGATTTGGGCATCCAACAATTTCTTCACCTCTTTCTCCATGATAGGTAGCAACATGGGGTTTATCTGTCTCAGCTTCTGTTTGAATGGTTTGGCCTCTTCTTTTAGTGGGATCTTGTGCTCAATGACTGATGTGTCATATGTCTTGAGGTCTTCGTAGGACCATGTAAACACATCAGCAAACTCTCTCAGCAACTCTGTATATTCGGCCCTTTGCTCCTTGGTTAGAATCCTTGACAGCTTGACAAACCTAGGCTCCTCTTGTGTGCTGATGTTGCACTCAACTATGTCAGCATCATCACCTGAAACTCTCCCCTTTACTGCCACATCATTCCCATCAAACAATCTTTCTAATGGGACCAGTCCCCTAGGAATGTGATTGCTAGGCAATTGAATAATGTCATGTTTTTCTATTTTACTCAACAACTCACCCCCATCCAAACTTTCCTTAGAGATGGAATCTTGATCGATATGAATCTCTAAAAACTCCTCAATAGTCTCCAAGAATTTCTTGATCTCAAGATCGTCCTCAAACACGTTCTAATGCTTAACATTGTCAGGTATGGAGGGCCTGTATTTTACTTCTACATCATACCTCAGTTTGGGCTGCAGGGGTACTTTGAAAAGGCTTGCAGCTGTAGCCAAGGAATCTGCCACTGTGTTCTCTTCTCTCGGGATGAAAGAAATGTTAAATGCTGAGAAGAAACTGTCAATAAGATCCGATACCTGATTCCTGTAACTCCTGAGTCGAGGATGCTTGGCCTGATAAGTGCTTCTGATCTGCTGGACTACCAACTCGACATCTCTGAACACTGCTAACTCCTGTATTCCCATTTCCCTCGCAGCTCTTAATCCTAGGATAAGAGCTTCATAATCTGCCACATTGTTGGTAGCTTCAAATTCTAGTTTGTATGATAGAGATATGGTTTCCCAAGTTGGTGACAAAAAAACTACCCCAGCTCTAGCGCCTTCCTGGGAGGAGGCTCCATCAAAGAACATTTTCTAGATGGGAGTGATGGAGGGGGGAAACTTAGGGGAAATGGTGGGTTGCTTTCTGAGTTTGAGAGGAGGCTCGGGGGCATGGGTGAGTTGCAGCAAACTGGAGCCTAAAACAATGTTCAAAGCAAAGATGGGATGATTGGTAGGGTTGGCTTCGTCGCTTATTATATAGGCCAGCCGGGCTTCTCTGTATAGTCTTCTATGCTCTCCTCCGAACACTGGGATAGTAGCATACATGAGGTCCATATGCAAGGTCCCCCCCAGTCTTTTTATCCAAGACCTTGACAACAACATACCAAACTTTGGGGGGACATCAACCACTACAATATCCATGACCAAACTTTTCATGGGCAGTTGAAACAAAGTCATAACCAGGTCCTTAATAACTCCAAGACACTGAACTCTCCTAAAGTCGAAAGAATAGAGGTCATGATAGGCTCGGGTGACTTCTAGTCCTAATTCCTCCATGACAGTTTTGGGCATGAGGTTATGAGAGGCCCCTGAATCCATAAGGCAATTGTGCAACACTTTATCATGTATGTTCAAGAAAGTGTAGAAGGGAGGGGATGAATCATCTCTGTCTTCTACCATGGGTCCTAGGATAACTGCTGGATTTTCGTCTTGGAGATTTATGGAGTCTGTGGGAGGGCATGAGGCTTCAGACTGTAAAAGCTTAGAGAAGCATTTTTTAAACTCTCCATGTTTAATTAGCTCAATGAGGGGCATAGGGATTCATATCTTGTGAATCTCATGCTCGAAATTGAAAGAAGGTGTAAGCTTTGGAATCTCTCTTATTTCAGGGGCACGAGTGTGAACAATGGGAGAGAGGGGTTGATTTTTCTTACCTCTGTGAGCGTCTATTACTTGATTAGCAGATTTCTTTGTTCCAGTGGACTGCTCAGGAATATTAGGTGTTTTTGTCCTTTTATCAGACCTCAAGTTGTACCTACCTCGGCCGCCACTAGCTTTATCTTCTTTTCTCAATTCATTCAGTTGACTATCCATGAGAGACTCCTCGTAAACTACTTGAGTGAGATGAGAAAAAGGAGGAGTGTCCTCTAAGCAGTGGATTTCAGGATCAAGCTCACCTGTTCCTTCTTGTTCCTCCTCGGCCACAAAATTGTTTTGGAAAGGGGCCTGAATTTTCTGGTCTTCTTTGTCTCTTCCCCTCTCTCTTTGCATATTCGCAGGAGTAAAATTGTTTGGCCTCCTGAAACCTCCTTTATTTTTGGTGATCTGAGGGCCTTTATATGCTTTCCTCCCTTCCACTCTCATCCTTTCCATCTCTGCAGACAGAGACTTCACCATCTTAGTCAGTTCATCCACTTGAGGGTGAGGCACTGATAGGTCAGAAGTCGAGGCTTCCGACCTTCCCTTTCTCCTGTCTATGTCAGCCTTGTTCCTCAGTCTGTCAGCTGCTAACACATTGGATTCCACTTCTATGGCTACATCTTGCATTTGAGTCAAGGTGGTGGCTCTTCTTTCTCTCAGCAACAGACAGAAATCAGGGCCGAACGCACTAGCATAAGAAATCTTGGTTGAGGCTTCTGAAGGCTTTATCTCGGCAGGGATTTTGTTATACATCTTATTGAATCTTTTGGAGAAGTCAGAGACAGATTCTCCATCCATCTTCTTCAGGGACCTGAACTCTGTCATGTAATACATGAAATCTTTCCTATCGCCCCATTGCCTCAGGAAAGCACTATCTAAAGCTTCAATCCCAGCAATAGATCTGAGAGCCAATCCTCTAAACCACTTCCTCACTTCACCATCCAAGCTCTGGATGAAGACTCTCATCCAGACATCTTTATTCTCGATGTTGAGGTTATCTGCATAAGTGTAGAAAGTAGCCAGGTGCTCTTCGGCCATTATGTCTCCTTACCCAGTGAACTTGGGCATATACTTCAAGTAGTATCCAGTAGGGAGAGGATTCATAGGATGGGGTAGGATTAAGGGAGCATATCTGGTAGAAGCTATGGCATCCATCCTATTCATAGGGGGATTAGCACCATCCATAGGGATATTAGGTGAAGGAGAACTCATAGGAGAAGGAGTCTGCGAAGGGGCTATGGGGAATGAGTTTCGAAGTGGAGTGGGAAACTCTTCAGTGGTCCCGGCCCAATGCCAAGGTACAGTTTCAAGGGAGAGGGGAGTGACAAGGTATCATCCCTCCAGTACCAGACCAAGAGGGGAAAATTCCACAGGAACACTCCCGAAATTAATGAAATGGGAAACTGCAGAAATAGGCCGATCAAGAAGCCGAGGAGGAAAAAATGGAGTTCTTACGAAAGGAGAGGGCGGATAACCTGGTTCGGCGATGGAAAATCCTTCTTCGAGGGATTTTCCTTTCCTAATCACCGCTTCTGGATCAGATTCAGGTGTAGCTAGAGGTAGCTATGGATGAGACCAAGTGTGTCTGCCTCTGGAAGCCATAGTTAAAATAGCGGGTTCGCTCTAGTGGAGTCGTCACAATGGAGTCACCAGGTACACAGTAGAAATATTCAAGGTTATGATATCTGATGCACCTTTAGAGTCAGAAGATCAATGTCGTTCAATCCCAGGGAAAATCTTCAACTTCATCCCCAGCAACAACACCAGAAATGTTAGCGTCGGAAGTCACTCCTGGATTGCTTGCAGGAGTAGAGCCTGACACCCATCAGTTTAATGTCACGTTTTGATAAAAGAGAGATCAAATGGGTAGAGACTCGAGGAGATATCACTCTAACTCAAGTACTGTATCTGGTACGTAAAGAACAAAGGAGGTCTGGAATCCTAAGTTCAGCCAGTGGGTTGATTAAAAGATGAGCAGGTGGAAGACTTATTGAGAAAGGTGAACAAACAGCTCTAGGAAACAGGCTTACAGTGGTTTGTAGGGGAAAAACTCTGAACATAGGATCCTCCTAGTTCAGGGCTTCAGGAAACTGAATAAAATACTTGACTGGATCCTCCAATTCCAAGTCATTCAGCGTTAAGTAAAATCACAAGAACTGATTAGAGACAGCGCAACTATTACAGTGATCCATTACAACATCATCCTATAATAGTTGTAGCTCGACTGGATCCTCCAATTCTGAGTTGCTCTAACATAGTGTAAACAAAGGCATGAAAGAAACTAGCATTCATAAGGAAAGAAGTCTCAAAAGGCCATACATAATTAGATTAATAGTGCTTCATTAAAGATTTACAACCGGGAGATCTGCTCAACCATCGATACCTTCAAAAATACCAAAAATTGAATACATATACTTGGGAATATTTGCCCAACAGAGGCGCGCTCACCCTCCCATACATTGCGTCTCTTCAATCAATCTCCAGGCGGTAGCCCTTCACCAGACGTTTCCTTAATTGCACATGGCTCCTGCAGGGGGAGTAGATGAGACATTAATGGCTAGAACAGTGTGTGCAGATTTCTCTGACTAATCGAGGACTTCGGCATGGCTTCTCTAGAGAAATTAGTACATAGAACCCCTTCGAGAAGAACGCTTGCCGGACCCTCCATACCTCAAATTTAATGGGCAAAAGGAGGTTTCAACCACCCGATCACATCTTCATTTACTTAAGCGAAAACCAGGAGAGAAATCACTTCAGACAGCATCTGGAAGTCGTGGCGACACTTTCGACGACTAGAAATGACGCCTTTCAGGCCCCTTTTGCTTAGCCCTTTAATTTCTCAAGTGACAATGGCTGTGAATGCATGCCTATCCCCAAAGCGCTTTCAATGCTCGCGAAAGGAAGGAGTTAATCCCAGCTTCTTGAAACCACGACGAGCGAGACGCCGAGACGGCTTAATCTGACACCACACATTCTTCTAGATCTGACGGTTCAGAATCCTTCTCATGTTGCTGTGGGCCCGGGCCTTGAATACTCTCGGCACCTCGTGCATCGCAAAATACTGGAGCTACTCTTTGCATTTGGGAGTCGCGAGGAGCAAAACGCCGACACAGCTTAATCACGCACCAAGTGTCTATCCAGATCGGATGGCTCGGATAATCTCGTCAGTGTTGTGGGCCTTGCCTTATTACGTTGTGCGCACTGGCGCCTTTTCCTCGGGCATGTCCCTCCATGATCGGGTACCAAGACCATGGGCCCAATCTCAAAGGCTCTCGCAACTCACAACCTCGCGAGTTGGGAGGTAGAGCCTTGGTGCTCCCCTTTCATGAAGTCCTGAGACGCGAAGGGGGAATATAAGTATAGCCCTTTGCATTGTCAGCCCCCTCCACATGTACCCGTTGGCTAGTGCTTAAGTGCTAGTGCCTTTCGCAGCTCGCAACCTCACGAGTTGTAGTGTGGAACTTTGGCATTCTTCCCTCGCGAAGTCCCGAGACACAATGGTTAGCGAAGGTTAACCCCCGAGGAAATCCAATTGCTCACTTCTTAGAAAACCTTTCCGCTATACTCGACGTGACTATGATTACCCACCGACCATTCATCTTCTTCATCGATGAATCCTTGCCGTCGAAAACAAAATGCCCGCTCGCTTGATTTTAAGTCCAAAAGGAACTTCTTTTGTGCGCAGCGCCTAGGCACTTCTTGTGCAACCTGCAGACCCGAAAGCTCTAGAGCCTGTGACAAGAATTATTGCTAACAGAATTAAAGGCAGATATAGAGAAGATCGAACTACAGATGTGGAAGGATAAGAGGTTGACATGGATGCGTGAATGGCCCATGAGGAAGCCGAAAGCAAAATGGCCAGTCAAGGAGTTGATGGCTAGAAGACAACGTTGTTTGCTAAAAATATGGTTGAGGTATGCTGAAAACCTCAATGGACCAAAAGAGGAAATGGTTCAGGTGTGTGAACCAGAGATTGGGAGAGGTCTCAATGATGAGGAGGATGAATTGGGATCAGCTGAGGATCTCAAGCACTGTCAGGAGGGCAGAGAGGAAATTCTAGTTTTCCAGGTGGGCAACAACATGAGATCACTGTGGGATCTCAAAGACTGTCATGAGGACAACCAGGGAATTTCACATTGCCAGCTGGGCAATGAAATGAGGTCGTTGTGGGATCTCGAAGACTACCAGGAGGGCAGCAGAAGCATCTCAGATTTCCAGGTGGGAAGAGATGAAAATTCAAGACTATCTGAAAGTCTCATGGACTCGGAGGTGAGTTCAATTTAGCAAGGGTTGCTAATGAAGATGGGATCAGTTGATCTCATAATCTGCCAGGAGAGTAGTGAATAGATCCCATATTGCCAGCTGGGCAGGGATGAGTAGGTGAGTTTTGATCAGCCCGAGGAGCTAATAGAGCAGATGAGCTTAGAGGTGAGTTTGTATCAGCATGTGCAGCTGGTAGAGGAGGAGGATTTGAGAGATCTTATAATGATTGGAGGAATTCAAGTATTCCTAACATTTTCCCAGGGGGAGGTAGAAGTCTGTGTTGCAGATGGTGCAACAACAGTAGCAGAACAGTCAGCTATGACTGTCAGGAAAGAGGAATTGGAGCAGACTTTGGAAGTTGCCCAAGCAGATGAAGAAAATGAGCATTCTGAGGAGTGTCTCAATGCATTCAACCAGGAAGTTGAGGAATCTGTAGCACTGAAGCTGACAACAGAAGAAGAAGAACAAGAAGATGATCATTCTAAGGAATGGCTCAATATTTTTAGCAAGGAAGTTGAAAGGACTGCAACATGGGAGTTTGTAGAAGAGGAAGAAGATGAAGTAGATAGCATTTGTTTTATTGATCTGTGTGAATAGATTGAAGCCCTGGAAGAGAGGGTGAAAGTGCAAGGCATACACATCCAACATGTAAATTTGGAGACTGATGAAGAAGGCATGGGAGATCTTGAGAATCTACCCATGTGCCAAAAGTTTTTGCAGATAAGGAGACTGCATGAATAGAGCCAGCCACTGGAGTAGCTGGATGAGGTGATAGAAGAGATCAGAAGGTTGATGTCGAGGTTAGCAGAAACTGCCAGTGAGGAGAGGCCGAGTAGAAGAGAAGTAGTAGCAGCAGCAGTGTAGAAGCAGCAGCAACAGCAGAATGGAGTGGATGAACAGCTCCAAAGTATGATTTGGGATCCAGGAGGATTTCAACATCAAAGATGGGAAGCTCATGAGAAGGAGCTCATGAATTTTGCAACCGAGGAGTTTGATGCAGGAGCATCTCTCCACGTCATCCAACCAGCCAGCTAGCCACGTCAGTGAATTCAAATCATGTGTTGAAGAGAGGTGCAGCCTCATTTGAAAATTGAATTCAATGTAATTAAATGTTTAGGCTGGTGAGCCATAGATCTGTGCCTTTGTGCAGGCTGTAGATAAGATCGGCCATTAATGTTTGTATGGCTGAGATCTAGATCCGATTCTGGACTAGACAGCCCATCCAATGCAATTGAATAGGGTAGGTAGATTGGAGGGAAGCACTCGAAGAGCACCCTCGTGTAAAATGATCGATTTGTATCTCTTAGTGGGGTTAGATGAGTAGAAGTATGAGAAGAGACAGAGAGAGCTCAAGAACACCTTGTAATTACAGGTGTTTTCCATCTTTAATATAAACATAAGCAATTTTTCCTACATGAATTCTGTGTTATGTGAATGTCTGTGAGTGTTCCATTGTATGCTATGAATGTATGATGTTATCATGCATTTGTAGGAGTGTGTTTGATTTCAGGTGAATATCTTTGAGGCTTCACACTAGGAGGGTGTGACAGAACACTATGGGTTCTGGTAGCCGTGCACAGAGGTTGCACTTCTGAATTTTGCGGGTTCAGATAAAGACATGCTGCAGCACAAGAGTTGAAATCAACAACTCAGTGAAGACCTCAAGGCTGTTGAATACCTTGGAGGCAAGGCTATGTATGAGAGACATAGTCACAGACAGAAGCTCTGTTGTGAGTTCTGTAGAGCTCTGCCAAGTGGGCATTGAGCATATGTACAATGGTACATTTGAAGGAACTCTGTTGTGAGTTCAGGAAGAAGAATTAGAATCAATGAGGATTCTGTGAAGCTCTGCCAAGAGGGCATTGAGAAGGTGCAAGGGGTGCAAAAAGGAAGACTTATGTTGAGAAGTTCAGGGAAGAAGCAGAATCACTGAGGATTCTGAGAGCTTTTCCAGGTGGGCATTGAGTGGGTGCATATGTGCACAGAAGGAAACAAAACTGCTGGAAGTTTTGAAAAAGATACTCTTCTAGGAGGGCATAGAGACATTGTGCAGACGACACATGAGAAGAGAAATCTTTGAGTTTTGTAATTGAGGGAAGAATCCACTGAAGGATATTCACAGGGTTACTGAACACCTTGAAGGCTCAGCAAGGAGTTGCTTGAGGCAAAGAAATGCCAAGAGGGCGTCCAAACATTCTCCATCTATGGGAGAACAAAGAAGGACAAAATCCTTTAGGGGTCTGAGCGTGTGAGAAGCTCTGGAGAGACAACACTGTGGGTCCGTAAAGACTCTACAGAAGCGTAGATGTCGAAGTCCCTTGAGGATTCGAAGGAAGAAAAGCTCAGGAGGAACAATGTTTTCATACATGCGGTGAAGCTCAGGGTCGAGGAGTTCACAGAGGAAAAGGAGGACAAAGGTTGAGACCTTTGGGAACTGGAAATTCTTCCAAGTCTGGGAAGAAGAAAGTGCAGAATCTCAGGAGGGAGCACAACTACCATAAGATTGACTAGAGAAAAGAAGATCTGGACCGTTGGTCTCTATGTCTAGGAAGGAGCAGGAGGAGCGCATAGAGGAGGAGATCGTCAATCATCGGATCTCACTCAGATACCCAATAGCCGTCAGACCAGTTGGGAGCTGCACGAGGTTTAGCATCGTGAATAGGAGGGTGGAAGTACCGAAAGGATTAACTTATCGGGATATCGACATTCGAGATATTGGAGTTATTGAGGTTGAGAAAGTCGAGACACTTAAAGTCTCAAAATAGTGAGAAACGATATGATCCGTCCGGTAGTGGAGACGCGTGGCAGAGATCGAGCACCCATCGGTACTTTGGCGCATCGGAGTTCGACATTTCGTGAGTCCTAGGGATGGGGCGTTCAGGACATCAGAAGTCATGAAATCTCAAGAGTTAATTAGGAGCGTCCATCAGAGGAGGACGCGTGGAAGAAATCGGAGCCATCGGGGAAAGTCCCGACAAGAAGTCATCTATTGGAATTTTGGTCATTGGGATATCGAGAATCCTGGTGACAAGAGGTTTGGACATTTCAGAATCATGAAGTCTGGAACCTCGACAAGGAGAAAAGTGCCATTGTGGGCCAACTGTCAGCCTATCGGGATTCGAAGGATCAAGAATCCTGTGAGCCAATGCATTGCGGCATTGAAAATCTCGAAACCCCGATGAGGGGTAAGACTGCGGTCACGGGGACAACGGTCATATGGGCCAGGAGCCTAGTCAGGAGAGCTAGTGCGTAAAGAGCACATCAGGATTCAGGGAATCGCGAATCCTGAGGACATATGTGTTTCAGCATTGAAAAGTCTGAAACCGCGATGAGGAGGTATGGCTGTGGTCATATAGAGGGATGGTCATGTAGGCCACGAGCTTAGCCTAGAGGGCTAACGAAAGTTGGATCACATCAGGATTTTGAAGTCCAAAACCCTGAAAGAAGGATAAGGCTACGGTCTTATGAATCAGCGGTCACATGTACCAGAGTATAGCCAGGAGGGATAACGTGTAAAAGGCATGCATCGGTGAATTGGCTCATCTGTGATCGGGAGTTCGAGGGGACAGAGGTTCGTGACATCGAGGATCATGAAACCCCGAATCCCGATAAGGTGATAAGGATGGGGTCTTATGAGAACTAGTCACATGGACTAGGAGTTTAGCCAAGAGGGGTTAATACCAAAAGGAGAGCATCGACAAATCAGAGTTCGAGAGTTCAAGAGAATAGGAACTCCTAACATGAGGAAAGAAGAACCCCCAAAACCCGAACTGAGTTGGGAAAAAGTCACAGGCGCATGTAGAGGTCGTGACAGGGTGAAGAAAGGACCTGTGGATCGGTTTTTTCACAAAGATTCCATTGGGAGTCCAAGGAGCCACTTCGACTCAGAAGGGAACACTGAGCGATCCTTAAAGACCGGGAGGTTAGGCGCAGAGACCCTGTAGGGTATGTAGGGGCGTTTTCGCCATCACCAAGCATAGTCTGCAGCATTTGTCTCAATCTCAAAGGGTTGTTGCAGGTCTGGTAGTGAAAGTACTCAAGTTGAGCATAAGAACTTCTTCAAATCATCGAACTCTTGTTGTTGAAACTGGCCCCACACAAAGTTTTCCTTACCACCACCTCTGGTTACTTGGTTGAGGGCCCATGAAATATGGGAGAGTCCCAACACAAAGTTGTGGTAGAAATTGGCAAGGACCAAGAATATTTGAAGCTTAGTGAGTGTGGTTGGGGCTGGCAAGTCACAAATGACTTGGATATTGACTGGATCAACATGTACACCATGTTGATCAATGATGTAGCCAAGGTAATGGACCCTATCCATGGTGAAGGAGCATTTTTCCAAGTTGGTGTATATCTTGTGTTGTTGTAGTGTGTGCAAAACCTGCTAAATATGCTGCAAGTGTTATACCCAAGTCTTGTTGTAAATGAGAATGTCATCCAGATACACCATTACAACATTATTTGTGAATGGTCACAGGATATCATCCATCATCCTCATGAATGTGGTTGGAGCATTTGTAAAGCCAAAGGGCATGACCAACCATTCAAAAATACCTTCCTTGGACTTGAAGGAGGTCTTCCATACATCTATCTATTATATCGGGACCTGGAGGTAGCCAGACTTCAGATCAATCTTACTGAAGTATTTGGCCCTTATGATTTGATCAAGGAGGTAGTCGATTCGGGGAATCGGGTTCCATTTTCTGACTATGATTTTATTCAAGGCCCAGTAATCAATGCAGAGTCACCAGGTTCCATATTTCCTTTGTACCATCATGATTGGTCTCTCGCAAGGTGATGAGATGGGACATATGTGCCCCTTGTGGAGAAATTCTTGTATCTTCCACTTGATCTCCTCATTCTCTAACAAAGAGTGGTGGTAGAGTGGCCCATTGGGCAGTGGTGCGTTAGGGGTTAGATCGATGGCGTGATTGACCTAAGAGTGTATAGGTACCCCAGTTGGTGAGGAGAATATATCTGAGTATGCTTCCATGACCTTATCCACTTTCTTCTGTTGTGTGGAGAGGTTGGCCATAGAGACCCTAGATGTGGCTACGATATTTTGCTCATTCAGAGAGCGAATCATGAAGAAGACAAGATTCTCCATCTAAAAGATGAACTTCCTACATTGCTTGACAAAGTGTTATAACCCTAAATTGCACCACACATGCTTAATTGGCATCAGGCCAACCCATATCCTTTCCCTACCAAAACTATGCTGAACAAACTCTTGAAAATCCTCTTGAGTCAAGGCCCACGTTCCCTAACCCATTATTGTACGCGTGTGCACACTGGCAGGCCCACTACAGCCCGCATGTACCTAACAAAGCACAAAAAGAGGAAAGTTGCAGACAGAACAAAAAGCTATGGGTCAGTTAACTGAAACTCCCAGCCATGCATGGTCGAGGGTTTGTCGAAAACCCTAGCTCCTTCTAGCCTATAAAAGAAGGGGTAGGGGTACCATTTGGAGGAGGAAAAAAGATAGCAAAGAAACTATACCCATTTTCCGAATCCATTGTCCCAACCCTTTAGCCTTTCCTCAAGCCAAAGGAGAATTAATGCAAAGCAATTGGAGGATAGAAGAGGATGAGCCCAGGATCAGGATCAAGGAGCGGTGGCCGATCTCGACTTTGATTGTAAGTTGATTCATTTTTCAAATAATAAAAGAATACTTTTCTCGTCCCAATGCATGAGTTATCTATGGTTTGTTTAATTTATGCTTAATTTCTAACCCTCAAGTAGAGAAGTAGCATGCATGCATAGTTGTTTGTCTTGATTGCAGGTTATCTTTGGAAGGAGCAACACAAGCAAGCGGGCAAAAGCGCAACGGAGGATCTACACCAAACATCGGTAACAAGGTTAGTAGTTTCTTTCCATGCATGTATTGTGAAAGAGGGATTTAAATTTTGGGTGGTAGGTCAAAAAGTAATTTCTTTATAGTCAAAATCTGCATGCAAGTCTGACCCTAGTTTGCTAGTCCATAGGGTATTTTTCCCAACAACAGAGTTGGAAACCATACTGGGGAAGATACTCTTTAGGGTTTCCGAATTTAATTGAGTTTTTTGGGTAGTTTAAGAGATTAGATTTTCTATTTCTTTGTCTGTCTTTTTCTTTAAGGCCTGAGCTAGCAGGGAGCCTGGTTCTTTATACCAGTTTTCCCTGGCTATTGCTTGACGGTAATTATCGGGACACACAGAGGTACACATGGCCTATAGAAGTCCTGTACGCGTGTACCCATGCCCTAACCTCTTACAGCCCACGTGCGAATGCTAGCTGTAGAGGTTTCGGTAGCATGTAGGAGTTCAGAGAACTTAAGAGGCAATCCTCCTCTTCCCTGTCAGTATTATACATTCTTAGGGGGTTTTCTGGATCCTGTCTGAGTCTTGTCGGTTCACAGTCCTATCTCAGTTTGTCTTTTTGTGTTTTGTTATTCCTTGCAATTATTTTTCTTTTTTAGAAGAAGCATCCAAGCCTTCAAGAGACCCTAGTTATCAATACCAGAGGCCTCTTCCTAGTCTGGGCTACCTGTGTTTAGTTTTGTCTTAGAATTTATACATACACGTGGCCTGTACAAGGTCAGACCGCGTGTACACACTGCCTGTTTCAGCTCAGCACGTGTTTGCACACGTGATGTTTTATTGATAGTAGCGTGCTTGATAGGCTACTTTTTAATCAGGGTGGGGTAGTCATCCCCTCCTTTGATGAGAAGTATTCCTCTCAGGTGTTTGAGTCTAGGGGTTGAACAGTCAGTAGGTTAGGTCCTATTACCCCTAGCCTACTTTTTCTTAGTTGATAATTGACAGAAAACATAAAAAGAAAAATTTTGTTTTATGGTTTTTAGACAAGCGTAAGAGTCTTTGTTTTCTTGATTGCCATTGTGTGCCTTCACTTTGATTCTTTGCGATCTATGCTTTAAGCCATAATTCGTCTTTCTTGGTTTTGTGCTTGTTAGTATTTTCCCTTTATTGCTTGATTAGCACTTAAATAAAAAAAAAAAAGAAAAAAAAAATCTTTTCATTTTCTTCTTTGTTTGAAGATTGTGTTTCTGCATTAATAGCTAGGGAGAATTCTTTTTTTTCATAAGTTTGTTGCAGTGCATTTAGAGCATAAGTAGCTCATAGTCGAGTGAAATTCCTTTATGTTTGCTGCATAAAATCTTAGAAAAATTGAAAAGAAAAAGAAATCTTTCTTTGTGAAAAGTTGTTGATTTTTGCATTTAGTAAAAGTCTTTTGTTTCCATTTTTTTTCATTCATTTTTGCTTTAGTATTTACACATCATCAGTTTCACCTCCGTACCCCGTGACATAAGAAAACCCATAAAATCAATAATAATTTAAAATCTTTTAGACTTTTTGTTTGTAGGGTTCATACACTAGTTCAGGACTAGGGCCTTGGATTAGGTTGGAGAGGAAACTCTCCAAGGCCATTCAAAACCAAACATTAGAGTCTGTGATAGGGAGTGTTACACATTATTTTCATCATCCCTATGATCATTAATGATGTAAACCTATCTGTTGCCTTCAGAGGGGTCAGTGGTCTGAGTTCCTAAAGAGAGAAGGGAGAAGAACTTCTCCTGAGAAAAGAAGTTGCGTTTTCCTATGTAAAAACCTTATAAAAAGGGAAGTTCGCAGGTTGCTATATAGGCAGGGTGTGAGAATGACCCATTCTCACAGGTTGCACTATAGATAGGGTGCGAACACCTTGCAGGTTGCTCTATAGCTAGGGTGCAAGAATTCCAGCATGTGGGAAAAATGAGCGTTTTCTTGAATCTTCTAGAAGAAGAAACTTCTATGGTGAGGTGGCATCTGAATGGTTTGGATCTTACTCACTTTCATGATTTAGTGGGATCATCCTAACCTCCTCACCTTATCCTCTTCAACTTATAAAAGGAGAGGAATTCTCATGGAGACAGTTAGCTTTTGTGAGCTTGTGGGTTCTTGTTCTTGAGCTTGTTAGCTTTGGCTTGGTTAGAGTGGCTTTGAGATTTTCTTTGTCAAGATAGATTGTGTGTAGCTATCAGATCTATGGACTCAAAATCCTTGGAGCAAGAAGTGTGTGGGGAATGAAGGACAGTTGGAAGGGACCTTACAACATCAAGGCAATGATTGTAATCTTTCTTTCACATTTAAAATGATACAGTAATATGATTCTTTCCCATAAAGCTAAGTCTACTTTATTGTATAACTCCTTGATCATATACATAGATTCACTATTGAATATATTATGCTTTCTTTACTCCACTTGGTTTGTACTATTTTGGTCTTGACTATACGAGAGCATTGGAGTGAAGTGGGAGCAACAAAGACCAACAGAAGCGATTATAAGGTATGTAACTTATTCTTGCCTCTTAGTTCATTCAATGGTTAGAATCTAGGGAAAGAGTATTATTTTGTCTTGCTTTGTTCTAGATCCAGGTGGATCTAGGGAGAACAGTTTGTTTCCACACTTACGGATTTATCCAATAACAAAATTGGCAACTCCACTGGGGATCATATTGTTTCCTAGTTAGTCTAGTTTCCCTTGCTTTGATTGCTTATTTTCTGTTCTTTGATTCTGTGGGAGATCCATCAAGACTCTCTGGATTTGAAAGTTCACTCAAAAGTTTTGTTCGTTTTTCCAAATTTTGGGTTTACAGACATTCTCACACTGTACCCTTTAGTGGCCTGCGAGAATCATCAGAGTTCACACCCTACTGTGTAATCTAGTGTGAGGTGTTCGCACCCTACCTGTGTCTAGCCTGCGAACTTCACTAAAGTTTGCACTGCACCCTATAGCTAGGCTGCGAACCCATTTGAAATTTGTGTTTGGAATCAGGATATCCTATTTTTGATGCCTAGTTTTGCTTTGATCAGATGGATTGAACTTTTGGAGCCTATATTGATCTGCTTACAGTCTTCTTGACATTATTTGAGTTGCTTTTAGCCATCTTTGCTTTGTTTGGTTTTGAAGGATTAGTCTCTTGCTTTGAGTGTCTTTCAATTACAAAGCATGTGTTTTCTTTAGAATTGTTTAGGGAAAGATCATATTTCTTCTAAATAGTTCGCTTTAAAAGAAAACTTTTAGTTTGGGTTTAGTTGTTTTAAGAAAGTTCATTATTTCTTTTAGTGAAATTTTTGAAACAAAAAGATTTAATTTCTTGCTTTATATTAGATTGGGGGCATCCTTGCATTTGAAGTAGTGAAATTGCATGATTGATATTGATGAGTTTAATAGACTTTGGGACATGTGCATATGGGAATGATAAATGTTTTCTCCTTCTCGTAGCATAGCTTTCATCGAAATGAAAAGAGTGCATCTTCATATCTTTGCATTATTTTCGAGTCAGTCAAAACACCATATTGTCCATGCCATTTTCCTCTTGAGTAACAAAAGCCATAAAATGAAGCGCTTATAAAAATTGATTAGACATTTTTATCTTTTCTGGTAGAAAAACTACATTAGATTAGTTGTAGGGCTTTGGAATAGGTGTGAAAGATAACTTTCCAAAGCTGCAAACAAACATAGTATCTTGTGATAGGGAGAGTTAAATCCACTTACTAGATTTTTTCCTGGGAAGCCCTTCTCACACAAGGGTCAAGCACTAGGTCGCATTGGTGTTGGCAGAGTTACTCACCCTGCTTTGTTGACATCAGTGTAGAGATTGCACGTATTACGGGGATCACTCAGAAGTATACCCACAATGATGAGTGGAAGCCTTTTGAGTTGATTTCAGGCTAGATACCCTACCCCTACGTGTGGATCGAACTGTTGACTATCCCCCCAAGCTTTATTGTTGTTGGTGGTAACCTTAGTGGCCTATCTTTCTAGGTTCTTTACACGAGGTGACTGTGGAGGGGCAAGTCTTCAGGGTACCTGGAATCGACGTTGGCCAAACTCACTCGGGCTCCTTGGAGGGTATACCCACGATTATGTGTGGGATCTTGCACCAGGGCGTAAGTCCGTTAAGCAGGTCATCAATGTAACTTTTCCACCCGCTCTATCTCAGCCCCTTCTTATTTTGTTCCCATGACGTTGGATTTCATCACCAACTAGTGCATTCATTGTGAGAAGGTTTTGTTTGATTGCTTGCTTCCTAGATTTTTAGCGTGTGCTATTTGTTTTCCCTAGTGGACTCTAGATTGGATTTTTTTTTTTTCATGGTGTCAGTTCCCAAAATGACCAATGAAGGGACCTCTACTCCAGGGGAACCTTTTTTTTTTCTTTCTTATGGAAACATTGGTTCTCCTCACATCGCTACTTTGAGCCTTCCAGGTCTCACTATTGGATTACCGGTATGGTTTTTTTCCACTCAGGTAATCGCGAATGCAATAAGTGCTTCGGTCGTAAGAACTTCCCCCCAAGAGCATAAACCTCATGTTGTTCCTTCACCTTCTTCACCAATAAGGTCTTCTTCACCTACTTTACTTGCAAGGTCACTTTTCGTTTCATCTTCTTCGTCAAGTGAAAGTTCTGCAGCTAGTAACTCAGTGAATAAGAAGAAGAAGAAAAGGAGGAATAAGAAGAAGAAAACTAAGCAAGGATCCAAACTTCCAACCACTGTCAAACATGTTGGAAAACAACCAGTTACTGCTAATCATCCTGGGAGTGTTGATGATGTCAAGATCGCCCAAACAACCCGTAAGCCCAAGTACCCTTGCAGACTTTGTAAGGGTAGCCATATTATTAAGGATTGCCCAGGTTTATCCAGGGTTATAGAAGCATGGTCTACACATCCTCACCAACCCACGTCGTTAGCCTCTGAACAACATGCTGATGACTTCCCGTCGACTAGTCATGATACGGTTGGGAAGAAGAAAAGTAGAGTCAATTTCTCGTGTATGTTATGCAAAGGGAGTCATCTAACTCATATTTGTCCTCATATGGAAGAAGCCTCGAAATCACTGGAAGACATGACTATTTCACAGCCTCAACTTCCAGCTGCTTATCACAAGCTTTCTCTCAACCCACCTGTAGTTGATGGAATGACCACTCCGGTCCCTTCACCGGTCAATCTGGTTGATCATGTCGTCAATCTGGTCACATCCTTAGCTGAACCAGTTGGCAAAGTGGTTGATCCGATACCATCCTCGGTCAACCCCACTATCCCGATAGAGATTGAAACCCAAGCGATTGATTCGTTTCCACCTGTCGACCCCATTCTCCCCTTGGAGAATGAAACTCAAGTGGTCGATCTGACCTCATCATCGGTCGATCCTACTCTCCCGCTAGAGAGTAAATCTGATACTGCCCATGTTTTTCTCATTGATACAGACTCTGTCGTGTCAGGGGGTATTCCTCCTTCTACCATGGAACCCCCTCCAAGTAATGAAGCCATCCGTTTTGATTGGGATGTACTAACTAGACCCCGTCTTCCCTCTTACATTCCTTTCCAGATTACAGTACAGGTTTGTGATCAGGACGTTACCAAAACATTGATAGATGAAGGTTCGTCTGTTAGTATTTTGTCCTCTATTGCTTGGCAAGATTTGGGTTGTCCTCCACTTGCGCCAGTTACACAGAATCTATTAGCTTTTAACAGAAGAACTAGTCAACCTTTAGGGACCCTTCCCTAGTTTCCTGTAGCTTTGGGAGGGAAAACTGTCTTTATTGACGTCATGGTAGTCCAAGATCCCTTGGATTTTTTTTTACTCCTTGGGTGAGATTATGTCTATGCCATGAAAGCTATTGTCTCTACTCTTTTTCATGTGATATCTTTCCCTCACGATGGACGAGTTGTGACTATTGATCAACTTTCATTCATTGACCCCGCTTGGATTGCTTCCCTGAATGGTTCTTGTATGCAGACAGTATCGCCCCCTCCATAGGTCAATTATCTGGCATTGTCGCCCATGGCTTCAAATTCTGATGACTTAGATCCAGTAGTTGACATGGTGATCTCTTCAATAGGGTTGTTAGAGCCTGATATCTTTACTCCTATCACAACCCTCGACATGTTGTCCTTCCAGAGCATGTTTCTTCCTTCCAGTGAAGACCTCTTAGAAGCCATGACCGAGTTTTGTCCCTTGACATGGTGTCATTCCAGAGCATTGTCCTCTTGGAATCCATGATCAAGAAGAGAGGACCGAGAATAGTTTTTGCATTTCTAAGACAACCTCGTTAAAAAATGAAACAGAGGTTTTGAGCATAGTTCTTATTTGTATGTCAATCTCGTTAAAAAATGAAATAGTTTTCCCTCTCTCTGTTTGAGTCAAGTCCTTCGTCTAGTATTTGAAGCTTCCTTTCCTCTGCCTTTGTCGTTGGATGAAACGAAGCTTGGGGGGCATTTGGCCTCAGCCTCTGGACTTCATGTTGAAGTGAAGCTGCTAGTTTCTTAAACTGGGGGCTAAGTACCAACCATCCATGTGTTTTGCGTTGGGAAGTTACAAGCATAGTTTTCTATGGTTCAAGCTTGTGTAAAAATGAAACCACTTACCTCAAGCATAGTTTCCTCTGGTTCAAGCTTGTGTAAAAATGAAACCAGGTCCAAGCATAATTTTTGTTTAGCTTTTAAGCTTGTGTAAAAATAAAAGCTATCCCAAGCATAGTTTTGTTTTGTTTTAAAGCTTGCGTAAAAATGAAAACAATCTCGAGTGTCGTCTTTGTCCGTTCTTGTGCTCGTAAATACATGAGAACGTGATCGAGCATAATTTTATCACTTTTTCAGGATCAATAAGGTTATATGAAAAAGGAACCCCCTTGGAGTCCTCTTTAAGCTCTTTTCAGACTCTCTAAACATGAAAAGATTGTCGAGCGACCTTGTTCTCTTCTCGCTCATTAAACTATTTGAAGAAAACATTCGATGAGCGATAGTTTATCACTTTTTCGGTCTTGTCTAACTAATTTACGAAAAAGGAACTGAGAGAGTTCTCTTTTAAGTGTTTTTCCAAACTCTATAATCTTGAAAAACCTTCGAGTTTTCTATCTCTAGACTCATTAAACAAACATTGACAGACCCGTGATGGGACCGAACCACTCCTTCTTAGGGTTCATTAAACATACTCTGAAGGACTCATCTGAAGGATGAGCTTAAATCAAAAAGCATATGTTATCCTCCTCAAGCTTGCGTAAAAATAAAGAGGTACTTGCCAGAAATGGTGGGGGAAAAATTGGGAAAGAATTGTGTCTAAACCTGTATTTTGTGGAAGAGTCGCTTTTGAACATGACACCCTTTCACACGCCTTGTGTCTAGGTTGGAAAATCCACTTGTCTCCTAATCATACTCCTATAAGATTACAAATTAGTCTGTGATCTCTGTTGTTGAGTCAGTATTTCCAAGACAGTTGTTGTGTCATCAATATGTTCAAAGAGAAGTTCAACCCAGAAAGCCTTCTATTGGGTCAGCCATTTCTGTAGTCCTTAAGCCTTCTATTGCATTGGCCATCCCTGAGTCAGTCCTGAATCACTTGTTACTCTGATCTACATCAAATCTTGTTGTTTTGTGTCATTGATGTGGGATACATTATGGCCCTCCTGTGACGAGTTTTTTCTTGTCGACTTCAACTCATTATCCAGGAATTAGACTTAGAAACTAATTGGTACCTTGGGACTTGCATGCCTCAATGGTAGGTTTCCTCTCTTTCGACAGTGGGTTTTCATAATTGACCCCTGATCAGAAGATTCTACCGAGTGTTCGACTTCAGCTCATTTATTCACATTCGTTGGATTATACTAGTGTACCTTGGGATTCATTGACATTAATGGTGATTTCCCTTGCACGTGTTAACGGTATACACTAATGATCGGTAATCAAATGGTTTCTACCATGTTCGACTTCAACACATGTATTCACATGGTTAGATTCGTACTATAGAGTGGCGGAGATGAAGACACTGGATATTTTCTAACAGATCTAGGTTGTGTTGGAGTATATTCAATGTACTATTGAATAGATCCACATTGTATGTCTGGTGGCTATGTTCAAATTTGAGTCTTTAACACATAGATCCACAGTGTATTTTTGGTGGCTATGTTCAGATTTGAGTCATATCAACATGGATCCACAGTGTATGTTTCGTGGCCATGACCTGTCTTACTTGATATGGATCTTCACATGTCAACATTTATGCTTTGAGTCATTTTTATTCTGAGTATGGAAATTCCTACCTCAGTGATGACATATTATTGTACTGTATTTCCTTGTTTGTTGGTAGGTTTCCGACCGCTGTTCCTTGTTCCCTACACACACTCGACAAAGTATTTCAACGATCACTCTGTTCTAACTTCATACTTTGGGGGGATTAATTTTACACATTATTTTCATCATCCCTATGATCGTTAATGATGTAAACCTATCTGTTGCCTTCAGAGGGGTCAGTGGCCTGAGTTCCTAAAGAGAGAAGGGAGAAGAACTTCTCCTGAGAAAAGAAGTTGCTTTTTCCTATGTAAAAACCTTATAAAAAGGGAAGTTCGTAGGTTGCTATATAGGCAGGGTGTGAGAATGACACATTCTCATAGGTTTCACTATAGCTAGGGTGCGAACAGCTCGCAGGTTGCTCTATAGCTAGGGTGCGAGAATTCTAGCACATGGGAAAAATAAGCGTTTTCTTGAATCTTCTAGAAGGAGAAACTTCTATGGTGAGGTGGCATCCGAATGGTTTGGATCTTACTCGCTTTCATGATTTAGTGGGATCATCCTAACCTCCTCACCTTATCCTCTTCAACTTATAAAAGGAGAGGAATTCTCATGGATAAAGTTAGCTTTTGTGAGCTTGTGGGTTCTTGTTCTTGAGCTTGTTAGCTTTGGCTTGGTTAGAGTGGCTTTGAGATTTGCTTTGTCAAGATAGATTGTGAGTAGCTATCAGATCTATGGACTCAGAATCCTTGGAGCAAGAAGTGTGTGGGGAATGAAGGACAGTTGGAAGGGACCTTACAACATCAAGGCAATGATTGTAATCTCTCTTTCACATTTAATATGATACAGTAATATGATTCTTTCCCATAAAGATAAGTCTACTTTATTGTATAACTCCTTGATCATATACATAGATTCACTATTGAATATATTGTGCTTTCTTTACTCCACTTTCTTTGTACTATTTTGGTCTTGAATATACGAGAGCATTGGAGTGAAGTGGGAGCAACAAAGACCAACGGAAATGATTATAAGGTATGTAACTTATTCTTGCCTCTTAGTTTATTCAATGGTTAGAATATAGGGAAAGAGTATTATTCTGTCTTGTTTTGTTCTAGATCCAGGTGGACCTAGGGAGATCGGTTTGTGTCCACACTTATGGATTTATCCAATAACAGGGAGTGTAGAAGTCCAATTTCGTGAAATTTATCTAGGACCCCCTGCTAACACAGGGGATAAACATGAGGCCGTGTTAGGAAAGGTAGTGGATATAACCCCTCAAAAGCCGGACCAATCGTAGTGGAGAACACATACCGAGGGCTTGTTTTGGGATTCCATCGTTTGCATTTTCCACGAGTCTTCATGGGTCTCGAATCCATTCGAGGTCCTCAGTTGTCTTCCAGACCATTTTCTCTCAATACCTTTGATAGGTTTGAGGCTTGATACCCTGCTCATTGTGGTCTACCGGACTTTCCACTGTACCCACCTGGTGACTGTTCACGTGCTAGCAAACTAGTTGCCAATCTTTTTAGGGACATACACAGGTGACTGCGGGGGTATACCGCGGTACCTAGGACGGACATAGGGCCATGCTTTTTACAGTTTACCCAGAGGGTGCTTCCGTGTTCGAGTTTCACTTGCACCAGTAAGTTGCTCTAGTGTTGGTTGTTGTAACTGTTCTTCAAAATAGTTAGTGATTGCTTGTCTTATCTTTTAGGGGATTCTTTTTTAGTGAGTGTTACTGTTTGAACGTGTAGAATACCTTAGCGTGTCTTGGATCTTCTCACACATGGAGGATCCCAAGCTGCACCAATCATGAAGGCTTCTGGGCCTGCCCTAGGTTATACTGGATCCACCCCCGCCACTATTGAGGTGGAATCTAGACCAACAAGGGTCTTTCAAAGCAACTGGGTTACAAACCATTGTACCTGAACAACTCTCGGAGGAATCAACCACCAATATTGGCTCGGTTGAAACCCCAACCACTAATACCTGGCCATCGATTATTGTACCAATCCAATTTTATGAATGCCTGTCAGTGCCTCACACAGCTATGGAAACAAACATTGTTACTTCCTCTGGGAATTCTTCCATTCCCACCACAGTTGCTACCACAGGAGAAGAATCTCCTAACTTGTCATCGTCGGTCTGAGTCACCATAGTCTCAGCCACAACTACGTCGCACAGTGGTCCGATTCCGTCTATGGTAGTGGCCACAACTCCCTTCACACCTAGTGCGACAGGCCCTCCGTTCTCATACGGTATGCCTAGTTCGGGAACAAGTCCTGCACTCACTCACTCCACTTTATAGACTTTGGGTCTTGGGGCAGGGAGCTCTAATGCTCCTCTGCAAGGTCAACTTGGGGGCACATATATCCCTTTTAATGATTTTCCTTATGCTGGAGGTCATATCTCTCCTTTGTCCCCTTCGCTTGGTGGTCTGCATGAAAAGTCCCCCGGGCAGCCTGCACACACTAGTTTATTTGGAGTCAGGAGTCAAGAGACACCTGCACACATTATGCCAGTAGGTTCTTCACCGTTTGTTTGGAATGGGATATTTGGTAACAACACTTTCGCATTCACCACTTTCCCATCTGGGGGCCCTCCCATTTTTGGACAGTCTACTTCGGAACAAGGTACTATTCCTGTGCTGGGGTCACATATAGCAGGACCTTGGAACTCAAGACAAGGATCCGTTCCCTCCTCTAGAATGTCATTCTGGGGTAATTCTTTCCACAGTCAATGGAACCCTAGACAGACTACTATGCCTCTCCCATCAGGACTAGCATGGGGTAATCCTTCCCAAAGTCCGTCAAACACGATGAATGCCCAACATCCTATGTCCTTTATGGGAAATCAACCAATGTTGTCTCCACAGATGCAAAATCCTTATGCTGGTCAGGGCCATGGTTTCTACCAGAATCTGGGCTAGCAGCCAAACTTTTCCTAGCAACCTGGTGCCAGTCAAACTACAGGACCCTTTTTCCCAGGCTATCAACAGCAACCCAAACTACCATTCCTGGAAATGTTACACTTGCCAGATTTGACAAGGTTTTTAAATGATCCTATTTGTCACGATCCACGTTGGCCTCCTATGCCAACGAAGTTGCCTTCATACATTCCAAAGTTCGAGGCCAAACCTAACAAAGATCCAGGTGATCATGTGACTACCTTCCATCTTTGGTGTTCATCTAACTCATTGAAATATGACTCCATCCAGTTGAGATTGTTTCAATGCACTCTTATCAGGAGTGCCACGAAATGGTACATCGAGCTTGATCGCTCAAGATACTCTTCCTTTGGCGAACTGGCGATGGCCTTCCTTAAACATTTTCAGTTACCTGTGACATACGACGCTGGCATAGACCTTCTTGCCAATTTCGAATAGACAACAGCGGACCATATCTCTGATCATATCCGAGAGTGGAGACGCTGGAAGAGTCTAATCAATGTACCAGTCCCACCAGCATTCCTACTTGAGTGGTTCCTTAAGTCTCTGGTCCCACAATTATCCAAAGACGTCGTGACTTCATGAGTTTTCTTTGAAGAAGATGCCATCATGAGGGCTCAACAGTTTGAGCTCATCTATTCTCAGTTTGGTTTATTATACAACATCCTGCCGCATGTACCACGATCAATACTGGATAAAACTAGACAGACAGTTGGACCACATGTCGATGGTATTGTTGGTTCAACACAAACCAAGCCCGCTGAGCAATTGACAAAGCAATTGCAACAGTTATCTATCCAACACTCAGTGGCTAGTCAAACTACTACTTTGGCTACTCCTCCTACCCAAACGTCGGAAGTACACTCCATGCAGTCGACTAACCCAAAGGCCACCCAGTAGCCTGAAGGGAGGAAAAAACAACGAAAGAAGGGTAAGGGGGAGAAAAAACCCACTGATAATGCTGGCGAGGACATCATGGAAAAATGAAAGGCGAGGTATCTGTGCAACTTGTGTGCGGAAGACCACCCGACCCATCTTTGCCCTTGACTTGCAGAGGCCCAAAAGTTTGTCACACAACAACAACAAGCAGTGTTGACTAATCCCTTTCAACATGGGAAAATTTAACTCAAGCCTCTACAAGTGTCGAAGGGGGCAGCCAAGAAGCCTGCCCTCCTCCAAACAATCCCTCATCCACAAATGTATATATGGTTAGGGGTGATGCTTTCATAATGAGTAGAGCGCATGACTATAGTAAACCAAGCGCCTCTGAGAAGGGTAAATAAGCTGAACTCCCATCTCTTCCTCTACAGATCGAGAAGACGTTGGGAGAAACAACGACATGCATTCCAAAGGGTGCATTTAAGAAATCTTCTCACAACCCAAACGCAAGGGCCGCCTAGAATTACTCTGTGGTGGAGGATTTATCACAAACCCCTTGTACAATGTTTGCTTTGGAGGTCCTCCAAAGCTGCCCTGCTCAGAGGAAAGCCTAGTTAACTGCTTTAGGCTCTACTGAGACTTGTAACCCGGGTACCATCATGTTAGATACAACCGACTTAAAACCTCATATGCCTTACCATGTAGCATTTCAGATAGTAGTGGCTCATCCCACGAAAACTTTTACACTCAATATCTTCCACACGGTGGTCGACGAAGGTGCCTCAACATGCGTTATGTCATTAGTATGTTGGAAGGCCATTGGCCAGCCCGCTTTGTCTCCATCACCTACTCTCCTCATTGCTTTCGATGGTCATTCTTTCCAACCACATGGCATCATTCCTTCTTTCCCTGTGTAGTTAGGAGGGAAGACTGTGTGTGTCAAAGTAGAGGTAGTCAATGCTCCCCTCGACTATAATCTCTTGTTAGGACGGATTTGGACTTATGCTATGCAAGCTGTGGTTGCTATAGTTTTCTGAGTCTTGTTGTTTCCACATGAGGGTTAGATAGTGACCATTGATCAATTGTCCTTCTCTAGACCTGACCCAGCTTTGGGGGCATCCACAGTTCCCATGATTGATAATCCTCAACCCGGTGTCGTTAACATCGGAGTTGGTTTGTGCCTGTCCTTGATAGGTACCTTCAATTACCCACTGTTATAACTCTAAATTGCGCCACACATGCTTACCTGGCATCAGCCAACTCATATCCCTTCTTTGCCAATACATCTGTTGAACAACCTCTTTGAAAATCTTCTTAAGTAAAGGCACACACACCCTAACCCAATACTGCACGCGTGTGAATGCTGGAAGGCCATCTACAGACTGCGTTTACCTAACAAAACACAAAAATAGGAAAGTTTCTGATGGGACAAAAAGCTATGGGTCAGTTAATTGAAACTCCCAGCCATGCATGGCCGAGAGTTCATCCAAAAACCTAGCTCCTTCTAGCCTATAAAAGAAGGGGTAGGGGTACTATTTGGAAGAGGAAGATTATAGTGAAGAAACTCTGCCCATTTGCTGAGTCCATTTGTCCCAACCCTTTAGCCTTTCCTCAAGCCTAAGGAGAATTAACGCAAAGTAGTTGGAGGACAAAAGAAGAGGAGGAGCCTAAGATCAGGATCAAGGAGCAGTGGCCAGTCTCGACTTCTATTGTAAGTTGATTCATTTTGAAGATAATAAAAGAATACTTTTCCCATCCCAATGCATGAGTTATATGTGGTTTGTGTAATTTATGATTAATTTCTAACCCTCAAGTAGAAAAGTAGCATGCATGCATAGTTGTTTGTTTTGATTGCAGGATTACTTTGGAAGGAGTCGCACAAGCAAGTGGTTAAAGGCGCAATGGAGGATCTACACCAAACATCAGTAAAATGGTTAGTAGTTCCTTTCCATGTATGCATCGTGAAAGAGGGGTTTAAGTTTTGGATAGTAGGTTAAAAGGTCATTTCTTTATCGTCAAAATCTGCATGCAAGCCTAACCCTAGTTTGCTAGTCTGTAGGGTATTATTTCCCAACAACAGAATTGGCGACTCCACTGGGGAAGATACTCTTAGGGTTTCCGGATTTAGTTGAGTTTTTGGGTAGTTTAAGAGATTAGATTTTCTGTTTCTTTGCCTATCTTTTTCAGTAAGGTCTGATCTAGCAGGGAGCCTGGTTCTCTATACCATTTTTCCTTGATTGTTGCTTGACGGCAATTTTTGGGACACACAGAGGTACACGTGGCCTATATAAGACCTGCACGCATGTAACCCGCGCCCTAATCTCTTGCAGCCCGCATGTGAACGCTAGCTGTAGAGGTTTCAGTAGAATGTAGGAGTTAGAAAGCTTGAGAGGCAGTCCTCCTTTTCCCTGTCAAAATTATACATTCTCAGGGGGCTTTCTAGATCCTGTCTGAGTCTTGTTGGTTCACAGTCTTGTCTTAGTTTGCTTTATTGCGTTTTGTTATTCCTTACAATTATTTTTCGTTTCTGTTAAGAAGAAGCATCCAAGCCTTCAAAAGACCCTGGTTATCAATACCAAAGGCCTATTCCTAGTCTGGGCTGCCTGTGTTTATTTTTGTCTTGTGGTTTATACATACACGTGGCATGTGCAAGTGCAGCCCACGGGTACACGTGCTCTATTGTAGCTTAACACGCGTTTGCACATGTGTTGTTTCAGTGACAGAGGCGTGCTTGACAGGTTGCTTTTCAATTAGCCTGGGAATGTCATCCCCTCCTATGGTGAGAAGTGTTCCTCTCAGGTGTTTGAGCCCAGGGTTGAATAGTCAGTAGGTTAGGGCCTCTTATCCTTAGCCTATTTTTTCTTAGTTGATATTTGATAGAAAAGATTAAAAAGAAAGATTTTGTTTTATGGTTTTTAGACAAGCATAGGAGTCTGTGCTTTCTTGATTGCCATTGTGTATCTTTTCTCTGATTCCTTGCAATCTGCGCTTTAAGCCAGAATTTTGTTTTGTTTTCTTGGTTTTGTGCTTGTCGGTATTTTCCCTTTGTTGCTTCATTTAGCACTTAAATAAAAAAATATATATATTTCTTTTTCATTTTCTTCTTTGTTGGAAGATTGTGTTTCTGCATCAATATATAGGAAGAAGTCTTTTGTTCATAAGTTTTTGCAGTGCATTTAGAGCATAAGTAGCTTGTAGTTGAGCGAAATTCCTTTATGTTTGCTGCATGAGATCTTAGAAAAATTGAAAAGAAAAAGAAGTCTTTCTTTGTGAAAAGTTGATTGATTTTTGCATTTCGTAAAAGCATTTTGTTTCCAGCTTTTTTCATTTGTTTTTTCTTTCAGTATTTACACATCATCAGTTTCACCTTCATACCCCGTGACATAAAAAAGCCCATAAAAGAAATGCTAATTTAAAATCTATTAGACTTTTTGTTTGTAGGGTTCATACACTAGTTCAAGACTAGGGCCTTGGATTAGGTTGGAGAGGTAACTCTCCAAGGCCACTCAAAATCAAACATTGGAGTCTGTGATAGGGAGTGTAGAAGTCCAGTTTCATGGAAGTTATCCAGGGCCCCCCTCTAACACAGGGGATAAACACAAGGTCGCATGAGGAAAGGTAGCGGAGAAAACCCTTCCAAAGCCGGACCAAGCGTAGTGGAGAACACATATTGAGGATTTGTTTTGGGATTCCATCGTTTGCATTTGCCATGGGGCTTCGTGGGTCTCGAATCCGTTTGAGGTCCTCAGTTGTCTTTCGAACCATTTCCTCTCAATACCCTTGACAGGTTTCAAGCTTGATACCCTGCTCATTGTGGTCTACCTGACTATCGACTGTACCCGCCTGGTGATTGTTTGCGTGCTGATAAACTAGTTGCCAATATTTTTTAGGGACATACACAGGTGACTGCGGGGGTATACCGCGGTACCTAGGATAGACATCGGGCCACGCTTTGTAGAGTATACCTAGATGGTGCTTCCTTTTTCAAGTTGCACTTGCACCGGTAAGTTGCTCTAGTGTTGGTTGTTGTAACTGTTCTTCAAAATAGTTAGTGATTGCTTGTCTTATCTTCTAGGGGCTTCTTTTTTAGTGAGTGTTACTATTTGAACGTGTAGAATACCTTAGCGTGTCTTGGATATTCTCACACAGTGGAGGATCCCGAGCTCCACCGGTCATGAAGGCTTTTGGGCCTGCCACCAGTTATACTGGAGCCACCTCCACCACCATTGAAGTGGAATCTAGAACAATAAGGGTCTTTCGAAGCAACCGGGTTACAAACCATTGTTCCCGAACAACTCCCGAAGGAATCGACCAACAATATTGGTTCGGTTGAAACCCCAACCACTGATACTTGGCCATCGGTCAATGTACCAATCGAGTTTTATGAATGCCTGTCAGTGCCTCATACAGCTATGGAAACAAACGTTGTTACTTCCTTTGGGAATTCTTCCATTCCCACCACCATTGCTACCACAGGAGAAGCATCTCCTAACTTGTCGTCGTTGGCTCGGGTCACCATGGTCTCGACCACAACTACGTCGCATAGTGGATCGACCCCATCTATCGTGGCAGCCACAAATCCCTTCACATCTAGTGCGACAGGCTCTCCATTCTCATACGGTATGCCTAGTTCAGGCACAAGTCCTACACTCACTCACTCCACTTTACAGAGTTTGGGTCTGGGGGCAGGGAGCTCTACTGCTCCTCTGCAAGGTCAAATTGGGGGCATTCCTATCCCTTTTAATTCCTTTCCTTATGTTGGAGGTCATATCTCTCCTTCATCCCCTTCGCTTGGTGGTCTGCATCAGCAATCCACCGGGTAGCCTACACACACGAGTTCATTTGGAGCCGGGATTCAAGGAACACCTGCACACACTATGTCGGTAGGTTCCTCACCATTTGTTTGGAATGGCACATTTGGTAACAACACTTTTTCATCCACCGCTTTCCCATCTAGAGGCACTCCCATTTTTGGACAGTCTACTCCGGCGCAGGGTACTATTCCTGCGCCGGGGGCACATATAGCAGGACTTTGGAACTCAGCACAAGAATCCGTTCCCTCCTCTAGAATGTTGTTCTGGGGTAATTCTTTCCACAGTCAATGGAACCCTGGACAAACTTCTATGCCTCTCCCATCAAGACCGGCATGGGGTAATCCTTCCCAAAGACAGTCAAACACGATGAATGCCCAACATCCTAAGTCCTTTATGGGAAATTAGGCAATGATGTCTCCACAAATGCAAAATCCTTACGCTGGTCAGGGCCATGGTTTCTACCAGAATCCTGGCCAGCAGCCAAACTTTTCCTGGCAACCTGGTGCCAGTCAAACTCCAGGACCCTTTTTCCCAGGCTATCAGCAGCAACCCAAACTACCATTCCTAGCAACGTTACACTTGCCAGATTTGAGAAGGTTATTAAATGATCCTATTTGTCACGATCCACGTTGGCCTCCTATGCCAATGAAGTTGCCTTCAGACATTCCAAAGTTCGAGGCCAAGCCTAACGAATATCCAAGTGATCACGTGACTACTTTCCATCTTTGGTGTTCATCTAACTCATTGAAAGATGACTCCGTCCAGTTGCGATTGTTTCAATGCACTCTTATCGAGAGTGCCGCGAAATGGTACATCGAGCTTGATCGCTCAAGATATTCTTCTTTTGGCGAACTGGCAATGGCCTTCCTTAACCATTTCCAGTTACCTGTGAGATACGACGCCAGCACAGAGCTGCTTGCTAATTTCAAATAGACAACAGCGGACCATATCTTTGATCATATACGAGAGTGGAGATGTCGAAAGAGTCTAATCAAAGTACCAGTCCCACCAACATTCCTTCTTGAGTGGTTCATTAAGTCTTTAGTCCCGCAATTATCCAAAGACGTCGTGACTTCAGGAGTTTTCTATGAAGAAGATGCCATCATGAGGTCTCAACAATTTGAGCTCATCTATTCTCAGCCTGGTTTATTATAAAACATCCTTCCGGATGCACCACGATCAATACTGGATAAAACTAGACAGAGAGCTGGACCACATGCCAAAAGTATTGTTGGTTCAGCACAAACCAAGCCCGCTGAGCAATTGACAAAAAAATTGCAACAGTTATCTATACAAAACTCAGCGGCCAGCCAGACTACTGCTTTGGCTTCTCCTCCTACCCAAATGTCGGAAGTACACTCCATCCAGACGACTAACCCAAAGGCCACCCAGTAGCCTGAAGGGAAGAAAAAACAACGCAAAAACGGTAAGGGGGATAAAAAACCCACTGATAATCCTGGCGAGGGCACCACAGAAAAACTGAAGGTGAGGTATCCATGCAACTTGTGTGCGTAAGACCACCCAACCCATCTTTGTCCTCGACTTGTAGAGGCCCAAAAGTTTGTCACGCAGCAACAGCAAGCTGTGTTGACCAATCTTTTTCAGCATGGGTAAAATTTAACTCAAGCCTCTACAAGTGCCAAAGGGGGTGTTATCACTCCAAGAAACCCTCTGTGGTTGCATACCAGAGGTGCTTGGTAACTTAAGAAATGAATTTTTTTTTGTATTTTGTGAATGTGGATCAATGGGACAACTCAATATAGCTTATTGCATTCAAACATAAAAATGATAAACAAATAGACAGTGCTCTCAAAGATTGATTAATCAGCAGGCAGCTTTAAAGTGGGTGGAGAATAAATTGCAACTAAACCAGTGCAAAGTAGGGTTCAAGAGACAATCAAAGAATTATTATCAGGTTATGAGCTGAACAATGGGATGACAGCCATTCAAAGCTTGACAACATAGATAAAAATGCAGAAGAAGGGTGGAAAACTGATAATCAAAATCGAAAGGAACTTGTGATCTGTATTAACATATAAGTCTGAGTAAAATAGCTAATATTCTATCCAAAATCGAACCCTTGTTTGATATCAAAATAGGCATTTTATAGCCCTTACAGATAGTTGAACAGATCCTAAAAACATGGATCTGTCATTAAATGAAAACAGTTCTATTTTACTTAAACTATTCTAAAATTAAAATCTCCAACAACTAAATTAAGTGATCAAATCTATCTTCAGTCTTCAAAAATAGTTGCCAATTTCCTCCTTCAGCTTCAGCATCTGTAGTGTGATAGAATAAAATGACACCTGTGTACGACTGTTGAATTCTCCAGTATTCGTGGCCGAGTTTTTAGGAAATGGTTCTTTAATGTGTGACCAAAATCCCTCGAATTTCTGAGGTTGAACCGCTAGCATCCGATTTTCTACTTCCCTGATATACTGGCATACCTTTGAAACTCGTTTGAAATGGACTGTTGCGTTGTTGGCTTCCAAAACAGCACGCCCAACTTTCAACAGCGCAACTGTTGGAAATTTTCGCGGGTTAGCTGTTGAAAGCTATCGCTTTCCACAACTAACATGTAACAGAATAGTAGCCTGGCGCTGTTGAAAATTCCGATAGTGCACAAAAAGAACCTTCACTTCCAAAATTGATTTCAAACCAAAATCAATTAACATCTGACTTTTCCCCTTTCATATTGACTGCCACCTGAGCAAGAACTGTCAAGTTTGGATGAGGCCTTCGTTTCAGCTTTTGTTTCAATCCCCTGATCCGCTTCTTGAGGTGTCGGGCAAGCAATCTTAATCTGCTACAGTTTATAATGAGCTTCTCCTTCTTCTTTTTTTCTTTAACACTCTCCTTGGCCAACCTCTCAAATGCTGCATTCGTCTTGGCAAAGTTGTCAGACAACTTTTTATATCTATCCTTTATCACCCGCTCCAGAACTTCCTGTTGAGCAATTACCTCTTTGAGGTGTTTGATTCTCTGGGATTTATTTGATCTAGGTTTCTTTGACGATTATCCTTGCTCTGTTTGATTTAATGTTTCATAATTTTGAGCACACTCTGTAGATTGTTCAGAGTTCTTGATGGCATGGCACTGATATTTCGGTTCAGACTCTGAATCTGAGTAAGGTAGATTGAGGATGTTCTTCCCTATACTCTGTTTTGTAGGGTGTCCTGAGTCCTGCTATATAGTCGGCTCTGTAGTCTGCTCGAAATTCAATTTCCTTTTCAAACTATGAGGTTCCACCCCTGATCCCCTGTCCTCTGAAGGTACTGGTATGGCTCTTCTTCTTCTTGCGCTGCTCTGAGGAGAGGCTTTCTTCTTTGATCCTGCCATCTGTTCCTTTGCAGTTTGATTTTGAGTTTCAAAACCTTCCCAGAATAGGCAGTGTTCCCAACTTCTCCCATGTTGCTTCAATTCTTGTAAAATGATGAGTTTTATGAGTCCTAGGTGACATAGGGTAGCTTTCAAGCTTAAAGGCTGGGCTCTAATTCTCTTGCAGACTTTAGACAAACTGTGATATAAAAAGTAAGGCAAATTGATAGGAGTCTTGCCTGTAAAATGATCCA
>ML776584.1:283599-295160 GCA_009831015.1 Picea engelmannii
CTTCATCCAGGTATGAGATGAGCATACCTTTACTCTAGGATTTGTGCTTGTATCCATCTTTCAAATAGAACTTAAAATCCTGATTTTTTGGAGCCATGGTTTTAAACCATCTTTGACCAGTCATCGGTAACCCTGTAGCTGCTGCAATAAACTTCTCGTCCACCTTGATTTCCACAGAACCCACTCGAGCGTTGTTTCCATCAAATGTCATTGTGAAGGCTTCAGCTATGGCTTGATGACATCCAATTTGCAACCTTTTTATAAATTCCATGCAACCCGCGTTTGAAAAATGTCTCTGAACCTCGGGATGTGATTCCAGAAAGGATAGATTGTTGAGTTCTCGTTTAAGCAAAAGGCCACCGTATTTTTTCACCATTCTGTGGCTCCGGCACTCGACCACTGTAATTCCTGTAACTTCTTTAGTCGAATCCTTGTTCTGCACTGCTGAAAGCAGTCTCGGCTTCGACTCTGTGCTGGGTCAAATGCAAACCTTGAGTGTATTTTGGAAACAACCTGTGATATCCCGACTCTACCTGATTTGATGGTGTCAGACCCTCTGAACCTCCTCTGTTCCTGCGTCGCCGAATGCAAACTTGCCATTTCGGGTGTGATGATAGTTGCGCGTGGGTTCTGGAAAGATTTCGAATTACCATCATATCTTGGTACACAATCTTGAACTTCTATGATTGCCCGCTTCCACCAGCGCATGTCTCGGATCTTGTTTTGACATGGGGGGTGATCACCTGATCATTTCGTGTATACGTGGATAATGAACACTGGATTCCCGCTTCATGCAGCTACGGTGTTTGGAGAACACCTCTGCCATCATGCTCGCTTGCTACTTTCACCAGCACGCGACTCCTTTGAAAACCCATGTTAGCTGCGAAAAGTGAGTACTTTCCACGGCGCACAGTTTGATAGGAAACTCACCTTAGCCGCAGAAAGTGAAACAACATACCACATCACTTGAAAATGTTCTTTAGCCGTAGGAAGTAGGAACTTTCCACAGCGCGCCACATGCGAACTGTCTGTCAAACCCTTCGCGCTTTGTCACTTTCCATAGCGCTTTTAACTGATGAAACGACGTCCTTAGCTTTTGAAAGCTATCTCTTTCCACAGCTAACAATGAATCTTTCGGACATTGGTTAGCTGTGGAAAGTAAAAATTTACAATTTTGAAAAAGAAGACTTTTATAGGTCAATTATTTTCTGAGACACATCAAAACCAAAAACTTCCTCAGCTGTAAAAACTCAAAAAATGACTCGAAGATACTACCTAAAGCTATGATATCCACCCAAAACTCGTCCGAAAGGATGGTTTTGTTTTGGGAGTTAACAGGGGGCAGCCAAGAAACTTGCCCTCATCCAAAAAATTCCTCATCCACGAACGTATATATGGTTAGGGGTGATGCTTTAATAACGACTAAAGCGCACGACTATAGTAAACCAAGTGCCTCTAAGAAGGGAAAAGAAGCTGAGATCCCATCTCTTCCTCTATAGATCGAGAAGACGTTGGGTGAAACAATGACATGCATTCCAAAGGGTGCATTTAAGAAATCTTCTCACAACCCAAATGCAAGGGCCGCCCAGAATTACTCTGTGGTGGAAGATTTATCACAAACCCCTTGTGCGATGTCCACTTTGGAGGTCCTCCAAAGCTGCCATGCTCAAAGGAAAGCCTTGTTAACTACTTTAGGCTCTACTGAGACATGTAACCCAGGTACCATTGTGCTAGATACAATCGATTTAAAACCTTGTCTACCTTACCATGTAGCATTTCATATAGTAGTGGCTCATCCCACGAAATATTTTACACGCAATATCTTTCGCATGGTGGTCGACGAGGGCACCTCGACATGTGTTATGTCATTAGCATGTTGGAAGGCCATTGGCCAGCCTACTTTGTCTCCATCACCTACTCTCCTTACTACATTCGACGGTCGTTCTTTCCGACCACATGGCATCGTTCCTTCTTTTCCTGTGCAGTTAGGAGGGAAGACAGTGTGCATCGAAGTAGAGGTAGTCAATGCTCCCCTTGACTATAACCTCTTGTTAGGTCGGAGTTGAACTTATGCTATGCAAGCTGTGGTTGCTACAATTTTACGAGTCTTGTTGTTTCCACATGAGGGTCGGATAGTGACCATTGATCAATTGTCCTTCTCTAGGCCTGACCCAGCTTTGGGGGAATCCACGGTTCCCATGATTGATAATCCTCAGCCTGGTGTCGTTAATGTCGGAGTTGGTTTTTGCCCATCATTGATGGGTACCTTCGATTACCCACCTCCTCATGACGATGTCAAGTTTATATCTAGTCACCACAAGGCTGAGATTTTTCACGTTTCGTCATTCTGCATGACTTACTTTGAGGATCCATGGATTCTTCCTTCCCCATCATCCACGATGGATGAGATAGGGCACTCCGGCATGTCCATGCCCTTGTCGATCGCTAAAGTAGCATACTCTTTAGTCCAGCAAGCTTCAGCTAACCCTGATCCGACTCCCACACAAGAGTCCGATCCACCCATAGAGCCTATTTGGGCTTAGGGTTCTCTTGCTACCACCGATTGATTAGACTTAGTCTTGCCTTCTGACGAAGATGTAATCGAAGCAATGACTAGTCCGCACAAACCTTGGGATGATCTTCATCACAGATCACATTTCCTCCCAGAGTTACACCGAATTGAGGCAGGAGAATTCACTATCACCATGATGGGAGGTCAGTCGTGTCCTATTAACCTCTTAGCTACACAGAAAATTTATGCTGAGGGGAATATGGTGACTATCGTTGAAACTATACCTATTGATATCTCCCAAAACCCTGGCATCGTGGAGAATGTCTTTGTCGGGGCAGATTGCTTCCTCAAAGAGATTCAAATTTACATGGATCTTTTCAAAGAATTCTGCAACGTTTTTGCCTGGTCTTATGAGGAAATGCCAGGTATCGATCCGAAAATAGTTGAACATGAAATCACAATGTATCCTGATGCCAAGCCTGTTCGACAAAAACTTCGTCCAGTTAATCCTAAGAAAGCAACAGCCATTAAGATTGAGGTTGAGAAATTGCTCAAGGCATGGTTCATATACACTATTCATTTGACTCAATGGGTGTCAAACCCCGTGTTGGTCGATAAAAAACAAGGCATGATTCGTGTATGTACTGATTTCCGTGATTTGAACAAGGCATGTCCAAAAGATAATTATCCAACCCCATTCATCGACCAAATCATTGATGAATGTGCCAGTTGTGAAGCCTTTTCATTCATGGATGGTTTTTCGGGCTATAATCAAATCCAAATCAAACATGAGGACCAACACAAAATGGCATTCATTTGTCCGTGGGGTACATTCGCCTATCGTAAGATACCTTTTGGCCTCAAGAATGCTAGAGCCACTTTCCAGCGGGCCATGTATTTCGTGTTTCACGAACTCAAACATATAGTCGAGGCCTATCTAGATGATTTAGCATCACGCTCTCGCAAGAGGAAGGATCATCCTGTGCACCTCAGACTCATCTTCAAACGCTGTCACTACTTCAGGATTCGCTTGAATCCCAACAAGTGCAGCTTTTGCATCATGTCAGAAAGTTTGTTAGGTTTCATCGTATCAACCACAGGGATCATGGTGGATCCTCTTAAGGTGGAGGCAATAATCCAGTTTCCGCCCCCACGCACAATCTTACAACTTCAAAGTCTTCAAGGCAAGGCGAACTTCTTACGACGCTTCATCGCCAACTATGGAGAAATCACCAAAGGCTTTATGAGTTTACTTAAGAAAGATGTTCCCTTTTTCTGGGACGAAACCACTCAACACTCTTTCGACACACTAAAGCACGCCCTCACAACCGCACCTCTGCTACGACCACCTAACTATAACAAAGATTTCTTATTATATATGGCTAGCACAGAGTCAACCATAGGCATGGTTTTAGTTCAGGAAGATTATTCTTTTTCTGAATACGTGATCTATTACCTGAGCCGAGGCCTCCTAGGACTGGAACTTAATTATTCCCATCTAGAAAAAATTGTGTTGGCAGCTGTTCATGCTATTCAACGGTTCTGTCACTATGTTCTGTTTCGCAAGACCACCGTCGTTGCTGTCTTGAATCCATTCCAGTACATGTTGACACCATGAGTTATTGACGAAAAAATCAGTAGATGGATGGTCATCCTCCAAGAATTCGACTTAGACTTCATTTCAGCAAAGTCCAATAAGTCATTGGTCTTCACAGAACTTATCTTGGAGCTTCCGGTTAAGTTATGTGACGTTGTGCCTAAGGAATCGCCTATCCGGGGGGATATGTTTTTGATTGAATCTTCAGACCCCTGGTACGGAGATATATTGATCTATCTCCAGAATTTGAAGTGCCCCACCTCTGCTTCTCGTGACGAGCGTCGGCAAATACGCCATCAGGCTAAGAACTATCTCATACTCGATGATACATTGTATAGGAGAGGTGTAGACTATGTCTTGCGTCGATGTCTCACTCATGAGGAGGCTTTCATAGTGCTTAACAATTGTCATACAAGAGCTTGTGGCGGTCACTTATCAGGGTTGGTAACAGCCCAAAAACTTTTACGAGCAGGTTACTTCTGGCCAACAATTATCAAAGATCATATCGAGTCAGTCAAGAAGTGCCATCCATGTCAAATCTTCTCTCAGAATATGAGGGCACATCCCGCTCCTATGTTTCCTGTCATCACAGTTGGTCCCTTCACTAAGTGGGGGATTGATTACACTACATGCAACCCCCTGTCAGCAAGGGGGCACTGCTATATCATCGTAGTTGTTGACTACTTCACTAAATGGGTCGAAGCTATGCCAACATTTAAAGATGATGGAGAGACCGCAACTCTCTTCTTATTCAACCAAATTATAGCACGGTTTGGCGTCCCGAGAGAGATTGTCAATAACCATGGCATTCACTTTTAGAACCAAATGATGTCTGAATTAACATCAAAGCTTGGGTTACAGCAAGAACATTCATCACCTTACTACCCCCAAGCCAATGGGTAGGTGGAAGCTGTAAACAAAACTCTTAAGACGATTCTACAGTGAACTATCAACTCAGCCAAGTCAAACTGGCATTTGATGTTATACTCGACATTATGGGTTTACCGAACATCAGTTAAGACTGCAACCGGTTTCTCACCTTTCCAACTCGTTTACGGGCTGGAGGCAGTCTTGCCCATCGAATGTCAAATACCATCTCTGAAATTGGCAGTACAATTATTGCCAAACACTTCTCCACTTGAAGAACGGTTACTACACCTTGAGCAGCTTGATGAGTAGCTTCGCGATGCAGCCCTAGCCAACGAGGCTCATAAACATAAGTTCAAGTGTCAATATGATAGGTCCATTCATCCTCAGATTTTTTCTGAAGGCGACCTTGTCCTGGTCTATGACCAAGATAAGGACCGCCTAGGGGCAGGAAAGTTTAAACCCATGTGGTTTGGACCCTTCATTATTAAGGAGGTTTTAAAAAAGGGCACTTATTGTTTGGTCGATTTTGAAGGGAATGCTTTGGCGGAGCCTAGAAATGGGCTCTACCTCAAGAAGTATTACTCATAGAAAGGTCACTGCGGGTAACTTTTTGTAACATATGTATAGTCTTTGTACTATTACTTTTTTACGTTTCTTTTAAAAAAGTGTTATGGACGTGTCATTGATGTTATCTTTCGTCAATATGGCAGATGTCAAGTGAGTCCAAGGTGTTCATTGGGTATGCGGATGGTGCTAGTCGACACACGTGGAGGCTTGCCTCCGCAGCTTGGGTAATCTTTACACCACAGGGTCAGTTGTTATCTTCCGGAGGTATATGCTTAGGTGACACCACGAATAATGTTGTCGAGTATAGTGCAGTTATTGAGTTGCTTCATGACGCATTGTCATTGGGTATCTCTCATCTCCGGGTCTATCTAGATGCTCAAATGGTTGTGTCGCAGCTAAACAGAATATACCGAGTACATGATCCAACTTTACACCGACGATTCCTTAGGGTACGTCTCTTAGAATGCAACTTTGATTATATTACATATTTTCATGTTCCTACGAGATTAAACCAAATCACAGATACTCTACCTAATCACATTTTAGATTGGCATCTTTCCCATAGATAAAAAGATCATGGACATAAACATGTAAATACATTTTTGCACACATAATCCATAAGACACAAAAAGAGATAAAAAACCATATATAAACATCATAAAATCCTCAGAGTACATAGATGGGCGTAAACACCTCAAAAGTGGGAACAATAATGAGTCACTGGGCTTATGCCCTCAAAAAATATATACACATCAGTGTTTGTGGCACATAAAAAGGTAAGTAAAAGCAAAACCAAACATATTATATTAAAAACAAAAATTAAAAAAATAAAAAATAAAAAACAACATAACAATCCTAAGTCTAACCTACCCCCTACCTACGTCACTCTCCACTCCCCCTCACCCACCTACGTCATACTCCACTCACCCATCCCCCTCACGTCAATCCCACCTACCCCACCTCACACTCCACTCCCCATCCCCCTACGTCATACTCCACCCAAAAATCCCGCCCACTTTTTACATTAAGCGCCCCTCCATCCATACCATACATTTTAATCAATGGATAATATAAATTACGGACCCCCCCTCACCTTCTGGGATTTAACGAGGAGGGGGGGGTCCGGAATCGAACTAACCCTCGTACAAATCTGAACAGCCCAGATATCAGCACCAAAATCAACGACCCAGATTAAATTCTAAACCCCCCCAGGCGTTCTACATTTAACGAGGGGGGGGGGGTCTGGAATACCGCTTACCACGCAAAAAACCACTTTCCTCAAAAATTTACCATTTTTGCATGTTTTACCACGTCCACTTCCAGATCAATTTTTGGGCAAACAGAGATGGATTTTAAAAGTCCAAGAGATTTTTTTTCTCAGCCCGGGATGAGGAACAAAAACCTCTCTCGGTTTTTTCAGTAGAGTTATGAGAAAGGAGAATCGAAGACATCTTCGAGGCCTATTTTTCTAGATTTTCAAATTTCCGTTACAGTCCCGATCTTACAGGAGCTGTCACGGCTAGCTGGGGACAAATTTGGAAAAAACGAAAGAGGTTTTTGTCCATCACATGGCCATCTACAATAACCTATTTCTTTTTCACCCAAGTGTCATCATTGAAGAGAAAAATGCGTCTGTTCGGACCCCTGTTTCAAAGAAAACCGGTCCGTTTTTCATGGCAAAAAACTCCAAATTTTTTGGGAGTGGTGGCTATTTTTGGCCGAGGCGGTTAAACCAACTTCTGAAACTAATTGGGATGGTCTATATTATTTATTGAAATGATTTTAATGTAAAAGGGTTCAACCTGTGAGGTTCCTGGATTGGACTATGGGTTATGTATGACCAGAAGACCTTTTTCTTCTCTGTAATTTTGAGATGAGCAATCAGCAATTAACATGTTTTCTTTTACAGGATTCCTGTGTGGTGAGATTGGTGGTGTTTTTCTCTGTTTAATGTTTTTCTTGTGATCATTATGCTTATTTTCAGTTCTTATTATCAGAAGGAAAGTAATAGAAGCAGAATTTATCAGCAGATACTCTGCCTCTGAGCTTTTGATGATCTTTATGTTTTCTGCTAAAGCTTAGTTTAGGAATTCTTAGCTGCTCCTGTGCCTGGCTTTATCTCCCCTATTTCTTCCTCAAATCAATACCATTAAAACTCAATTCGATCCAATATTTCTTCTACCTTGCCCTGTGAAAGAACCTTGTCCAAAGCTGAGAGTGAATCTCCTTGTTTAAAGCGCAAACCCCATTTGCCCAATGGCCCTCCTTGCTGTTCCAAAACAATCATTTAAAAATCCCAACCCATGTTTTTCATAACTAGCCTAATATTCTCTTCAAACAAAGATATATCATATAGAGAGATCCCTCTGTGAGTCTTGGAGGGCTAGATCCAAGACTCGAAGTGGTTCTGATGTTGCCTCTGTGACTGCCTTACAGCCTTGGGTAATTTACAGAGTGCTAACATAATGGTGACTCGACTGGGGACAGTTCCCCAAAAGTACATTTCAAAGCTCCAGATCTGATCACTGATGGTCGACAGTGACCAGACACCAAAAAGGTTGATATCATTCACCTAGCGACTCCAATCAGCTCCAGACACTACCAACTCGAAGACTCCACTGGAGGAAGAACCTAAAGCATGGCCAAGCAACCTAGAAGGACCAGGTATTCAAGCTCAAATTGCATTCAAGACATCTTTGGTTTTATCTGCAATCATGTCTTGTCTTTTTCTAAGCCTGATCAAAAGTATATTGTTGAAGAGTATTTTGACCGTCAGTCAATTGATGAGTCTCAAGAGATCATACCCCCAATTGTAGATTATGTACAGGCTCATACTCATGTGCACATCCCAGATGCATCTGTAGAAAGCCTAGTGAGACATAAGCCTCCTGCTTTGTCTCCTACTCTTGCTAAAACTATGGATGGGTGTAAGCCTCTTTCTTCATCTCCTGTGCTTGCAAAAGTCCCAGACAGATACAAGCCTCTAGAGTTGCCTCCTATTCTCCATGACCTCCCTGTCAATTACATCAATAATCTACCTAGGTTTGATGGAGAAAATGATAAGATCACTACTGAAAGGCATATTCAAAACCTTGAAGATTTTATTGACCTTTATGAGGTTGAAGATGATGATGTCTGCATCAGAATGTTTGCCCTGTCTCTGGGAGGTAAAGTTAAAGATTGGTTTAAGAACCTTCCAGCCGCAAGCATCAGAAATTTTCAGCAGTTCATACAAGTTTTCATGGATAGGTGGGTGGTCTTGGGGAATGTTTTCCTCCTCCTAGAAGAGTATGAACACTTGAAAAGAAAACCGGGGGAGACAATACCTCAGTTTTCAGCCAGATTCAATAAAGTATATCATGCCATACCTGCTGATATAAGGCCATCCCCAGGGTCAGCTCATTTTCATTACCCAGATGCCTTTGATCCTGAGATGGCATTTCAGTTAAGAGAAAGGAACACTACAAGCCTTGAAGAAATGCAGAGCATTGCAATTGATGTGGAGACCAACTTGTTGATCAAGAGGTCACAGTTAAAGGACAAAGAAATGGAGCAGCTGAAATCATCAGAAGCTAAACTGGAGATTTTGGCCAGTGCCATGGAAAAGATGATGCAGAAGATTAACATAAAAGAGGAGCTTGTTGTCCAAAGACATCATGGTCCCTTGATCTCAGAGGAAGAAAGTGTCACAGTTCCCAAACATGTTGCTGCACAACCTTGGTACCATGGTTTGGATAATAATTATTTCATGTACTCAGTTCACAAAACAGACAAAGCTGAAGATCCATCTCAACTTGTAGAGGAACAACCAACTGATATGATGTGCATGTTCAATGGCATTTCATCTGTGGATGATTCACCCAAGTGGGATCAGTATGATGATGATCATGAAGCTGAAGTAGAGGTTGACTGTTTAGAGAAACCGGGAGGATGTCATTGGCAGGAAGAAGATCATTTACCGTTCAGATGTGATAATCATCTCGTGCACAACAGTCATGACAACGATGAGGAAGAGACAAAAAATCTTAAGGATATGGATGTTGTTCTAAACCCAGAATCGCATCCCTTAACCTCCTTCAATTTTCAAATTCTTGATGAAATCTTAGAGCCTGAGACAAATTATGATTTAATCCAAACTAACTTTGTGCCATTGTGCTTTAATTCATTTCGAATTTTGAAGAAGACTCTTGGACAAGTGTTGAAGGATGAATACAGAAACAAGCAGGAAATTTTATTTGAGTCAATGCAGCAGTCTTGTCAGTCTTTTCAGGATCCAATAGCTGATCAGTTGGATGGCCTGTGTGTCCAAAATCATTCTTCATTCGCCAGTCATGAGATAAAACATTGTTATGATATGGACATGATCAGGTAGTCAACCTTTTTGTCGTTTGCAGTAGAGACATCATTTCACAAACCATCAGAGCATCCACAGTCATATGAGGAAGTGTTGAAAGACACAGAATGCATAGCTGAAAAATTGAGTCTAGATTCTGAGTTGTTTGAAGTTGAAAATCAAAAGATGGGCCAAACCTATACTGATCCTATAGCTACCTATATGGAGAAATTCTTTAATACAGGATATTTTTCCATTGCCGATGTTCTTCCTATTGTTTGGGTCGATCAAATCTTATGCAAGGGAAAGCAGGGTGGGAATTACTCTCAAGCACGAGTAATAGACTTATTTCTAAGTTTCATCACAGACAGTGAAAGAATAGAGCCACTAGATCAACTCCTGGATTGGATCCATTAGCATTTTTCCATTACCTAGCTGAGAAATGATTGCAGTAGGGTAGGTAGGAAAAAAATGAATAAACTCAGCATTCTGAGCATCTCTTTTTCAACAGTGTTCATTTGATTTTATTTTAGTTACAAGATCAAAACATGTACAAGTTGCAGAATAAGATTTTGGGATCAGCCCGATGGATAAAGCTCTGGTCAGCATGCTCAGAAGTCTGTGGTTCTCGACACCTCCTGAAAGAAGCTTCCATCCCCAGGTGGAGCCCATGTTGGGGTCCTATAATTATAGGCGAATCGATTCTTCGACTGTTGATTTGGCGTTTCTCTCGCGATGACAAAGTCCTGGCTCGGGTGATTCTGCTTCCTCCCTCCATTCTTTTCGCTCAATCCTCCATCACCCTGCTTCATCCTTCATACACACCGCGCCCTCATCCCCCTTGTCTTTTGTCAGCCTCCATTATCCCGCCACCTTCACCTGTCCATAAGCAAACAGACTTAAGATAAACAAGAATAGCAATAAAGTTAGTATGGGTTAAAATTAATTAATAAACGACTAGTTAAATAATAAATTAATTATTAATTAATTATTAATTAATTAATTATTAATTAAGTTTAATACCTAGGTTAGTAAATAAGTTAGTAATTAGAGTTAGATTTAAATTAAATAAAACAAATCATAAAAAATTAAAAATTAAATAAAAGAAAATACAAAAAACTATATAAAAAACATATATATTAAAAAAACATTAAATAACATATAAAAAACAAAAAACAATTTAAAAAAAAAAGAAGGAACAAAACATAAAAAGGTACGTAAAAGCAAAACCAAACATATTATAATATATTATATTAAAAACAAAAATTAAAAAGATAAAAAATAAAAAACAACATAACAATCCTAAGTCTAACCTACCCCCTACCTACGTCACTCTCCACTCCCCCTCAACCACCTACGTCATACTCCACTCACCCATCCCCCTCACGTCACTCCCACCTACCCCAGCTCACAATCCACTCCCCATCCCCCTACGTCATACTCCACCCAAAACTCCCGCCCACTTTTTACATTAAGCGTCCCTCCATCCATACCATACATTTTAATCAATGGATAATATAAATTATGGACCCCGCCTCACCTTCCGGGATTTAAGGAGGGGGGGGCGGGGGGGGGTGGTCCAGAATCGAAATAACCCTCGTACAAATCTGAACGACCCAGATATGAGCACCAAAATCAATGACCCAGATTAAATTCTGGACACCCCCAGGTGTTCTACATTT
>ML776584.1:332723-353249 GCA_009831015.1 Picea engelmannii
CACAGACAAAGATGAAGCTCCATCTCAACTTGTAGAGGAACAACCAGCTGATATGATGTGCATGTTCAATGGCATTTCATCCGTGGATGATTCACCCAAGTGGGATCAGTATGATGATGATCATGAAGCTGAAGTAGAGGTTGATTGTTTAGAGAAACCGACAGCATGTCATTGGCAGGAAGAAGATCATTTACCGTTCAGATGTGAGAATCATCTCGTGCACAATAGTCATGACAACGATGAGGAAGAGACAAAAAATCTTAAGGATATGGATGTTGTTCTAAACCCAGAATCGCAGCCCTTAACCTCCTTCAATTTTCAAATTCTTGATGAAAGCTTAGAGCCTGAGACAAATTATGATTTAATCCAAAATAACTCTGTGCCATTGTGCTTTAATTCATTTCGAATTTTGAAGAAGACTCTTGGACAAGTGTTGAAGGATGAATACAGAAACAAGCAGGAAATTTTATTTGAGTCAATGCAGCAGTCTTGTAAGTCTTTTCAAGATCCAATCGCTGATCAGTTGGATGGTCTGTGTGTCCAAAATCATTCTTCATTCGCCAGTTATGAGATAAAAAATTGTTATGATATTGACATGATTAGGCAATCAACCTTTTTGTCGTTTGCATTAGAGACATCATTTCACAAACCATCAGAGCATCCACAGTCATATGAGGAAGTGTTGAAAGACACAGAATGTGTAGCTGAAAAATCGAGTCTAGATTCTGAGTTGTTTGAAGTTGATAATCAAAAGATGGGCCAAACCTATACTGATCCTGTAGCTACCTATATGGAGAAATTCTTTAATACAGGATATTTTTCCGTTGCCGATGTTTTTCCTATTGTTTGGGTCGATCAAATCTTATGCAAGGGAAAGCAAGGTGGGAATTACTCTCAAGCATGAGTAATAGACTTATTTCTGAGTTTTATCACAGACAGTGAAAGAATAGAGCCACTAGATCAACTGCTAGATTGGCTCCATTGGCATTTTTCCATTACCTAGCTGAGCAATGATTGCATAGGGTAGGTGGGGAAAAAATGAATAAACTCAACATTCTGAGCATCTCTTTTTTAGCAGTGTTCATTTGATTTTATTTCAGTTACAAGATCAAAACAGGTACAGGTTGCAAAATAAGATTTTGGGATCAACCCAATGGATAAAGCTCTGGTCTGCATGCTCAGAAGTCTATGGTTCTTGACACCTCCTGAAAGAAGCTTCCATCCCCGAGTGGAGCCTATGTTGGGGTCCTATAATTATAAACGAATCGATTCTTCAACTATTGATTTGGCGTTTCTCTCGTGATGACGAAGTCCTGGCTCAGGTGATTCCGCTTCCTCCCTCCATTCTTGTCGCTCAATCCTCCATCACCCTGCTGCATCCTTCATACACACTGCACCCTCTTCCCCCTTGTCTTTTGTCAGCCTCCATTATCCCGCCACCTTCACCTGTCCATAAGCAAACAGACTTAGGATAAACAAGAATAGCAATAAAATTAGTATAGGTTAAAATTAATTATTAAACAACTAGTTAAATAATAAATTAATTATTAATTAATTTTTAATTAATTAATTATTAATTAAGTTTAATACCTAGGTTAGTAACTAAGTTAGTAATTAGAGTTAGATTTAAATTAAATAAAACAAATCATAACGAATTAAAAAATAAATAAAAGAAAATACAAAAAACTATATAAAAAACATATATATTAAAAAAACATTAAATAACATATAAAAAACAAAAAACAATATAACAATAAAAAACAATTTTAAAAAAAAGAAAAAAAAAAGGAACAAAACATAAAAGGTACGTAAAAGCAAAACCAAACATATTATAATATATTATATTAAAAACAAAAATAAAAAAAAATAAAAAAAAAAACAACAACAACATAACAATCCTAAGTCTAACCTAACCCCGACCTACGTCACTCTCCACTCCCCCTCACCCACCTACGTCATACTCCACTCACCCATCCCCCTCACGTCACTCCCACCTACCCCACCTCACACTCCACTCCCCATCCCCCTACGTCATACTCCACCCAAAACTCCCACCCACTTTTTACATTAAGCGCCCCTCCATCCATACCATACATTTTAATCAACAGATAATATAAATTACGGACACCCCCTCACCTTCCAGGATTTAACGAGGGGGGGGAGGGTCCGGAATTGAAATAACCCTCACACAAATCTGAACGGCCCAAATATGAGCACCAAAATCAATGACCCAGATTAAATTCCAGACCCCACTGGGCGTTCTACATTTAACGAAGGGAGGGGGGGGGGTCCGGAATACCGCTTACCACACAAAAAAACACTTTCCTAAAAAATTTACCATTTTTGCCTGTTTTACCATGTCCACTTCCAGATCGATTTTTGGGCAAACGGAGACAGATTTTAAAAATCCGAGAGAGGTTTTTTCTCAGAACAGGCTGAGGAACAAAAACCTCTCTCAATTTTTTCAGCGGAGTTACAAGTAAGGAGAATCGAAGACATCCTAGAGGCCTATTTTTCCATATTTTCAAATTTCCGTTACAGTCCCGATCTTGCAGGAGCTGTCACGGCCAGCTGGGGACAAATTTGGCAAAAATGAAAGAGTTGTTTGTCCAGAACGTGCCCATCTACAATAACCTCTTTCAGTTTTCACCCAGGTGTCATCATTGAAGAGAAAAGCACGTCTGTTCAGACCCCTGTTTCACAGAAAACCGGTCCATTTTTCATGGCAGAAAACTCCAAATTTTGTGGGAGTGGTGGCTATTTTTGGCCGAGGCGATTAAACCAACTTCCAAAACTAATTGGGATGGTCTATATTATTTATTGAGATGATTTTAATGTAAAAGGGTTCGACCTGTGAGGTTCCTGGACTGGACTGTGGGTTATGTATGACCAGAAGACCTTTTTCTTCTCTGTAATTTTGAGATGAGCAATCAGCAATGAACATGTTTTCTTTTACAGGATTCCTGTGTGGTGAGATTGGTGGTGTTTTTCTCTATTTAATGTTTTTCTTGTGATCATTATGCTTGTTTTCAGTTCTTATTATCAGAAGGAAAGTAATAGAAGCAGAATTTACCAGCAGATACTCTGCCTCTGAGCTTTTGATGATCTTTATGTTTTTTGTTAAAGCTTAGTTCAGGAATTCTTAGCTGCTCTTGTGCCCGGCTTTATCTCCCCTATTTCTTCCTCAAATCAATACCATTAAAACTCAATTCGATCCAATATTGCTGCTACCTTGCCCTGTGAAAGAATCTTGTCCAAAGCTGAGAGTGAATCTCCTTGTTTAAAGCGCAGACCCCATTTGCCCAATGGCCCTCCTTGCTGTTCCAAAACAATCATTTAAAAATCCCAACCCATGTTTTTCATAACTAGCCTAATATTCTCTTCAAACAAAGCTATATCATATAGAGAGATCCCTCTCTAAGTCTTGGAGGGCTAGATCCAAGACTCGAAGTGGTTCTGATGTTGCCTCTGTGACTGCCTTACAGCCTTGGGCAATTTACAGAGTGATAACAGGTTGTGCATGCGTAAATGGACATAAAAAGAATTTCACCAACCCACACTGTGTCAGCACTGCCACAACATTCGGATTTGCAACCACTAACTCATTGGCGGCCTCAGGCTCCCTTTCCCTCCACTGAACATACATCCTGCCAACACAACAAGGTAAAAGGAAGGTCAATACATGTTTTTTTTTGCTTTTTCATCACGCGGGTGGGCACCTGCGGCCTGTAGAGGTGACAGTCGCGGGTACCCATGGGATATCCCTGGATAGCCCACGTTTGCCGAGGGCCGACCTTTTTGAGGTTGATTCCCACCCCCAAAACACAACTAAATGATGCAAAAGAAGTATTGAATAGCTAGACAAGGGAGTTTGTACTTACTTGGCCCAAGCAGAAGTCTGTTTCATCCACTGTAGCTCCTGGAATCACGATCTTTGGCAAAGGGAGTGTTTTGGCTCTAGAGTCAATTTCCAAATCAGCAATGGTGATAATGAGCTGTCGGCTTCTATTATAGACCTTTTGGCCTCTTTTTGTCACTTGTTTTGGCCCCCCTTATTAGTTTATTTATACCAAAAACCATTTTGAGTGATCCAGGAGTTATATGGGAGGGATTTACGCAGGTATTGGGACATTTTTTCTTTTTTTTTTGACTTTCGAAAAAATAAAAAAAAAATATATTGACGGTCCATAAATTTATTTTTTTTCAAAAATCCACTTGAGCATATAGGTTAGGATATCGCTCCAACTTTTGCATCTAGTTGGCTTGTTCTTATGCTATAGGATCGATCCCACCCGGTTGTGACACAGAACCATCATATCTGCTATAGAAGTGTCACAACTTGGTGGTAGATATTACCACAACATGGATGCCCTAGGTAGGTCCTGGTTGCATTACGGTGTCCATGCCGTTTTTAACAACATAGTAGGCTCGGGAGTCCATATAGTCTTTCCTGAATACGAGTTTGAGCCTCATTTGCATGGGTCTTTTTCACTCTTTGCCTTACCCTCCAGACTCCCAAAACATAACAGGTCTCCTTTTAAGCCCTTTTCAGACCCTCTAAACATGAAAAGATTGCCGAGCGATCTTGTGATCTTTCACGCTCGTTAAACTAAACTTTGAAGTCATGTCTGTCCGGTGGTAGTTTACCCCTTTTTCGGCCCGAATGGTCAACTGTATGAACAAAGGTATACTCTATCGAATTCCCATTCTTTAGAAGAGTATTCTCAGGTATAATTTTATTCCTTTTTCGGGCCTGAGGAACTAAATTTACGAAAAAGAAACCCCCCTGGAGTCCATAGTTAAGCTCTTTTCAGACTCCCTAAAATTGAAAAGATCATCGAGTGACCTTATTCTTTCACACTCGTTAAATTGGTCCAGAAGAATATTCCTGATGGAGTCCATAGTTAAGCTTTTTTCAGACTCCTTAAAAGTGAAAAAATTGTCGAGTGATCTTGTCCTTGTCACACTCGTTAAAATGGTTTTGAATTGATGTCTAATTGGTGCTAGTTTATCCCTTTTTCGAACAGACTAGACTATTGACAAAAAAGGTACCCCAATGGAGTTTCCTTTTATGCTTTTTCAGACTCTCTAAATATGAAAAACCACCGAGCTTCCCTTCTCTGGGCTCGTTAAACTTATATTGAAGGACGTTACCATTGTGTGTTCTGTCAACTGCATTCGCATACCTTACCCATCAGCCTTGTAACAGTTTGCTTTTTCGTTTTAACACCTTTGGCCACTGGAGGATTTTTCCCGAGTATAATTTCACCAGAACATCAGTCTTGTCCTTGTGCCTTGAGCTCATATGTTTGCAGTACTCATTCCTCCATTGTAATGTAATCTTCCTTTATTCTTTTTCAAAATCATCAAAAAGAACAAAAAAAATCAAATATAGCCCAAAAAGAGGATGGGAAAAGTATTTTCTTTATTGGCAGCATAATGAGTCGCCCTTGGATGAAGCACATCTGTCCGTTTGATCATAAGACTATGGGATGTAGTACGACCTTAGGAAGATTTTTCTCGCCATATAGAGTTGTGTCCTCCACCGTTTGGTTACTCTTCCAAACATATGGAGAGTTTGCGTTGCCTCCTGCTTCGTCGACTTATGATTAACAAATATGATGCCTGAGTCTTATCACTTATCGTGTTATTATCCAAGAGAAGTTTTTCACTAAGCCTGAGTCAGGCCCTCTGCAATATGTCTCTTGTCCGCATACCCGACCATCCTGCATGTCCAATCAAGTCCTTGTTCAAAATCACTGAAGCCTTCATTCCGATCATCAAGATTATCAAGTCCATAACTGATGAGCCATCGAAGACCTCTAGGTAGTGCAGTCGTACACTCATATTACACTCCTACCTGAGTTTAGAAGATTTTGAAGTTGTTGCTTGAGCTCTGAAGTGCAGCCATCAGGCCGAATCAGCTTCTGGGAGATGGATACTCTATATGTATATCTTTCTGATTTCGATATGTAGCTCCGCTGTGTATTATCCGCGGCTACTCTTTATAGTTATTTGACATGGATCTACAGTGTATTTGATTGGTAGCCATGGTTCTATTTTATCCGGAGCATGGGTATGCCCGCCTCAGTGAGACATTTGTTATTTTGCAGACGACACCTCCTAATTCCTGATTCTTGGGCTCCCTCATTCACCATATCAGTACAGATTGGTAAAAGATTGGTAATGTATTTCGGCCATCAGATGCTCTTCTGACCTCACACATTAGGGGGCATCTGTTATAACCCTAAATTGCACCACACATGCTTACCTGGCATCAGGCCAACTCATATCCCTTCTTTGCCAAAACATCTATTGAACAACCTCTTTGAAAATCCTCTTAAGTAAAGGCACACGTGCCTAAACACAATACTGCATGCGTGTGAACGCTGGCAGGCCTTCTACAGCCCACGTTTACCTAACAAAACACAAAAATAGGAAAGTTGCCGATGGGAAAAAAAGCTATGGGTCAGTTAACTGAAACTCCCAGCCATGCATGGCCGAGAGTTCGTCGAAAACCCTAGCTCCTTCTAGCCTATAAAAGAAGGGGTAGGGGTACTATTTGCCGATTCCATTATAGCAAAGAAACTCTGCCCATTTTTCGAGTCCATTTGTCCCAACCCTTTAGCCTTTCCTCAAGCCTAAGGAGAATTAACACAAAGTAGTTGGAGGACAAAAGAAGAGGAGGAGCCCACGATCAGGATCAAGGAGCGGTGGTCAGTCTTGACTTCTATTGTAAGTTGATTCATTTTGAAGATAATAAAAGAATACTTTTCCTATCCCAATGCATGAGTTATATGTGGTTTGTGTAATTTATTCTTAATTTCTAACCCTCAAGTAGAAAAGTAACATGCATGCGTAGTTGTTTGTTTTGATTGCAGGATTACTTTGGAAGGAGCCGCGCAAGCAAGTAGTTAAAAGCGCAACGAAGGATCTACACCAAACATCAGTAAAAGGGTTAGTAGTTCCTTTCCATGTATGCATCGTGAAAGAGGGGTTTAAGTTTTGGGTAGTAGGTTAAAAGGTCATTTCTTTACGGTCAAAATCTGCATGCAAGCCTAACCCTAGTTTGCTAGTCCGTAGGGTATTATTTCCCAACAACACCCACCTCCTCATGACGATGTCAAGTTTATATATAGCCACCACAAGGTTGAGATTTTTCAATTTTTGTCGTTCCACACGACTTACTTTGAGGATCCTTGGATTCTTCCTTCCCGATCAGCCATGATGGATAAGACAGGGCACCCCGACATGTCCATGCCCTTGTTGGCTATTGAAGTAGCATACTCTTTAGTTCAGTAAGCTTTAGCTAACCCTAATCCGACTCCCACACAAGAGTTGGATCCACCTCTAGAGACTATCTGGGCTCAGGGTTCTCTCGCCAACATCGATTCGTTAGACTTAGTCTTTCCTTCTGACGAAGCAGTAATCGAAGTAATGACTAGTCCGGACAAACCTTGGGAAGATATTCATCATAGATCATATTTCCTCCCAGAGTTAAGCCGAATCGAGGCAGGAGAATTCACCATCACCATGACGGGAGATCAGCCATGTCCTATTAATCTCTTAGATACATAGGAAATTTATGTTGAGGGCAATATGGCAACTATCGCTGAAACTATACCTATCAAGATCTCCCGAAACCCTAGCATCGTGGAGAATATCTTCGTCAGGGCGGATTGCTCCCTCAAAGATATTCAAAATTATATGGATCTTTTCAAAAAATTCCACAACGTTTTGCCTGGTCTTATGAGGAAATGCTAGGTATCGATCTGAAAATAGTTGAACATGAAATCACAACGTATCCTGATGCCAAGCCTATTCGACAAAAACTTCGTCCAGTCAATCCTAAGAAAGCAGCATCCATCAAGATTGAGGTTGAGAAATTGCTCAAGGTGGGTTTCATTTATCCTATTCATTTGACTCAATGGGTGTCAAACCCCGTGTCGGTCAATAAAAAACAAGGCACAATTCGTGTATGTACCGATTTCCGTGATTTGAACAAGGCATGTCCAAAAGATAATTTTCCAACACCATTCATCGACCAGATCATTGATGAATGTGCTGGTTGTGAAGCCTTTTCATTCATGGATGGTTTTTTAAGATATAATCAAATCCAAATCAAACCTGAAGACCAACACAATACGACATTCATCTGTCCGTGGGGTACATTCGCCTATCATAAGATGCCTTTTGGCCTCAAAAATGCTGGAGACACTTTCCAATGGGCCATGTCTTTTGTGTTTCACGACCTCAAACATATAGTCGAGGCTTACCTAGATGATTTAGCATCACGCTCTCACAAGCGAAAGGATCATCCTACGCACCTCAAACTAATCTTTGAATGCTGTCGCTACTTCAGGATTCGCTTGAATCCGAACAAGTGCAGCTTCTGCGTAACGTTAGTACGTTTGTTACGTTTCATTGTATCAACAACAAGGATCATGGTCGATCCTCTTAAGGTGGAGGTAATAATCCAGTTTCCTCCCCCACGCACAATCTTACAACTTCAAAGTCTTCAAGGCAAGGCGAACTTCTTACGACGCTTCATCGCCAACTATGCCGAAATCATGAAGGGATTTATGCGTTTACTGAAGAAGGATGTTCCCTTTTTCTGGGACGAAGCCGCTCAATGCTCTTTCGATGCATTAAAACACGCTCTCATAACCGCACCTCTGCTACGGCCACCTAATTATAACAAAGATTTCTTCTTATATCTGGCTACCACAGAGTCAACTATAGGCATGGTTTTAGTTCTTGAAGATGATTCATTTTCAGAATATGTGATCTATTACCTGAGCCGAAGCCTCATAGGACCGTAACTTAATTATTCCCATCTCGAAAAACTTGTGTTGGCAGCAGTTCATGCTGTTCAACGGTTCCGTCACTATGTTCTGTTTCGCAAGACCATCGTCATCGCTGTCGTGAATCCATTATAGTACATTTTGACACAACGGGTTATGGGAAGAAAAATCATTAGATGGATGGTCATCCTCCAAGAATTTGACTTAGACTTCGTTTCAGAAAAGTCCAAGAAGTCATTGGTATTCGTAGAACTTATTTCGGAACTTTTGGTTGAGTCAGGTGACGTTGTGCCTGAGGAATCGCCTATCTGGGGGGATATGTTTTTGATTGAATCTTCAGACCCCTAGTGCAGAGATATACTTATCTATCTCTAGACTTTGAAGTGCCCCACCACTGCTTCTCATGAATAGCGTCGGTGGATACGCCATCAGGCTAATAATTATCTCATACTCGATGATACGTTGTATCGGAGAGGTGTAGACTGCATCTTGCATCGATGTCTCACTCATGAGGAGGCTATCATAGTGCTCAACGATTGTCATACTGGAGCTTGTGGTGGTCATTTATCTGGGTTGGCAACAACCCAAAATATTCTACGAGCAGGTTACTTTTGGTCGACACTTATCAAAGATTGTATCGAGTCCTTCAAGAAGTGCCATCCATGCCAAGTCTTCTCACGGAAGATGAGGGCACATCCCGCTCCTATGTTTCCTGTCATCACAGTTGGTCCTTTCACTAAGTGGGGGATTGATTATACTACATGAAACCCCCCGTTAGCAAGGGGGCACCACTATATAATCGTAACTGTCGACTACTTCACTAAGTGGGTCGAAGCTATGCCAACGTTTAAAGATGATGGAGAGACTACAACTCTCTTCTTATTCAACCAGATCATAGCATGGTTCCGCATCCCGAGAGAGATTTTCACTGACCATGGCAGTCACTTTCAAAACCAAATGATGTCTGAATTAACATCAAAGCTTAGGTTACGGAAGGAACATTCATCACCTTACTACCCCCAAGCCAATGGGCAGGTGGAAGTTGTAAACAAAACTCTTAAGATGATTCTACAACGAACTATCAACTCAGCCAAGTCAAAATGGAATTTGATGTTATACTCGGCATTATGGGCTTACCGAACATCAATTAAGACTGCAACCAGTTTCTCACATTTCCAACTCGTTTACGGGCTGGAGGCAGTCTTGCCCATTGAATGTCAAATCCCATCTCTGAAATTGGCAGTATAATTATTGCCAGATACTTCTCCACTTGAAGAACAGTTAGTACACCTTGATCAGATTGATGAGCAGCATCGTGATGCAGCCCTAGCCAATGAGGCTCATAAACATAAGGTCAAGTGTCAATATGATAGGTCCGTTCATCCTCGGATTTTTTCTGAGGGCGACCTTGTCCTGGTCTACAACCAAGACAAGGACCCCCTGGGAGCAAGAAAGTTTAAACCCATGTGGTTCGGACCCTTCATTGTCAAAGAGGTTTTATAAAAGGGCACTTATCGTTTGGTTGATTTTGAAGGGAATGCTTTGGCGGAGCCTAGGAATGGGCTCTACCTCAAGAAGTATTACTCATAGACAGGTCACTGTGGGTAACTTTTTGTAACATATGTATAGTCTTTGTACTATTACTTTTTTACGTTTTATTTACAAGTGTTATGGACATGTCATTGATGTTATCTTTCATCAATATGGCAGATGTCAAGTGAGTTTGAGGTGTTCATTGGGTATGCAGATGGTGCTAGTCGACACACGCGGAGGCTTGCCTCCGCAGCTTGGGTAATCTTTACACCATAGGGTCAGTTGTTATATTCTGGAGGTATATGCTTAGGTGAAACCACAAATAATGTTGCCGAGTATAGTGCAGTTATTGAGTTGCTTCGTGACACATTGTTATTGGGTATCTCTCGTCTCTGGATCTATCTAGATGCTCAACTAGTTGTGTTGCAACTAAACAGAATATACCGGGTTCATGATCCAACTTTACACTGATGATTCCTTAGGGTACGTCTCTTAGAATGCGACTTTGATTATATTACATATTTTCATGTTCCTAGGAGATTAAACCAAATCATAGATACTCTAGCAAATCAAATTCTAGATTGGCATCTCACCCACATAAAAAGAACATCGACATAAGCATGTAAATACATTTTTGCACACAGAATCCATAAGACATAAAAAAGATTAAAAAAACCATATATATACATCATAAAATCCTCAGAGTACATAGATGGATGCAAGCGCCTCAAAAATGGGAACAGTAACGAGTCATTGGGCTTATGCCCTCAAAAAATATACACAACAAGGTGCTCGTGGCACATAAAAAGTCTAAAGTATGTTCAAGGCCTATGGGCCCTGTTATAATCATCTATTGCACGGGATAAATGCCTAAACAAATAGACCCATGTCCAAGGTGCCCCCACAACATGAGGCTGCATGGATGGTGGCAGGTCCTCTATCTCTGCCATCGGGACTGTGCGAGTGAGCGCAGTAAAGTTCCGCTCAATTCGCCTAAGGACCCTCTCGACCTCCCCTGCTGGGAGGTTCCCTGCTACTGCTGCTCCCCCAGTGGCGGTAGCCACGACTTCCAGTCGTGGGCGACGCCTGTTCCGTGCATAGTCGGCAGGTCACACGGGTCCCACATCTACATGCAATAAATGTTCACCCATCAAATACTATGGCATACAAAAATGATATATATAACAAAAAGACATAAAAATTACATATGAAAATAACAAAAAAAAAAAAACTACAAAGGTGGAGACTTACCCATCTCCCCGCGCTCCTCACTAGGAGGCACGGGTATCTCTGGATCTCTAGAGAAGTATATCCCTGCATATGGGTAGTCCTCGATAGCAAGGATTTGTCGTGACAGCCAAGAAAAAAAGTCATTGTCGAAGGCCTCAATGATCCTTCCACCACCCTGTCACGACAGTAACACTGCCCATCTACACACTGTAGGGAAAGAGGCCAGATGTCCTCATACTACAACCCGAGGACTGAAGCACAAAACTCTCTCGAAAAAGAATGAACACAAGATAGTCCCGAACCTGAAGTTCCTTTGTGTCCGCTATCAGAAATCTATCAATTGCCTCTTCATACACTCCAGTAGTGTGGTATTCCAATCAAAAATTTGTGCATTCATGCACTGGATAGCATAGTTCATCTGTGTGCATGAAGCCTGATGCATGGCTGTGGAGCCAGTAATTCGCCCAATAAGCAAAAAGATAGTCTGTAGTGCCAAGTTGGTAATATTTCTAATAGGCACTTGGGAACCTCTATGGTCGGTCCCAGCCTCACAGTACTCAGCTACCAACTCAGAGATCTTGCTCGACCTCGCAGGAAAAGTCTAGAAATTGATTGGTTCCCCTCTCCTTGAGAGGCTAGTCAAAAAGTAAATGTCCTCAGTGGTGGGCACCAAGGATTTCCCCTCTAGCATGAATGCCTCTGCATCAGGGTGCCAGTAATCAATCAAGGCATTTAGTAGCCTTGGTTGCACGCACATAAACAGACATAAAAAGAACTTGAGCAAACCACACTGCATCAGCACGACCACAACATTTGGATCTACCGCAACCAACTCACTGATTGCCTCATGCTCCCTTTCCCTCCACTAGACATACATCCTGCCAACACAACATGGTAAAGGAGGGTCAATACTTCTTTTCATTGGATTTTCCATCAATAGGGGGGGTACACGCAGTCTGTCGAGGTGACAGTCGTGTGTACATGTGTGTAGGCTTTGCTTTGCACGCGTGTACATGCGGTTTGTCTCTGGACAGCCCGTATGTACCTAGGGCCGACCTTTTTGAGGTCGACGCCCACCCAAAAAATAACTTAAATGCTTAAATTAAAGTATTGAATAGCTAGATAAGGGAGTTTGTACTTACTTGGTCCAAGCAAAAGTCTGTTTCGTCCATTGTAGCTCCCAGAATCACGATCTTTGGCAAAGGGGGTCTTTTGGCTCCAGAGTCAATTTCCAAATCAACAATGGTGATAATGAGCTGCCAGCTTCTATTTATAGACTTCTTGGCCTCTTTTTGTCACTTTTTTGGCCCCCCTTATTAGTTTCTTTATACCAAAAACCATTTAGAGTGATCCAAGAGTTATACAGGAGGGATTTGATCAGGTATGGGAACAATTTTTTTGAGTTTCGAAAAAATATTGACGGTCCATCTAAAAAAAAAATATTTTTTCAAAAATCAACTTGGACATATAGGGTAGGATATCACCCCAACTTTTGCATCTCGTTGCCTTTTTCTTATGCTATAGGATCGATCCCATTAGGTTGTGACATGGAACCTTCATATCTTCTCTAGAAGTGTCGTGACTTGGTGGTAGAGCTTACCAAAACATGGATGCCCTAGGTAGGTCCTGGTTGCATTATGGTGTCCATGTCGTTTCTCAAAACATTGTAGGCTCGAGAGTTCATATAGTCTTTCCTGAATACGAGTTTGAGCCTCATTTGCATGAGTCTTTTTCACTCTTTGTCTTACCCTCAGGACTCCCAAAAAATAACAGGTCTCCTTTTAAGCCCTTTTCAGAACCTCTAAAAATGAAAAGATTGTTGAGAAATCTTGTGATCTTTCATGCTCGTTAAACTAAAATTTGAAGTCACATCTTTCCGAAGGTAGTTTACCCCTTTTTCGGTCTGGACGGTCAATTGTACGAACAAAGGTATACTCTATCGAATTCCCATTCTTTAGAAGAGTATTCTTAGGTATAATTTTATTCCTTCTTCGGGCCTGAGGGACAAAATTTGCGAAAAAGAAACCCCCACAGAGTCCATGGTTAAGCTCTTTTCAGACTCCCTAAAATTGAAAAGATTGTCATGTGACCTTATTCTTTCACACTCGTTAAATTGGTCCAGAAGAATATTCCTGACGGAGTCCATAGTTAATATTTTTTCAGACTCCTTAAAAATGAAAAAATGGCCGAGTGATCTTGTCCTTGTCACACTCATTAAAATGGTTTTGAATTAACATCTAATCGATGCTAGTTTATCCCTTTTTTGAACTGACTAGACTATTGTCGAAAAAGGTACCCCATTGGAGTCTCCTTTTATGCTTTTTCAGACTCTCTAAATATGAAAAACCACCAAGCTTACCTTCTCTGGGCTCGTTACACTTACATCGAAGAACGTTACCATTGTGTGTTCTATCAACCACATTTGCATACCTTATCCATCAGCCTTGTAACAGTTTTCTTTTGCATCTTAACACCTTTGGCCGTCGGAAGATTTTTCCCAAGTATCATTTTACTAGAACATCAGTCTTGTCCTTGTGCCTTGAGCTTGTATGTTTGTAGTACTCGTTCCTCCATTGTAATGTAAAATTCCTTTATTCTTTTTCAAAAATTATCAAAAAGAACAAAAAAATCAAATATACCCCAAAAAGAGGATCAGAAAAGTATTTTCTTTATTGGCAGCATAATGAGTTTCCCTTGGATAAAGAACATCTGTCCATTTGATTATCATACTATGGGATGTAGTATGACCTTAGAAAGATTTTATCTCTATATAGAGTTGTGTCCTCCACCGTTTGGTTACTCTTCCAAACATATGAAGAGTTTGTGTTGCCTCCTGCTTCATAGACTTATGATTAACATATATGTTACCTGAGTCTTATCGCTTGCCATGCTGTTGTCCAAGGGAAGTTTGTCACTAAGCCCGAGTCATCCCCTCTGTAATATGTCTCTTGTCCGCATACCCGGCCATCCTAAACATCCAATTAAGTCTTTGTTCGAAATCACTGAAGCCTTCAATCCGATCATCAAGATTATCATGTACATAAGTGACGAGTCATCGAAGACCTCTGGGTAGTGCAGTCGTACACTCATATTACACTCCTACCTGAGTTTTAGAAGATTTTGAAGTTGTTGCTCGAGCTTTGAAGTACATCCATCAGGCCGAATCAACTTCTGGAAGATGGATACTCTATATGTATATCTTTCTGATTTCGAGATGTAGCTCCGTTGTGTATTATTCGTGGCTACTCTTTATAGTTATTTGACATGGATCTACAGTATATTTGATTGGTAGCCATGGTTCTATTTTATCCCGAGCATGGGTATGCCCGCCTCGGTGAGAAATTTGTTATTTTGCAGACGACACCTCTTGGTTCTTGATCCTTTGGATCACTCATTCAGCATATCAGTACATATTGGTAAAAGATTGGTAATGTATTTCGGCCATCAGATGCTCTTCTGACCTCACACATTAGGGGGCATCTGTTATAACCCTAAATTGCACCACACATGCTTACCTAGCATCAGGCCAACTCATATCCCTTCCCTGCCAAAACTATGTTGAACAAACTCTTGAAAATCCTCTTGAGTCAAGGCCCACGTGCCCTAACCCATTACTGCATGCATGTGCATGCTAGCAGGCCCACTACAGCCCGTGTGTACCTAACAAAGCACAAAAAGAGGAAAGTTGTCAACGAAACAAAAAGCTATGGGTCAGTTAACTGAAACTCCCAACCATGCATGGCCGAGGGTTAATCCAAAACCCTAGCTCCTTCTAGCCTATAAACGAAGGGGTAGGGGTACCATTTGGAGGAAGAAAAAAGATAGTGAAGAAACTTGCCCATTTGCCGAATCCATTGTCCCAACCCTTTATCCTTTCCTCAAGCCAAAGGAGAATTAATGCAAAGAAGTTGGAGGACAGAAGAGGAGGAGCCCAGGATCAGGATCAAGGAGCGGTGGAGGGTCTCAACTTTGATTGTAAGTTGATTCATTTTTCAAATAATAAAAGAATACTTTTCTCGTCCCAGTGCATGAGTTATCTATGGTTTGTTTAATTTATGCTTAATTTCTAACCCTCAAGTAGAGAAGTAGCATGCATGCATAGTTGTTTGTCTTGATTGTAGGTTATCTTTGGAAGGAGCAGCGCAAGCAAGTGGGCAAAAGCACAATGGAGGATCTACACTAAACATCAGTAACAAGGTTAGTAGTTTCTTTCCATGCATGTATTGTGAAAGAGGTATTTAAATTAGTTGGTAAAATCCAGTGTTAGGGTTTCAGTGAAGCTGAAACTCCATGGCAGTCGGTCCCACCCCTACTTTTGCTCGTGCCTCTTCAGATGCTTCTGCCAAGCCCAACAGGGGCTGCTCCACCCTCCCCCTCCCAAATTAGGGTCCCTCTATGGGACGTGCGGGATGGGATTCTTTCAAGGATATGGCTTCCCTTCGAGGGGGTTCCTCTGCTCTAAATACTTTGATTGTTGAGGCCCCTGCAGTTTCTATCTAGATGCCGAAGGAAGCACTGGTTTTTTCCTCTCATCTCAGCAAGAATGCCCTAGTTTGTAGGTTCAATGGCTTATGGCCGAGTCTGGTTGATTTTCGCTCCTGGATCGACTCCGAATGGTCCCCGCTTCTTGAGGGTGAGGTTTCAGTCTGCCCCTTTGCGAAGGGTTTTTTCGTAGCCATCTTTGATTCTTTTGATGAAAGAGACTTGGTTTCCAGCTCCGGGCCGTGGTTCTGGGGCAGAGCAGGGTTGTCCGTGCAGCCGTGGAGCCTTGACTTTGATCCAGCCACAGCCTCTATTTCTTCTGCTCCGGTCTGGGTGCGCCTCCCGTCACTTCCTCTGCACTTCCGGGGGGACAAATATCTTGAATATATTGGAAATGGCATAGGGAAATTTCTCTGCAAGTGCCCTGAAGCTTCCCCAATCAACTCCACCTTTGCCCGGATCTATGTAGAGATGGAATTCAATAAGGGTTTCCCAGCAGAAATCATCCTCCTCGGAAAGAACTACTCTTGGACCCAGAAGATCGATTTCGAGAACCTCTGTTTCAGATGCAGGGTATGTTTTGAAACAGGGCACATAGCCCAGAACTGTGAGAAGTCAACCAGAAAAATAAGATCATCCCGAAGCCAAAGGCCCACTTGGTGGATAGGAGTGCAACCGGAGAAGCAATCTGAAGCAAAGATCCCACCATCAGAAGCTGAAGGGGAACCCGTCTCTATCCCCAAAGAACCTGTTAAGGGGGAAAACCCAGCGGAAGCAACTCTACCTAGGTCTTCAAGCCCAACCCAACAAGCCTCAATTTGGGCCGATATTGTTGAGGCAGAAGAAGTGCAAGCTCAGCCGAAAATTCATAACCAGGGTCAAAGCAATGAATGGCAGATCGTAACAAAAAAGAAAAAAAACATCTATCAGCTGGAAGATGTAATGGCGCGAAGCCGATCTGGCTCGCTAAAATAGATTTTAGGTTAGTGTTAGCCTCTTCGGAATTTGGAAAATACATGTGTATACAAGAGCAGTGTTAATCTCCTGTCAGGCAGAGACTCAGTGAAGCCCTGTCATTTTGTAAACGCATTCATGGCTCGACCACACTGAATACAAATCCTCTAATCGTTTTGGCCAAAAAAAAAGAAAGAGGGATTTAAGTTTTGGGTGGTAGGTCAAAAAGTAATTTCTTTACGGTCAAAATCTGCATGCAAGTCTGACCCTAGTTTGCTAGTCCGTAGGGTATTTTTCCCAACAACAGAAAGATCAAAGAAATAGCACTAGGTGGGACTGCCTCCATTATCATGTACAATTTATTTTTCAAAGTAATAATAACACTACAAGGCCTAGACTCATATATATCATGGTGTTTCCATAAATATGGTTGTCCCAAAATAACATTACAAACTTCGAGAGGGGAAACATCACAGAATACCTTGTCTTTGAAGGGATTTATGTTGTATGTCAGGCAACATTGTTGGATAGCATGGATGTTACTTCCTTGGAATTAGCATCCAATGGTGTAGGGATGTGGGTGCGGCATTGTCGGCAAGGAGAGTTTCTTAAAAACCTATGCTAAGATGAGTTTATTTTGGCTACCTCTATCATTGATCAAGTTTAGCGGGGTACCCTTCACCAAATCTATGAATGCAAAAAGGCACTCACCTTCCTCTGGATCGTCTAGTTCACTAGGCTGGAGCTTGGTGGTAGAAATGGTAGCATTGGGTTTTTCATCAATGATCTGTCTCTCTCTTTCTAGTTCTAACTCAGAGTTGAAACCTGTATCTGATTCAGAGGCTTTCACCTCAGCCACCAACGACTGCTTTGAGCGACAATCAACAGTGTTATGCCAGGGGCTCTTATGGAAGTTTCACCACTTCCCGGTATCTTTATTTGTCTTTATGGTGTCCTTCTTTTCTTGCAGCCTGGATTGGTTTTCCTGAGCCAGTCTGTATTTTCTCTGTCCTTTTTTCTATGGGTTGGGGCCGCCCTTTCTTGTATTTTTCTATGAGGGGTTCCCAGGCCCAAATTGTCGCGTATTTTGTTTGAACTTCTGCTTGATTTTGATGGCATATCGATAGGTCGTGCCCAATGATGAAATGTCCAGAAATGTCGTTTCGGACTAGATGTATCTATTTAGACCATCACGATACTTGAGCACCAGATTTCTCTCATAATATTTGATACCCAACTTGGTGTGCAAGGTATGGAAGATATTTGTGAACTCAGACACTACTTGGTCTCTTTCTTACCGTAGTGTGGTCCATTTTGTATACAGGTCGTCATAACTTCTAATAGGGTAGTATTGTTCCTTAATAGAATCCTTGAATGACTCCCAGGTGACTGTGATCATAAATAATGAGGGTTCCTCTCTTTCCTTCTACTCACAAAAAGTTTCCCACCAATATTTGACATGGGGAATGACTTTGAGGAGAGAAAAAGTAATATTTTCTCTATTCGAGAAGTTATGGAAAAAGAAATACCCTTCTAGCAGATTCAACCATTTGTCTACAACAACTGCATCTATCTAAGCTTCAAATATAGGAATATCGAAGTTGATTTTTACCTTGAAAGGGGAAATGCCTCCATTTGAGGAAGATGTGTCACATGTTGGTAGTTTCCCAAGGATTTGCACAAAACTATCCATCATCTCGCTCCTCTGTTGCATGAGAGATTTCTCGAGAAACATTTTGAAGGGATCTCCTATCCCATCATATTTATTTTCTCCCACCATGAGAGGTCACTTGGGCATGTGATATATTGTTTCCTCAAGAGAAACAAGCTTGAGACCCAATTCTTTGTACCCTGACCTCGTTGGAGACATTCATTAAGAACGACAAGGAGAAGACCGCTCTAATACCACTGATCCGGATTTTATGAGTAGAAAAAAATGAATACAGATTATTATCAAAATATACTTAACACGGAATAACATATATACAGTAACACTGGTTTATATTCAATAACAAAATAGGCTAAAACTGTAAAATGCAGTAGGAAACAAGCTTTCTAGAATGGTGGTGGATTATCTCTGAGAAGAGATGTGATCGTTGAGTTCATTCGCTAGAAGCTCATTACAATGAGGCTCTCAAGGCCTTTTTACAATAAACAGGAATTTCAAAAACCATAGACATCCAAAAACTTAACCCTAGGAGATGAAGCGCCAAAAGTCATGTCGGCCCCGTTTGGGTAAGTTAGTACACCAACTTCCCTGGGTCATAAATTTTTCATACGATCTTTGTTTTAGGTGCATGATAGCTTGTTGGAAATTTCCATCTGAGGAATAACCATATTGCTTGTTGTAAGCCCCTACATATTTTAACTGTGGATATCGCTAAAAATGTTGTTTAAGGCCTCAAAATAGCCCCAAAAGTCAGGGACCCAAAAACTAGGAAAAAATTATCAAACTGGAAAAATGCCAAAATTATCCAGTTGGAATAGGTGGGAGGCCACTGACATCCATCTGGATCATTGAACCCCAAGACGAACTCCCTAAAGGGACTAAAACCACTATCATGAATCCTCCCCTATGAAGGTTTCTCAATGAATTCTAATTCTACAATTCCACGACTGGCATTGAGTCTTCCCTACCATATAGAGAAAGCCTCTACCTCCCCTCTCCCAAAATCTAAAAATAAAAGAAAACCAATCACTATCACAACTCTTCCACTCATCATCATCTAAATCAACCTATCACTCAAATGAATTCCTAGATCCCACCACCAAATTGGAATTCCACCACTCCCAATACCTGCTACCTGCTACTACACCATACTAGTAACCATCGGAGTCAAAATGAGCCAAGTCCCTGGTATGCCATCATATGGTGGAAACATAGTACTAGGAATCAACTCTATTCTTTCATATTTGTTTGTCTCTTGCCAAACTACACCGAAACCCGCTATCAATGTACTTGAGTAATTTGTGGAGTCTAAATACCTCGCTGGAAAGTATCCTTGTCACCTACGATGCCTCATAGCCATACATGTACCCATAATTCCCTACCAAAGTTGAATCATGCATAGCCCTCATAATCGCCTCCCTAAGTGTGGATGTGGGGAATATATGTGAGAAACCTTGATAGTGGATAATTCCATCCACCACTCTATCAGTTGAAATATCTATGAACTGATCCAAAAAAATTTGGATCTCCTCCTATGCTCTGACTACATAGCCCAAATGAAATAATTATGACATGGATATACTCATGTCCAACCTCAACTGACTCAGGTGAACCTTCCATGTGCAACTAAATATACTTCTAGCCTCGGAAGGTGGCACTAGATTCCACTGCCACTAATTTCCAGACTGGATAGTTTTAGTTGCATTGGTCAACCCCAATAGTATGATGTAATGATTCCAAGCCAAATTCTTTCTTGGAATCACTAACTACTACTAATTTATTGAGTTATTAAGTGCATACAAGATTCATCAACACATGGAGATCACAATATATTCAAGATGTAGAAGCACAAGC
>ML776584.1:361063-424198 GCA_009831015.1 Picea engelmannii
GTGTGGAGGAGTCTTTCATCCCTGAGACCAAGCTACGGAACAAGGTGAGTGGATATTTCACCACTGAGTTGCTCACAAGGGTTTGTACAACAAACCCCCAAACTGAATGCTCAAGAGCAATAGAAAATGCTAATCCAAAACCAGAATGAGTAATAGGTGCACCCTAGCCTATTACTTATACTTTTCCTTCTAATTCTCTGTTGAGTTAGGTTAACTCCCAGGGTTAATCTTCTATTCTTTTGTTGAGTTATCTTTTACTCCTTTCCTTTTCCTTTCTTAAGTCAACTTAAAAATATAACTTTTAACTTCTTGACTTTCCCCCCCTTCAGTGTGAGACTATGACCTAGTGGGGGTGCCCAGGCCACTGAGTCTCCTCATTACCTCTCTAAGAGGTGGGGGACATTACATATGACAAAAGAATCAAGGTAGATTTTGCAAGAAACCCTGCAGGTATCCTTCTCTGTGTCCTTTCTCTGGTGATATCCCACATAAAGATCAATCTCTGAGGGATATACCTCTCCATGAAGCTCATCCATCCACTCATCAATCTTGAGTGAACCAAACTTAATGATATGTCTGAAGTCTCTATCTAGAGGTCACCCTAGGTAAAATGTCCCAAAAAACCACTACATACCATTGTACACCACTACACACCAGTGTATCATCATGTACCACCATGTATCCTATATGTGCCACTCTATCAATCACTCTACTAATATCAACTATACCTAGATCCCAAAGTGATGTATCCATATCTATCCTATACTCAATCCCCTAGTCAATTGGTGCATATACTTCTTTGTTGGATGGTCCATAAGGAATTTTATCAACTACTATATCTGTAGCTAAGCCTTGAGCCAAAAGAAATGACTCATGATCCCTGCAATGAAAAACTGGTGCACAATCAAAACCATGTGTGTCAAATCTCTCCTAATAACCTACAACTCTAAATGCTCCTCTTACAGAATCATCACAAGAGGTTCCTCCCTCATATCATAAGTTCCATTCATGCCCTCATGGATCACTACTACTAAATATGATGGAGTCTCTACTATCTGCAATGATGAAGAGTGTGCAATGCTAAGCTGGTAACAAAGCTCCTCAATCTCCCTTTCCCTGTCTTCAGTGAACTTAAGAGAAAGATCCCTATCTATGAACACCTGCAAGTAATCGAATTTGATCTTCTCTAGTGCTTATTTGATGATTCCTAATTTAGCACTAGTGATCCCATCTGTAAATCCTTTTTGCCTCTCCTCCATCTAAGCTTTCCACATAAGATATTCAATATACTTATGAGTATCGTCTACCCTTGTCAAGACCTGCACAATATTCTCCTCCTTGACCAATAATTGGTCCTCTAAACCCCGTCGAGGTACAATCACATCTTCATCATCATCAACATCATAACTGAGATATGGCGTTGAATTCTCATCAATAAGGAGTGTTATCACACTTGGACTACCCTCATCATACATTGTGAGATATGTTGGACCCTCAACATCGACTGATTGGAACAATTCATCATAAGATCCTGCATATTCTTCTTGTGTTGATTCATCATAGGTACACCCATCTAGTACAATAATTCCATCAACCTCATTCGATAATTCTAATGATGTATCATAAGATATTGTTTGGTATTCCTCTATGTACACATCTTCCTCATTGCTAAATGCATGTTCGTCCACATGTCCTTCATGCTCATCCTTCTTTACTTTATGTCTTATATTTTTCAAATAATTCTTGGTCTGATCTCTAGGCCAATTCCCTCTCTTCATGTCACAATAGTCTTCTAATGACATGGCATCCTAGACCTCCTCACTGAACTTATCATACTCATCGTAGTAAGTTATGTGATTTGCATATATCTCCCAAAATGTATGATACCTTAACAATGGTTATAGTTTATTCTTATATTCTTCTATGGATTCTTGTTTTGTATTCATCTTTTCTTATCCACTGTATGCACACAATCTTATTTCCTTCCCACTATTTCCCCATTGTAAATCGTGCGTTTTTTTTTTTTTGGCAAAACCCTGAAAATTTACCGAAATTAAAATGTTGATAACTTTACTTCTCGGACTCTGTTTGAGATGTTTTTTTTTTTAATTGGGTATTTGTATGAGAGGAATTAAAATATATATATATATATATATATATATATATTTTTCCCAAATTATTCTCATAAAGTTTTAGATATGAACTTGAAGTGTGTCACCCTCTTTTCTTCCCTAAAAATATTCTACAAAAAAATCCCAAAATATTTTCGCTTGTTTGACTAAGGAAAGTTCTTTGATGCAATCACGGGCTAGAAAGATCACCAACTCTAATACCACTGTAATATCCCTAATAGAATGGGTTGGGATATCATTTCCTTCTATGCAATAAATGTTCTTAATCCTTTAATCTGGTTGACAAATTTTCACAAACAGTTTGCATGTATTCTACTAATAGAAATTTTGTCAAACATATTGCATGTAATAAAAATACACCATAAATATAAGGGACAATAGGTGGTATTTTATTGTGAATGAATATTTGAATACAATGATCCAAATTTTTCTATGGAAGATGTAATACATCAATGGAAAACACACAATACAAGCCAAAACCCTGGAATCATGTTGTGGTCCCCTCAACATATGAGATCCAACCCTCCAAGTGCCACAACCTCTCCAAGCAAATCACTAAAAACTAAAATTGAAAGCAAACCCAAGATGAAGCTCCATTGAATATCCTAGATGGATACTCCTCATTGTCTAGCTAGGGTGGATATTGCACCACCGAAACAAGACCAACAATGGAAGGGTTTTGCTAAACCCTAACGAAACAATGGCTCCAAGAGCACCATAAAAGAGATCAATCAAATCATAATGACAAAGTGAGGCTCTAGCCCTCCTTTTATCCCTTTTCATGCCTTCTAGAACTTTCCCTTTTCTGACAAAATAAAATGTAACTTCTAAAATTTCCCCTTTTTGATTAAATCAAATATAACTTCTAGAATTTTCCCCTTTTTAATAAATCAAATATAACCCTTATTTTCCCTCCAATTTTCAGTTTAAAATTAAAAGTCACTTTAATAATGGTTAAGTAACTTATTGATATAAAGTTACTTTATTTCCATAATGTCACTTTAAAAACATAACATCTCCTAACTAAGCCTTATTAAATAATCCCCCTTTTTACTCATTTTTCTCCACTGACAAGCCACATAAGTCCCTTCTACTACAAAACGGGGAAGCCCAAAAATGGGGACATGACAATGTGTAGCAGTTGTAGTGAGGTTGCCTAGTTTGGTTGAAGATAAAGGAGAAAGGGAAAGAGAGGAATTTATCTATAGTAAAGGTATGATGGTATTGATTTATTTACTTCATTCCAATTAATAGATCATTGGTTTTTCCATAAATATGTTTGTATCTTATTTACAAATGTTTAGATTTGGTGTCTTGTTACATAGATCAAGATAGATCTAGTAGATTCAAATTTTCTGACACTAGAAGAGAAAGCATATTGATAGTTATTTGTTTCCTTGTATGTAGGAAGCAAATTGCAAGAGATGGAGCTGCATCAATAGTATACCCAAGGAAAACCATCGATTGAAAGGTATGTTCGCCACCCTTCTTGTCTAAAAGAAAATAAATCCACTTAGATCTAGGGAGAATCATTAGAATTCTAGTCCCATTGTCTATCTAGGATTAGTAGGTATTTCCTAGGGAGATCTTGCCATATATCATTGGCAATATTTTCTCCATAACAAAGAAGTCGGATGCATGTACAACTATGTGATCCTTAGTATGTATTATCAAGTCACATGTATTTTGGGAAAATATTTTAGATTCTCCACTTGTAGGCCAACATCGAACTCCTATTTTGTTAAGAATCTTAATATTGTGTATGTATGTTCTGATCCATGTCTATTTTTCATGGAAATTTATAGAGTCAAAAGGGTGTAATCTACTGCTAGCTTTAGCTCAAATGTTTTTTCAATGAATGTATAATTTTGTTTTGGTAATAAAAAAACATGGAGTTGACATGTGCCATATATATTTGAAAGGTGGAATATATAAAGAACTAAATATATCTATATTAACACTATAATGATCATGGGTGGAGTGGGATCGAGTCCCTCAAGGCGATTTATTTAAAAAATTGAAATAACTTGAGGAAATGTGTGTGCCTCAAGGGATTTGATCTCTCTTAGTGCATGATAGATATGTAGTTAATATGGATCTATATCTATACCAGTTTATGGTAATTAAAATATATATTATGAATTAATAACTTCGATTATTTTAAATTCACAAAATAATAATATGAAACCACCATATATTATATATTTATTAAACAAAACTACTAAGACTGAAATAAATACTTGACATCACTACACCCATCATTCTATTTAATCACCCACATTTACTTCACCACTTATATTTACATCATCCTATATTTGACTTGGCACAAATAACTACAATAGGCGGATTTCAAAAACCCCTTTTTCCCTTGCGTGTACATGTAATAAAAAACAAGCATTTTTTCAAGACATCAAGATTGTAGAAAACTTGTTCACAATATTCTAGAATCACAAATGGTTCATCTTGAGGTGCTAACATTTTTCTACATATGTTAATAGGATATAATTCACTATTTAGGTTATGTATACTATATCTCATTCTATTAAAAAAATCAAACGATTTAAAAACCACACATTCAAAGGAGCTATAGTCCAACTCAATTATCTCCTAGATGGTGCAAACATGATCAAGTTGCACTTCTATTGGGTTTATATCCCTCAAACTTGCACAACTTGTTTGATCAAATACAACAAAGACTACATAATCACATGTTTTTTTTTCTATAATCCACTCTCATATGACCATATGCCCATGTCAGAAGACATGTTTGTACTTTCATGTATAGAGTTTTTTTCATATTTAAACCATTAATTATTCTTAATATTGTGATAATGCATATATATGTTTAATTAAAATTTATGAAGTTAATTTCATGATCAATCCAATATAAAATACCATCCTTTTGCATTCAATTCCTAAGTTTAGTTCATCTAGTTTAGTTTCATTGTTGTTCAATCCCAAATTATAAATTTTATTCTTCGCCATATATTTATGTGTTATGTAAGTCATTGATAATGTAGTTATTTAGGGAGTGGAATATGAGGGCTTGACCTTCTAAAGAATTGTATATTTTCCTATTATGTTTTACACATGTCATTGTACATTACAACCAATTTCCTAATAGCCTCCCTATTGAATGAAATTAATTGATTTATAGTATCCCATTACTCCTCATTTTCAATGTCAATGAACACTTCATATTATTCATTTTTATAAGGAAATAGCTATTCCTTAAATATCACAATTATAACCATATGTGTGTATGTGAAATACGCATATTACCTTCGGGAACCCAGTTTTCTCCATTTTTTTCAAGTTTGTACACTTCTAATTATTCTTCATCATGATCACCATCCCATATGAATGGAGCATTTATATGCATTTGTATCAAGAACTCAAATATAAAAAATAAAGATTCATTAACAATGTACACTCCATCGATGCACCATTTAAGATGTATTCATTACCTTACAAATCCATTTAGTGTTTTCACGTCCCTTTCTAGGAAGAATATCTACCTACAAATTACCACTGATTGAATGTATTTGAGAAATTGTATCAATATAGTGACTTGAGTATCAATAAAACCATTAGCCAACTCTTTCTCAAAATGATCTGAAAATGATCTTTTAAAGACTTGGTTGAGTCTTAAGCATGTGTTAAATTACCATATAAAAACTTAAATGAGGAAGGAGATCTTAATGAAATAATTTTTCAGCCATCATAAAGAATACAGAACATAAAGTAAACATTTATAACAACAAACCATAATGTCAATATTGTTAACGGAGTTCGACAATATAGCCTACGTCTCTGAGCCTTTGTCTCAGTGGGGGAGGCTTTCTTATTAATCTTCAATGCTACAAAATTATATTAGAAGTATCTCAAATGGATTACAAACTAGTCTGGATATGTTCTGCTCAACCTTAATAATACAACACAACTGACGGCACTAAAAAAGGTTGAGCATAGCTCTCGAAAATTGCCTCCAAAGTTCACTTCCTCAATGGCTTCCCTAAATAAAATGGCTTAAGATTTCAAATTATTCATCATTATGTTGTTTCTGAACCTCCTAAGTCTGTTAAGAACCATTTTTTTTTATAGATTATGATTTGAGAATCAAATCCCAACTTTTCCCCAAGATCTAACCTCTTTTTGGGCTCCGAATCCCCCAAAAATGGCCAAAATCCATTAAAACTTAGGCTAAAAATCATTAAAAATATTATTATAAAGTTGAGAACCCACAATTTGGAAAAATTTGGCATGGAACCCCATTTCTCTAGTCCTCTAGTCATATGGAGCACTCCATATGGCCAAGCACTAAGTGTTGGTGAGCTAACCTCCTGTCGAGCCCCTTGACATTTGGCACTTGGTCATGTAACCAGCCATGTGACCAACGCTTAAGCCTCCCACACCCTAACCTCTGGTATAGCCCATGGTCTATTGCCTAGGGTCAGTCGGGCTAGCCCCCACTAACTGGGGCTTATCCCCTAAAATCTCACAACCACCACAAAAGAACCCAAATTTGTTGCATAGTGGTTAAGCCTCACCTAGTAGCTCAGACAATTGGTGCTTGTTGGTTAGATTGTTTCCCATGCCTAGAGGTCAAGGGTTCAATTCCACCGGAGGTGCAACACAAATTTTCAACTGGCCCACATTGGTCATATCCAGGGTGCTACATGTCCCTACTGAAATCATCATGACATCATGCTGACATTGTTGCCACATACTTCTGACATCAGCAATACAACATGTTTACTTTGACTTGATGTTGATGTCAGCAATAATAACCATGACAACTGAAAGCATATTGTTAGCCACTTGAACTCGTTCACTTCTTCCTAAATCCACTACCATCCATATAGACAACATTAGCAATGATAACATCAGAAATATGACTGCAAATGAACTAATATGTTTGATGTGCTTGCACGGCATTAACTTATCTTGAAGCAAGGTATGATTGAATTCCCATCCTAAAACCATCTCATGTTCATGATTAAGATCAACTACTTTGCTTTGCATAATTATAGGTGTGTTTCTTTCCTAATATTCCTTCCTTAATTGTTCCATTGTTTGAAGGGATTGGTTTTATTTTATGTGATGAGCATGTACAACATATTCATTGCCTTCTTTAGTTAAATGATATTGATTTTGTTCCCAGTAGAGATTGCCTTGCAATCATACAAATAATGGCTTCCTAATACCATTCCACATGTTTCTAGTGGCACCACAACACATGTTACTTCATCCACATACTTAGATGTAATTGCAAATTTTATGATACATTGCTTTGTTATGGGAAATTTGTGATCTTTTCTTATCCAATTAAGTGAATAGGGTTTGTGATGCATCTTAGTGTTTAATCCCAATTTCCTAACCACTTCCTCTAAAATTAAGATAGATTGAGATCCACTATCTATCAATGTGTCGATTTTAGTATGTTTCATTATGACCCTTATATGAAACAATTTACTTCTAGAATCATATACATCACCAATTTTACCTGACAAACCAACTGTTGTGGCCTTATTCTCATCACCTAAATCATACCTCAAGTCTATTGGCCATGTTGTTGTTGCAATTGTTTTCCTCCCTTTCCTCTCTTTGAACCACTTTAGTCTCTTCTTTGCGTGCATGTTGGCCCTCGACCAAGTTTTGAGGAAATCTTGGTCAGGTTTGACCACTTTTTGGACTTCAACACTGTGATCAAGGAAGGAGTGCCTAGGTAGAGCTGAGATCGTGGATCTCACTTGTTTTGTGGGCTTTGTGGACCTAACATCAGGTTCTTAGGGTTTTGTAAAGGGTTATGGGATGTCGGCCCATGGGTTTACCCATTATTAAGCCTTTTCGTAAATGTAAAAGTATAAATAATAATAAGATTTTAAGGATGAGTAGTAGTAGAAGGGGAGTCAATAGCTTGAAAGGCTAAGTGCAAGTAGTTTTGGGTTGCTTAGTGCAATAGACTATTTTTGTAAGGCTCTGTGCTTGATAGAGGAGTTGGATATGTGCCTTGACCTGATTTTGGGAAGGTGGATCTGGTGCTTAGTGCACAGATCACCTATCGAGTACGAAGCTTGGTTCTGTGGCTTAGTGCACAGGAGTAGAAGAATGTAAGAGATTTAAGCCTAATAAAGAAGAAGAATTCATTGGTGGAAGTAGCGCCACACTGGGGTGAACCATGTATATCATGTGTTGATGGTTTGATTTTTGTTATGATGTTTATGTTGTGAGTTTGCTTAGTGCATTGATTGTTATATATGATAGATATATCTGCAAATGCTTAGTGCTTTATTTATGTTTAATGTGCTAGATATAACTTATGATGCTAAGTGCGATGTGTATTTTGTCATTGCTACTGCACCGATCTATCCTTAGGGTTTGTTCTGCATTTTGAATGAAGTGGATAAGCTAATGCATGTTATATTCTAAGTACTTTGCGCAGTATTATAATCACATATCTATTTCCTAGCTTGGTGACAGACACCTGAGTATTGTAACCACCCTTGCCTCTACCTCGGGTGAGACTTCACCTACTTTGCAGGTGTTTCCAAAAGGGTTGGTAGTTAGGGTTTTGTTGCTGCGTTGTTGAAGCGTTGAACCCTAGGTTTGTCCCTGTGCCAACAAATGGTTCTATTGTTGGGACTTGAAACTGTGATTGTTGGGAAATGAAGTAAAGAAAAGAGAAGCTTTGTGTGTAGAACTGCTGCTGTAGTGCATAGTATTCTACTTGAGTTTCGAAGTTCTGTGCTAAGAAAGAAACTTGATCTAAGGTAAGATCTTGAAAGAGGTAAATCTTTGAACTTTGATCAGAGTAAGATAAGCGAAAGTTTTTGTTTCGAAAGCATGAATTTAGGTATGTTTAATAGATTTTGTCCTAGTCTGAAGGCTCAAGCGCAGTTGCAAGAAGGACTTTATCTGAATAAATTTAATACAAATGAATAAAGACATGTTATTCCTATGCATAGAAAGAATTTTTGGACTAATAATTGGATGCAAGAACCTAGAAAGAATTTTTGCATATTGCAGTTCCAGCACTATGATCCTAGTGAACAGTACAAGAGAGGTTGGGGAACATACAAGAGGAAGAGAGGATTGACACTATGTTATAATTATAGAAGACCGGGACATATTGCTAAGGAATGCCTTGGTATAGGTCCTATTTGTCTTTGTTGTAAAATTGTTGTTCATGAGATTTAGGATTGCCCAAGGATGATTGCTAAAGTTGAACAAATGAACATTAGTCAAGAGAATAAAAGCATGTTAGAAGATCAGAAAGAGAAAGGATTAGAGGAATTTCAAACTACATTAGTACAGTTAAAAGAAGCAATGAATGATCACAAAGATGTCAGTTTACCAGAGATAGTGAAAGAAAAACAATGCATGGGTACACGAATAGAAGACTTCGACATAGAATATGTCTTGGATGAGGAAACACAAGTGAATATTATGATAGAAAGAACTTGGGAAATTTTGGGGAATCCTATTGTGGTACGTTCATTGGGAAGGATAGGCTTGTTCAAAGGAAAGATGATAACCTTATGTGGAAGAATTACTAATGTATCTGGTATTATTGATGGAACATCGACTGAAGAGGAATTTGAAGTCATTAAGTTTGTTAAGAACAATGCCCCTTTCCCTCTTTTGTTAGGAAAGAATTGGATTGAGAAGCATCAGATTAGAAGGAAAGCAGAGGGAGAAGATATAGAAAAGAAAAAGAAAGAACTAAGGGATTTCATAGCTAGAAAAAAATATCGACTGATAGAAGAACGAGAAGTTAAGTTGAAGCAGTAGAAGGAAAGAGAATTAGTTGTTGAAATTGGAAGAGCGCGAGAAGGTTTGAAGGACCTATCCATGCAAGAAGAAAGTAAATCCACCAAGGAAGTTATGAGGGAAAGGATATTAACTTCGAGCCCATTGAAATTACATTAGCACTGTGAAGTGACTATGATAGGAGAAACTAAGAGGAATCCAGAAATAGTTAGAGAGACTCATATCATAGGAAAGAAGGAAAGGAAGCTCAGTAAGAATAACGCCAAGTTAGAAAAGCTACAGGAGGTTACAATGAAGACTTCGTAGGAGGAAAGTTTTCATACTCTTAACCTCTCCAGAACAGTGAGACCACATAGAATGGGACTTCGCATCGATGAAGCTATATGACCGTTGGAGGCTCCCCGACTGTTAGAAAGATTCTTTGGAATGGCTAGGAAACACATTTATGGGCGAATAGACCATTTTTGGGACGTTGAGACTGTGCCATAAAGGACAGATTCACATTGATGGAAGCACTCTTTCCCGTTAGAAGAATCTGTTACAACGCTCATTTATTTAACCCGTCGGACGCTACGTCGGGACCACTTTTCGCCATCTGTGATTAACGTTGCTAATAAAGAATTGATTGTGTCTTGAGCTGTGATTTCAGAACCTAGACATCGCCATACACTTGTTTACCCCACCTGTTCATTTGCCTACCCCGACTTATCCGTTTAAAAGTGAGAATGCCGAGCGAATAGACTGAGTTAGAGAAGTCCGTCGAAGAGGTCCTTAAGAAATTTATGGCTGACAGAGCTATGTATGAAGGTTTTCAGGCATCATCAACTAGGGCACTGTAAGATTCCCCTTCAAGTGCACGACGTTCAAGCCATACTAACCCCACAACTGAGAAGTGAAGTAAGCATCACGACAATCTTGCTAATGTGAAGCAGATCCCATTGATCTTACCTAATTATATCCTGCCTTTGGCTGGCATGATTAACCATGACAATATCCCACTGTACTACGAGTATACTTTGATCATCGCATACATCCCAAAGGGGATACACGTAGTTGGAATCCAGTTGGAACAGATCCCATCCCTGAAGAACAACGATTTCAATCTCGACGACAGAAAGAACTATGCCATGCTTGCACCTCATAGATACCTGATGAAGACAACTGGGAAGAAGCCTTGCATAGTCTCCCAACCTTGGATTAAAGAGCTATCCCAGTCCACAATAATGAATTTCATGAATATTCCTCATTTTGGCCGACATCAGGAGGTTAACGCTTGTGTTAAACTCCTCTTTCCATGCTATCATGGTGGATACTTGTGGCTTGACAGGTGGATTACTTTGGATCCGACGATGATCCACCTGATCACAGGACTGAGCATGCAGGGACCTGACCCTTAGCAGTTCTACCCAGGGAAGGCCTCAGATCACTCCTTGGCACAACGCATTAAATAAGCATATGACGAAGTAGAAAAGGGAAAGTGAGGCTACAAGGTAGCCTCTATCCAGGATGGCACAGTGCACCTCTCTTGCCAGCTCATATCTAGAAATATTGTAAGAAATAATCTCCCAAAACAGGTCACCAAGTTTGTGGTGGACCTCCCAGGAAAATGTGTGGAGGGAATGCAAATGAATTGGGAGAGTTACCTCGTCAACAAGCTTGAGAAAGACTATCATGAAGCGCAGGATCAGGGATACTATTTTCACTTCAGTTGGCCACTTGTGTTGATTTCATTTGTCGCTTGGAAAATGCCAAAGGGAGAAAGTTTTCCAGAAATTGAATCATCAGAGCCATTGGCATCTATATTTTCTACATTATGGTATACAAATGACATGTCGAAGAAATGGTAGTTGAACGCAGTGTTCCATGCCTACTATCATCAACTGAAGGTTTCCATAGAGTCATTCCCAGGCATGACATCGTGTACCTTGCACCAGTACAGACCAATTGCTAATTTCGACGTTGATCGACATTTGATATATATCACTGTGCACAAGGATGAGATCAAGGAAGAATTACAATCCTATTACAAGATGACCGATGAATACATGGAGTAGATCACCAAGAAATGGTCGGAGGAGTTCCTTTTACCCCTTCCAGATGCAGATCTCTCCAATGCTGAAATTATAGGAAGCCCCTTGCTGACTCGAGCCGAGCATGTTGGACAGACCAACACAAAGAAGAAGAAGAAAAATGTGTTAGAAAACAGGACCGCGGAGCAATAAAATAAAACAAATGCAGAAATAAAACACATAAGACACACAATACAAGAGAGACACAGATTTACGTGGTTCACCCAGTGTGGGCTACGTCCACCAAAGAAATTGCCAGGTCCTTCCTTTGTTATTATCCAGCAAATGAAGGGATACAACCTACAACAAAACCCGCTGTAACTTCCTCTTCTTTCTCTCACAGTCTCCTCTCTCAGAATACAATATTCACCCTCAATCAATAGCCGCAATACATTTCCCTCATAAAAGAGGGTTGCCTTCTAGGGCAAAAAACCCTAACATAATATCTACCGTTAGATCTGCGACCTTATAATGAACGGTCCAGATTTACAATGAAATTACATATACTTTTACAAGACAATTTTTGCTTCGGGGGCTTCGCCCCCGAACCCCCGCTGGGGGCCCACTTGCCCCCAGACCCCCCAGCCGGGGGGATCTCCCCCCCCGGACCCCGCAGAGGGGGTACCCCCCCTCTGCACTCCCCCGCGTGGAAGAGTGTACATACTTCTGGGGTGTAAATACTTCATGGGGTATAGACACGGCTGAAATCAAAGAACCTCTGCATCAGGAAGATAATCAGGCTCCACAACCAACAAAATGAGGAAGTCCAAGATGTAGAGATTGATGGAGTAGATAACGCCTCTGAAGGAAATAGATCTAGCTCCCTAGGAGGAGGATGAGACGAATTCAATGGAGAAGGAAGAGGGGATGAAGGAGAAAAACAAGGAGAAGGTGAAGCTACACCGTCGAAGGATCCTCCTACTGAAATAGAAACACCGAAGAAGAGGAAGGTTTCTCTGCAGAAACCTTCGACAAGAAAGAAGACTCGTGCCAGTAAGCTCCAGATGGAGGCCACACTCACAAAATATGATATTAGTCTAGTCCACGAAGCGATGGAGGATGTGTCTGAGGATATCTTACAGAGATATGGAGCGAATAAGGATGAACTATATCGTAGGATAGAAAAGTAATTGAGTAAAGTACATGAAGCTATCCACTCGGTCCGCGTAGTCCCTACTATGCCTTCCTCGTGAGAGAGTGAAGAGTTGGGGGATGATCCAGCCCAACTTCGAATACTTGCAGATGCAACAGAGGCTCAACTTCAGTGAGTCCAAGAAGAGAAGGAGAAGGCTACATAAGCCTTGAAACAAGAAAAAGAAGAGATCTTGGAATAATTACAAGTTGTGCGGTACTGTGTAACCTCTTATGAAAACAAGAAAGCTGAGTTTTGGCTGATGCTCGAGGAAGACAAAGAGAATATACAGAGGGAAAAGGACCAAATTCTCACAGAGAAGACTGCAGTCAAAGAAGTGGTGAGCAGAGCACTTCGATCTATGCCAGGCTTGGCACAGAAGGAACATGAGGCAGTCGAGGTTCAAGTGATGAAGCTCATTGAGGCCATCCAACAGCTTCAAGCAAGGGTAATAGAGTTGGAGATATAATAAGTACCAAGCACTCAATAGGAAGTGTGCGACCAGAGGGGAGAAGCTACTAAGAGTGCACTTGGAAGGATCAAGAATGCAAAAAATTGAGCAACAGAAGCGCGCAGACCCACGAATGCCTAAAGAAAGATCCATAGCTTAGGAAGTTGGAAGCGCAACTACAGGAGGCACAGAAGCAGACACTAACAGTTCAAGCGTAGATGAATTCACTCACGACAGTCGAGAGAATGAAGAGATCACAAGAACAACACGCGGCCCAGCAACAGATTACTGCCATCAAGGGAAGAGTAATGGAAGTCACATGGAGGCTACAATTGGTGCAGAAGGAAGCCTGTATGATGTTTGAATATATTGAAGGACAAGGTTCGCAACTGGACCAATTAGTTCCGACATGGGAACAACGCCTGGAAAGGCCTGTTACAATGCAGATAATCCAAGAGATCATTGAGCAGGAGGCTTAGAAAAAGTAACAAGTTGATGAAGCTCGAGCTAATATCGAGACCTTCAAAGAAGCACTGCCCATATCTGAGTGACTCAAGACAAGTCACAGGTGAGTGTTGGGATCCTATTGGCCCTCGACCAAGTTTTGAGGAAATCTTGGTCAGGTTTGACCATGTTTTGGACTTAGACACAGTGATCGAGGAAGGAGTGCCCAGGTGGAGTTGAGATCACGAATCTCACTTGTTTTGTGGGATTTGTGGACCCAACATGGGTTTCTTAGGGTTATGGGATGTCGGCCCATGGGTTTACCCATGATTACGCCTTTTTGTAAATGTAAAAGTATAAATAAAAATAAGATTGTAAGGATGAGTAGTAGTAGAAGGGGATTCAATAGCTTGCAAGGCTAAGTGCAAGTAGTTTTGGGTTTTTTAGTGCAAAATATTGTTTTTGTAAGGCTCTGTGATTGATAAAGGAGTTGGATTTGTGCCTTGACCTAATTTTGGGAAGGTGGATCTGGTTCTTAGTGTGTAGATCACCTATCGAGTGTGAAGCTTGGCTCTATGGCTTAGTGCACATGAGAAAAAGAATGTAAGATATTGAAGCCTAATAAATAAGAAGAGGTCATTGGTGGAAAAAGCCCCAGACTAGGGTGAACCACGTATATCGTGTGTTGATGGTTTTCTTTTTTCTATGATGTTTATGTTGTGAGTCTTCTTAGTGCATTGATTGTTATATATGATAGATAGATCCATGAATGCTTAGTTCTTTATTTATGTTTAATGTGTTAGATCTAACTTATGATGTTAAGTGTGATGTGTATTTCATCATTGTTATTGCATCGATCTATCCTTAGGGTTTGTTCTGTGATGTGAATGAAGTGGGTAAGCTAATGCATGTTATCTTATAACTAATTTGCGTAGTATTATAATCATAGATCTATATCCCATGTTGGTTACAAACACCTGAGTCCTGTAACCCCCCTGCCTCTACCTCAGGTGAGACTTCGCTTGCTTCGCAGATGTTGCTGAAAGGATCGGTAGTTAGGTTTTTTTTGGTGTGTTGTTGAAGCATTGAACCTTGGGTATTCCCCTGTGCCAATGGTGAAATTGCCAACAATGGGCATCATCATGCCCTTTTTTCTTACAATGCTTGCAAGAGAGCTTTTCTTCCTTCCTTGTTGTTGAATTTTCTTCCTTTCCATTCCCCTTTCTTTTGTCTTCTTTCCTTGAAGACGATTCCCTTGATACACCAACTCTTGTTTTCCCTTCTTCAATATGCATTTCTTGAACAGAAACCTCATCAAGATTAGTAGGCCCAAACATAAATACATTGTTACGAATATGTGCAGGTAAACCACCTATATACTTCATAAGATTATTTTGTGTATGTAATGGAATATTTAACATTAATTCCATCTTGTGAAATTCATCTGTGTATTCTTTCACCGTTTGTCCTTTTCTTAGTTTAAGATTTTTCCATTCAATTAAATCCTTTTCTTTGTAACCCAAAGGATAAAACTGCTTTCTAAGTGCAAAAAAAAAATCTTGCCATGATGGAAATACGTTACCGACTTGCTGAGTACCATCTTGTAACTTACTCTGCCACCAAATGAGTGTTGTGCCTACAAGATGAAGCGATGCCAATTTGATTTGGGTTGCCTCATCTTTGATTTGTTGAACATTGCAATAAACTTCCATCTGTTTGACCCAGTTATCAAGCTTCTCAACATTGACTTCACCATCATACATAGGCAATTTGAATTTTACATCAAGCTTAAGTAATGGCATATCATGCTTATGTCTATGAGAATTTTTTCTTTTGGTATAAGCTGAACTTGTACGTGAAGAACAAGAAGATGATGGAGATGAAGGAGGTGAAGGAGGAGGTTTAGCAGAGTCCTCCCCTTCTTCGCTTTTGTCTTGTTTTGAATATTCCCCTTGAAAAGGAATCTTATGTTCCAAGTAATCATCATATAATACCTTTACCATCTCTGACATGGTGAAGAAATTCTTTTGAAACTCTATCTCGTTCTGAGACATTTCTTCTTCAGATGCCATCTTCTCACTTTGAGGTTCTCTCTTTCTCGATCCAATCTTAGCATCCCCTTATACAAGATCACCTTCACCACGACTTAGATTTTTCCTCGTAATCATGCAAACTAAAACAACCAACTGTCAACTTTCTCTGATACCACTTGATCTGAAAATGATCTTTTAAAGACTTGGTTTAGTTTTAAGCATGTGTTAAATTACCATATAAAAACTTAAATGAGGAAGGAGATCTTAATGAAAGAATGTTGTATCCATCATAAAGAATACAGAACAAAAAGTAAACATTAATAACAACAAACCATAATGCCAAGATTTTTAATGAAGTTCGGCAAGATTGCCTACATCTCTGATCCTTTGTCTTAGTGGGGGAGGCTTTCTTATTAATCTTCAATGTTGCAAAATTACATCAGAAGTATCTCAAATGGATTACAAACTGGTCTGGATATGTTCTTCTTGACCTCAAGAATCCAGCACAACTGGCGACACTGAAAAAGGTTGAGTGTATCTTCCGGAAATGGCCTCCAAAGTTCGCTTCCTCAATGGCTTCCCTGGATAAAAATGGCTTAAGATTTCAAATTATTTAGCATTCTATTGTTTCCAAACCTCCTAAGGCTATCAAGAACCTCTGGTTTTTATAAATTCTGAGTTGAGAATCAAATCCCAACTTTTCCCCAAGATCTGGCCTCTTTATGGGCTCCAAATCCCCCCAAAATGGATAAAATCCATTAAAAATCAGGTTGAAAATCATTAAAAATCTTATTATAAAGTTGAAAACCCATAATTTGGCAAAATTTGGCTCGCCACCCCATTTCTATGGGCCTTTGGTCATATGGATATCTCCATATGGCCAAGCGCCAAGTGTTGGCACCCTAACCTCCGGTCGAGCCCCTTGACATATAGCACCTGGTCATGTAATCGGCTATGTGGCCAATGCTTAATCTTCCTACGCGCTAACCTCCAGTCCAGCCCATGGTCTATGGCCCGTGGTCGGTCAGGCTAGCCCCCATCGACCGAGGCTTATCCCCAAAAATATCGCAACCACCATAACAAAACCCAAATTTGTCGCATAGGGGTTATGCCTCACCTAGTAGCTCAAACGATTGGCGCTTGTTGGTTAGACCGTTGCCCATGCCCGGAGGCAGGGGGTTCAATTTTGTCGGAGGTGCAACAAAAATTTTGAACAGGCCCACATTGGCCATATCCGGGGTGCTATGTGTCCCTGCTGATGTCATCATGATGGCATGCTCACATCTCTTCCACATACTTCTAACATCAGCAATACGACATGTTGACTTTGACTATTTTTTGTGTTTGGGAAATTGATCAAAACGTGATAACTTTCGCATACGGTGTCCATTTTCGAAAAAAAAAAAACATATATGGTTGGAATCAACACGACAAGCCTGACACAATGTTGTTGGTTTCATATGATTCTGATAAATTTGATTTTTAGGCCTTCCTGGATCTATTTTGGATCACAAAAATACAAAAAAAATCCACTATTTCATTGTTCCATCTAAGGATTCTCATGACATGTATCTCTTTGGATGTGATATACCTAAAGTCACTATGTTTGTAGTTACTATTTAGTAATTAATAAAATCTATCAAAATACCACTTAATATTTTAAGACATATACTCAATGAGAATAAGTTTAAGGTCTAGATTAAAAAAAATACAAGAAAAATACCCTAGGAATGTAGATAAATCTTTGATGGCATCACATGAATACTCTATGAGACTAGTGCATCTAGGTATGGTTATCACATAGACATGTTGAACACATACATCTTCAAATCAATTAGGATATGGCCATAACATTATAAGGGTTAAATTAAGAATGCCAGTCTAATTTAAATGATAACCACATTAGTAATATGTACCTTTAATAAATTATCGTGATCATGTGGCTTAACACTCGTCAACTAGCCATCATAGTGAATAATTTTTTCAATGAAAAAATGTTTTTAATTCTATGAATCACATTCTTCACGAGCTATTAATCATCCTTAGAAAATATGCATGGTGTAGTAGAATAAAAAAATTTCCATCTAGATTTGGTTTTTTACTTGAAGATCTTTCTTTGTCTTTGACATAGACAAATATCTTCTAGATGCATTTGTGTCTTTCTTAGTGGAAGAAATATGTTTTCAATGAGAATCTAACACATTCTTGAGCACACGCATTAGATCCAATAATTGTGCCACTTCACTTTCTTTCAAATACGTAAGATTGTAGAATTTGAAATCCTTGTTTATGCCTTTTGACACATGATTAGAAGTAATTTTGAATTCAGTTAGATCATCATCAATATCAAAGAGGTCTCCATTCAACATATCCTCACAAACATATTCAATGCAAGATTCAATCTTTGTTGACCAATCTTCTATGACCATGCCATGAGGAGAAGGACTTACCTCAATCTATTCATCAAAATCTCTCATCAATTTTACAAAAATGATGCTCTAGTTGCAAAAACAACCTATGTCCTTCATTCACATACTTGTGCAAAAAATTCGAATACCTTAAAAAATTTATTTATCACATCATGGGCAAGTAACAATCCTTAATAAAATGATTTAAACTATTCCCAAAAAAAAAGTTATATCCAAGTATACTCTAAGCTATAGAAAATCATTAATTATCCAACAAATCACATTATACATCATTTCAAATATAGGTCATGAGATATCATACATATGAATTTAATTTCATAGTATCATCATCTCCTCTATCACTGATTCAAAATAAATATCCATATCTATAAATTGATGGTCTCCAAGTAAAATAAGACACAATATGAAATGCTCTCTTTGAACAACCATCCAAGAAGGGATGTCATAATTTTATTAAAGGAGTTAATCAAATTCTATAATATATAGATTAAAAAGATAATGGATTCTTTCTAACCCAAATATTATACTTAATTACTCACATACATATAATCTTTTGCACAAAGAACTTGTCCATTCCAAATTTTTCGAAAAAATCCATATATTTAACTAAATATTTACAGCAAGTTGTGTTTTGAATCTTAAAATTATGGAGAAGTGGAATTATACTTTTGTGGGATATTTTAGGACATTTTTTCCTCTACATGCATGATATACTTTGTAATCAACAATTCAACCGTGAATGATTTTCTAGTATATTTATATATACTAAGAAATACATTTAATAATGGTGACAATTTATCATAAAACAAATTGACTTAAAACAACATTAATAACTATAAACATTTAACAAACTAATGGTATTTAAGAATTCTTAAAACACATTATTATGATAAAAATAAAATTTAAAAACTTTTAAAACAAATTATTATTATAATACAAATCACATTCATTTTATACTTTAACAAAAAAAAACTTCTAACCCTCCAAAATTTGTTTATATTCTTGGTTAAATTATTTACTCATATACTGTCTTTTTACATAAAAGTTTACTAGTCTACATTACACTTGTTACATTTTCATAAATATATAATCTTCAACTTAATAATTTTATTAAAAAGATCTCTATCATTAAAAGAGTTGTGAACATAATATTTACTTATATTTTTTAAGAAATTATCTTTTTTTTAAATATTTTTATTTATGTATATATTATATTAATTTTTTTTAATATACATATAAACAAATTATATATATAAATATAATGATTAAAATTATATATATATATATATATAATGTATACGAAAAATAGTTTGTTAAGTTTATTGATGACGATGATGAATATTATGTTTCCATAAACTAATCAAACACATTTATATGATTGTAATAATAATTTCATGTAAATATAAATATGTGTTCACAGTCATAGTCATACCCTGTAGAGTAGTATGATTGATAAGATATTTGCTCATAAGAAACAAGCAGAGAATGGGAGCCTCATTTCACGGCGTGCCAATATACGCCTACGTCGCCAACTCAAAATGACAACAAAATATTTACGATTTAGGTTTTAGGGGACACGTTCTACGCATCAGAGAGGACCACGATTGTTTATCAGGACCGTCAAAGAGTTCAAATCAGAACAAACTCCGGTCGCCCGTTTTCCAAATAACTCAGCCATGTAGGACCAGTACAAGCCTCACACTCTACATATAGGAGATGTAGTCCGCACTGAAACGCAGCAATCGCTCACCTGGGTATCGGGCTTATCCTCATCGATCACGATTCATATCCTACGCTTTGAGTTGCAGTTCGATATTTTGTAGAACCCATCTTCATCTCCCTTTCTGTAGAGGATGATAGGCGGTTGTGCCAGAGGAGTGGGAATGTCAAAGGAAAGGGCAGAGCGATACCAGGGCCGAGTAACTCTCTATGTTGTTGTTGCGTGCATGATTGCTGCTCTTGGGGGCTCTGTCTTCGGCTATGATATCGGTATATCTGGTATGTATGCCTATTGCTTTCAAATAATATCTGGTATAGATGCCTAATGCTTTCAAAAAAAAATCAGCTACTTTATCTTTTAGGTACAGAATGCTATGATCTGATAATGGTGGCAAGAGGATAACGCTTCTTTAATGGATTTGTAGCAGAATGGTGAATTCTGAATTATGTTGGGAATGGATTTGTAGCTGAATGGTGAATTCTGAATTATGTTGGGAATGGATTTGTAGCTGAATGGTGAATTCTGAATTATGTTGGGAATTGCAGGCGGAGTGACATCCATGGATCCGTTTCTCGAGAAATTCTTCCCGGCGGTGTACTACAGGAAACATCATCAAATATTCCAGGATAATGATTACTGCAAGTACAACAATCAAGGCCTGGTGGTGTTCACCTCGTCCCTCTACGTTTCAGGTCTCATTGCTACGATGGCTGCGTCATCCGTAACGAGTAAATATGGGCGCAAGGCAAGTATTATCAGCGGAGGTATCAGTTTTCTTGTCGGCTCCGCTCTCAACGCCGTTGCCAATAGCTTAACCATGCTCATTAGCGGGCGCGTAATGCTTGGAGTAGGAATCGGCTTTGCAAATCAGGTAGTCTTGTATGGATTTTGAATTCAAGGATTTCGAAAGTTTCGTCATATAAAATCGAAAAATTCTTGGATAACTTATAAGTTTAGTAACTTGGTTTTAATATATATTTCTTTGAATTTAAATGACTTGGGTTTTCTAAAAACCTATTTTTATATCTGAATTTGAATGACATGGTGGACGGAGTTTTTAGTTTCGAATCTAGTAAGTTGAATTTACAGAGTCTTCAGTTTGAATTTGAATGTATGGCTTACAGAATTGTTTGTTTGAATTTGTGTCAAGGCCGTTCCTCTGTACCTCTCAGAGCTGGCGCCTCCACAAACCCGCGGAGGACTTAATATAATGTTCCAGTTGTTCACAACACTTGGGATCTTCGCAGCAAATATGGTTAATTACAGAGCTCAGAAAGTAAAATCCTGGGGATGGCGTCTTTCTTGGACATTGGGTTTGGCTGCCGCCCCTGCACTTTTGATGACTGTTGGAGGGATCTTCCTTCCTGAGACCCCCAACAGTTTGATAGAACGAGGCTATCTGGGAAAAGGCCGGGCTGTCCTGGAGAAGATCCGGGGAACCGGGAATGTAGAAGCAGAGTACGACGATATGGTGGAAGCAAGTGAATCGGCTAAAGCACACACACGTCCATTCAGGATTATTTTAGAGAAGAAGAATCGGCCACAGTTAGTGATGGCCATCTGCATGCCCATGTTTCAGATATTGACTGGAATCAATTCAATATTGTTCTATGCCCCTGTTCTTTTCGGGAGCTTGGGCTTTGGTGCAAATGCTGCCTTGTACTCGTCTGTCATGATTGGATCTGTTCTTGCAGCTTCCACCGTGGTATCGATTGTCACTGTGGACAGGTGGGGGAGAAGACCCCTGCTACTTGGTGGTGGCATTCAGATGATAATATGTCAGGTAAGAGAACAGCTGACAGATAGGGTAGCCTCTTTTCTTCGTTTCTGCAGCCTTCGTTGCTTCTTGTTTTCAAGCATGATGATATACACGGCCTTTAATCACGGCTGAAGCTCACTGCCCAAATATAACTCCATAGTTATTAGACATCCATTTTCTTATACAGACTTGGGAGGTTCCCACTTGGAAGGGAATAATTTATGCACTTTTTGAGGTTACTGTTCTTCAAATCCAGGAACCAAATAGACGTGACGATTTCTCATCAATTATTAGTGTAAAAATAAGGCTTAAACTGTGGGAATCGTTTTAGTCCCTTACGTTTACACCACCTAAACAAAGCTCCAAATATTATGCTTTCTTTTTTCTTGGTGATCTGCACCCCTGGTAACTGTCTGTGTCTGAGTGTTTTTGTGACCTGTTCCACTAACAATTCCAGACTTCAATCCTGACTTCTTTCCCGAACTAAGGTGGGAAGAAAGGGTGAACAAACATGTTTCAATTGTTTTCTTGGTTTCCTCCATTCAGCACATAAGTCATTTTTTGTCCTCAAGAGGAACTCATATAAGTGCAGGGAAGAAACTTGGTTCTAAAACCTTAGTTAAATTTTAAAAAGGTGTAACCACATTCTTTAAGCATCTTGTAAAGAGTGATTTTATATTCATTGCAAGTTCATACGCCAAGCTGTGTGCAACGAGGACGTGCAAACCTGTTTCCAGAGTTCTAAAATCCAAACCCTTCTGTAATCTGTATAACTAAAAGCACTGGAAAAACCTAACAGAACTGGAAAAACGAAGCTCTCATTCACCTTATTATTGTCTGATCCAGAAAAATATAGTAGAAGATTATAGTGTTTTATTATTATTATTATTATTTTTGGGTTGTTGACTGTTGAAATCATCAATAATAATATTTATCTTATTTTTTCACAGCTTGTTGTTGGCATCATCTTGGGCCTAAAGTTTGGCAGCGGCCAGCCTCTATCCAAAGGCTTCTCAGCATTGTTGGTAGCGGCCATCTGTTTATTCGTGGCTGCATTTGGGTGGTCATGGGGTCCTCTTGGATGGACTGTGCCTAGTGAAATTTTCCCATTAGACACACGCTCTGCTGGACAGGCCATAACTGTGTCTGTGAACCTTCTTTTCACATTCGGAATTGCACAGGCCTTCCTATCTCTTTTATGTATTTTCAGATACGGGATCTTCTTATTCTTTTCATGCTGGATATGTATCATGACTGCGTTTGTATACCTTTTCTTGCCAGAAACTAAGGGTGTACCCATTGATGAAATGATTTTTCAATGGAGAAAGCATTGGTTTTGGAAAAACATAGTTCCATGCAACGAGGAGGCCCACAAAAATGAGAGGCGAAGAGAGGTGTGATTGACATACACAATAATTTAGTTTGGGACTTTTCACTCTTGTTATCTCAACTTGCAAAGCTATTTAATTAGGTTTTCTCTCCACTATCGGAGATGTGCCCAGAAATATACGGGAGAGTGATGTATTTTATTTCGATTTCAGAGGCTACAGTTGTGCCCTTCTTAATATAATATATTACATTCGTTATCTACCTTATCCATAGTCTGCGGCTTTGTTGATACAACATAATATACTTTTATCTCCCTTGCCACTAGGGAGAAGGCAGATTACCAAACTAAAAGACATGGAGAAGCAGAATCAAGGTGCATGAAAACTACAACATATTAGCAGGCAATGGCATTGGATAGGTCAGCAACAAAAATATTTAATCATCATGAAATAAACTTCAGCAAGAATGTTGTACGATTTGAGAGGCTAATCTTAAACAACGAGGTTAGTGTACAACGCTGCAACCAAGGAAGTTAAAATGGTTCAACTGCCAGTGATTCAGTTTAAGAAAGAAAGACACTGAGTAGTAACTTAGTAAGAGATATGCAATGTATTTGGTAAAAGTGGATTGTATGCCTGGATAGAATCGTAATATAGTCAATTTAGAAAAGATGTGATATTGTGAGAGAAATCTTCCAGATCCATCACCTAAGATTTATTGTATTTTGGATAACTCCTACTCAGTATGATATTACAAGGTTTTTGGAAAGAAAATGAATTCATAACATTTTTTTAAGTATTATTTTATTATTTAAATGGTAAAAGTGGATTATATGCTCATTTAAATTTTAATATCATGTTTGGCCTATCTTAAATGGTAAAAGTGGATTATATGCTCTGATAGATAGAATAGTAATATCATCAGCTTTTCATTTTAGAAAAGATGTATTATGAGATAAATCTTCCAGATTTATCCGTTAAAATCTATTGTGTTTTTAATAACACAGAAATGTATTGTGTTTTGAATAACTCCTATGGTCCTATGGTGTATTACAAGGTTTTTAGGGAAAGATGGTTTTTAGGGAAAGATGAAGTGATAACATTGTTCTTCATTAAAATATTATTATTTCAATTTCGGTATCATGTCTTGCACAAAATTTATGGTTATTATGATTTATATTATATTATATCTTAAATTTATGGTTATTATTATTTATATCATGTTATAAATTATGTTAAAGTTATTATTATTTATATCATGTTATAAATTATGTTAAAGATAAATTAGTATTCTATGATAAATTATATTTATGTTTGAAGCAATTTTTCAGTAATCTTTGTCAACATAAATTTTAAAATTTTATTTATAAAATATTGATAAGTTTTTTTATTTTGAGTGAAACATTTAATATGATTTTATAATACAAATAAAATATAAACTAACATAAGTTTATTTATTTTAAATATTTTAGTTAATGCTTGGATGATTTAAGTTTCTTCATTACATGGTATTATGGTTATTGTTTAAAAGATTAAAGATAATAATAATAAATTTAAAAAGGATGTTTAGAAATTACATTGCTAACTATAAAAACATTTATTGATAATATTTATTGATAATTGTTATCACCTAAAAATAGTTCAGTGAGCTATTATAGTAGAATTCATCACTCCAATACATCAAAGTGCATGATTATGTCATTAAGAGACCCCACTCAACAAAGAAAAAAACTATATAAAGTGGGTTTTTATAAATCCACATGGCCTAATGATGTGCATTTTATGTGATCCATGCGTGATCACAGAACTATTCCTATCAAAATTTGTGCAGATGTGACCAGAAGTGAAAGCTCTACCACATTCGATGCATTTATGAAAAAACTCCCATCACAAATTTTTTGCAGTCAAAGTACCAAGAGAGGTCGAGCCCTTATTATTGAATACTGGTACAACAAGTGGCTTCTTGTCTACTCAATCATAGGGAGCCACAACCAAGTGGCCTCCCATTCCCACTTGAAACCAGACATTCAAAAGCTTGAAGAAGGCCTATATAAAGGAGACATAATTATGCATTCCAAGATAAAAGTAATAGGAAAAGTTGTGTTGCTCATATTAGACTAGAGAATCATTCTTCAAACCTCATTTTGGCGTCCATAGCTACAAAGACAAGTGTATTGGACTTCTTCCCTTCATGATATCTTTACACCTTCTTGTACATCCATAAGAGTGAAAGAGAACTGGTTAATTTGGGAACAACAAGGACCCTCCCAAGGAGGAAAATGAGAGCCTCTTGTGCTCACACTATCCTTTGTGGTGTTATCATAACTTAATCCCTTGGTAACAATTTTGTATCTTTCTTTGTTTTGCTCTTGCATCTTATGTATCCAATTCTTTGTTTTTATTTATGTTTTATATTTCTAAGTGTTCCACTAACACTCTTTTCTTGTTTGTGGTGATAGTATTCCCTACCTAACACTTAGTAACTTATTTTTTCTCACCCATGTGGCAAATTAAGATAAAGAGAATGATGGCTCCACTATGGATCTAAATCCAATTTCTCCCTTTGTAGGATTCAAGAGCCCATTTTATTCTCTCTGGTTTTGCAGGTGACCAAACCAACCTCCATGAGAATCCATTTTGAATGCTTGGTCTTCCGTTGCTTCACATTCCATCCAAAATTGTTTTTCACATCATTGTTATAGACTCCACATGACTATTGAAATAACAACTGTGATGCAGTGCACAATCCACACCTATCATTGTATTCTAGTTCTTCATAGTCTGTGCAATTTTACATACATGTTATTTCGGTGGCCCGCACAAATCTTTTTTTCTCCTAGGCCAAGAGAGGTTTTCCCCCTCCCCTACCAATAGGGGTTTAGAATTTATTTTATTGCACTTTATAAGCTGGAGAGATATCACTTTGAGTTCATTCTTGCAAGATTAATTAGCTCATCTAGTTTAGTTATGGATGATAAAAGAAGCCACAATCTCTTTTATCTTGCCACATGGATGGCTAGTTAGGCATTTGAATTCTTAGTTAGATTTATTTCAGAAATCATTTTATCTTTTAGGACTAGGAATTTTATTGTTCACATCAAAGTATGCTCTTCCCCTCGCACTACCTTTAGTGATCTTGGGTAACTAGAACAGGGTATATAAATCTTTTCCATCTCCCTTGCAACAAACAACATAGAATATTTAACTTAAAGTGACAAGTAGGAACCCCAGAATGTGCACATCTTCTCTTTAGTTTTCTCCATGTTTTTCAAACAATCACACAAGTAACTAGGTAAGGCCAAAGCATCAGGGAAAATCATAGTTCATTGCAACAACAAACACCAGGACATCAAAGGATTTGTAAGGACCCTTGATGTCCATATGATTGTACAACCTAGGATAATTTTTTGTTTTGCAAGCAAATACTTAGGAAATTAAAAATATTTAAAAGGACCACACATGTTCACATCTCTTACAACCTAGGGATATTTTTCCAAATTCACAAGGATTGCACCAATATTTAATGGTTAAATAAAAAGAAGAGTAAAGGACCCCACAAGATCCATATGCTACAAATTCAATCATAACTATTATTTTTTTCTCATGTTCACCCTTGCACAAAAGCACAATCACAGAGATAAAGGAATCTAAAGGTCACTTTCATCAAAGTATGTTCTCCTCCATGTTCCTACACATGATATTGGAGGATCAAAAATACCTGAGTGTTCCCAAAGAAATTCAAGCACACCGTTAAGAAATGGGGTTGATCCATGACCCCAATCCCCCAATCCCCCAAAAAATTTAAAACACAACCATATGAAGTCACTAAAATACTCCTCGAGAGGCCACAAAACAAAATTTTAGTGAAAGTTAGGATTTTGGGGGTGGTTATCCAAGAAAAAACCTGTTGTCTCTTTTTCATTCAAAAACTTAATTGTTGACTATTTACGGAGCTTAAAATCCTTTAATTCAAGTGTTCCTACACCATAAGATAGGGTGGTACCTGTAAAAGGGTGACAATAAGATCAATTGTTTATGGGAAAGCCTTTTTGAGCCACCTAAATCTTGTGAGGTTTGTCAGCCCATGATTGCTTTTTTAGGGCAAGAGTATCCTACTACACTTGAATGAGGTAACCTAGTGGCCAAAAGCTAGGATTTTCTACAAAGGTGGAAATTATGGGATGCAACTGCACTTGGCTCATATTTTGAATCACTATTCGAAAATGTCGCTAGTTCATTTGGAACACGCCCCCAATACCCCTCATTATAATTTGTCCTTTCACGCCTTCACTAGTCTCTTTTGATGGCTTCACACCCCATTATTGAGATCTCTTGGAAGGCCCGATGTCTTTGAGTGGAAGGTCACTAAAGTCATAGGATCATGTGTTTTTCATAAAATTGCATGATAAATTAAAACTCTACAATGTAATATATCAAAAAAAACTTAGAAATCATTTTGTTCACAACTTGAACACTTTTCCCATTTGGAAACATGGATTTTGGACCCATAACAAACATTTTTTTTTTCATGGGCATGGTCACCGAACCCCTTGTCTACAATGGTCCTCATGAACAAAATTAGGATAAACAATATTCTTTTCAACATGATAACTTAGCCCCATCCTTTTCTTCCACCACTTATGAGGAATAAAAAGAGGAACACACACTATAAGCACCCATGTCATGGAGGTAATGCTAGAAATGTTGGGAGAACTCATAGTATATGCTAAAACTACCATACAATCAAGAAGAAGCATACCACCCTTACATGGACTAATCATACTTCCCCTTTTTATGAGCTCTATGGTCACCCATCCCCTCAATTCCCTAACCACCCCAGAGCTAGTCCATGTCATTTGTTTAGAGTGAAAAAAGTGAAATAAACTTAGTGGTACCCATTTCACTACTTAGACGTATGCCCTCTCCTAGCATGAACCCATTAGTCTATTAGGTGAGCTACCATGCACCTTGACATCAATTATTACCCCTCAAATAGGTAACCCTACCTTCACACCCAATATACCTCGCAAACAAGATGCATTCATGTAGACTTGGGGGCACCCCTTCCACCTCTAGTGCCATAATGTCCTCTAGACCTTATCCCTTTAAGGAAAATGGAAGTATATACGAACACCCATCATGGGACATCACCTTTGATTCATACCAACTTATCTGAACACGACTACCATCTTCTACCCCATTGCAAATATGGGTCATTGTTAATAACTTTATGTTTTATCTATGTATTATAGATGATGGGGCATTCTCATGTACTATACAATCATTGAGTTGTAAACAACTAGTCTATCCTAATCTTGTTCCATTAATGAATAAGTTAAGAGCCTTTGATGGTAGAATTTGTCCCCCATTACGGATCTTACCTAATCTCCACTTTGAGTTAGGAAGTAAGACTATTCTGACCAATGTTTCTTCATATCGAGCCCAGTGGATTCCAATATGATCTTGGGTCATGATTTCATCTATTCCATGAATGATATCATGTATTCACTCTTTCGAGTCATGGTACTCCTAGATGATGGATTCATCATCACTATTGATCAACTCTCCTACTATAGTCCCCCCTCACATTCTTCTTAAGATAGAATCTCTCCTCTTGTTTCTCACATCCAAATCATGCACCATGTGTCCACTAACACTAGTTGTGCAACATCCACTCCCTTTGAATACGATCCCATGGCTATAAAACCAAATCCTCACAACTTGGGCTTGGAGGCTGGGTAGATTCATTCATACTTGATGGAATTCACCCATATTTATTCCTATGATCCCAAAATAAAACATGACCTCTCAACTACATTCTTCTCAAAGTGTGAACTGCAACAACATGACACACTGAAAAAAGGAAACAACACAGTAAAATGAGAGGAAAACACAACAAGAATGAAGACAAGAGGTAATAAGTGAAAAATTACCATGAATCTATTCTAGAAGAGAGGGGATCCCTTTAATATTATGCAGGGTGACTTTTTTCTCTACCTTATTTGCAATTACAAAGGAAGTTGGTGCCTTATTTCTAAAGTGTCATGCTCAACCAGACTAGCGAGGGTTGTTTACCTAACAACTGACTGACAATATTGACATACTATTTAATATTTCAGAAGTTCCCTACTCAACTGGATTAGTGAGTGTAAGGTACACAAACACCAGGATGGGCCATGCTACCTCAAAACTCTCTCCAAGAATGCTCTCAAAATAACTTGTAACATACCTGGTACAAAATATACCAAAACAATTTTCCCATACACTGATATGAAACGTACCCATTTCCCGAGTACTTATAGATTTACCCTCATTGTCTGATTATGAATTTATGTTCCAATCTTTAAAACAAATAAAAACGGATTCAACACATGCAATTAACAAGAACATGCTAAATCGTCAAGAAAGGAACAATGTTCCATGCACAAAAAATAAGTAACAATATGGCACATTATAAATACATATCTCAGAGATACATAAATACACAATGGAATATATATTATACAGAAAAAACATCTCTAATCACTTATATTTTCAAGTAAACATTCACCAATTGGCTATTGACCAAGGACGTTCCTCCCAACCATAGACATTGTTGTTCATTCACTCTCAACAATAATGTCAACCCCGATTAAGGGCTATGAATCCATAAGGACATATCCTAGGCCAAATCTAAAAACACGCCAATTAATTAACAAGCTCTCAGGTTTTCCCAACCACACAACAATCCTAATTTCCATCTCTCTTTCCCCTTGAACCTGCACAACCCAAAGAAATTAACCCCTTTATCTTCCATGCAGTCCCTCAGGCTGTTACATTTCTCTCCAGGGCTCCAGTGATACTGGTAAAGAAATACCCTTGTTAGAAACTCCAAGGATTCTCAGCTATATATAGTTCTTTCCAAACTTCCATCAATCTCATGCCCATAAGAATTCATTCCCTCCTAGAATGATTCAATAATTTATTGCATCCATCTAGCAATGGCTCTCCTCTTCCATCCATTTGTTTCCATGATCAAACCAATAACACAGAAATCAACAAGAAGGAGGAACCAAAAATGAAAGAGTGAGAAGAGTGTCATATTGAATGGATAAGAACCCCCAAAACAACCCACAAGGTATGTTTATATAATTACATGAAATCAAGAACCACATGGCCTCCTCCCCAAGAAGCTCATGTAACCACTTTTATCAATTAAAGTAAATATGGCCAAATAAAATATAATAAAAAGACTTATCCCCTTAATCCCCGTCTCTCATGGAGCCCCTATGTCTTTTCCTTGTTCGTCTTGTAACCAACAATGTATTTTTATTAATATATATAGAAGTATTACATTTCCTAGGCACTACGACCCCTTTTCAAATTTACCCGTCACCATCCTAATGTCACATTTACATAATACATTCTAGTTCATAGGGATTAAAATTGGGGTTTTACAGTGAGGGTTGTGTACAAAACACCAGACTGAAAAAAATTGACATACCAACACTTATTCAGGACTGTCTTTCTCAACAAAATTGGCAAGGGAAGAGATTACAATAGAAATAATTAACTACGTGCTAAAATCTTATATGTTGAGTGGGGAAGGAAGGAGTGTGCCATTCCTGGTGTCCCAATTTCTTCCTATTTATATTTGGAGGAATCCCTTCTTCCGCCAACAAAAGAGGAAATTTTTATTGTACTAAATCGACAGACATCCATTTGGCTGAGTTGGATTTTGTCCCTTTTTACCCACCGGATATAAAAGATGTTGTTGTTGGTGATTCCTCCTCGTCTGCATGTCAAAAATTGCATCAACAAGCAATGGAGGCTTAAAATAAAGAATATTGTCCACTGGATGTTGCACTATACTTCTTCTTCAAGAAAGGGGGGCTCAAACAACTTCAAATTATTCACATTTAGCACATCATGGATGCCTAGCTGTGATGAAAAGTCCAGATGATATGCATTGTCACCAAAGCATTCTAACACTATGTATGGGTCTGATCCAGGTGGATATCGGTGGCCACCCACCTTTTCCAACTAGCTCAAAACAATTTTCTCACAATTTTGGTAATTTACTATTTTTGCTAGTTTTTTGGGTCCTGAACTTCCGAAGTCGTTTTGAGGCCCTAAATGACATTTTTTGGGCATCAACTAGTCTGTGAATATCATCATGATATATTCACTGTCAACACTTGTATTCCTTGGATAGATATTTCTAACGATGTATCATATGTGTCAAACAAATATCGTATGCAAAAGTTACGACCCCGAGAAGTTGATGTACTGACTTACCCAAACGGGGCCCACATGAATTTTGGCACTTCATCTCCTAGGGTTAGGTTTTTTGACATTCCTTTTTATTGTAAAAAGGCCTTCAGAGTCTCATTGTAATCATATTCTTGTGAATGTGAGTAGCCATCACATCTCTTCTCAGAGATAAGCTGCCACCATTCTAGTGAGTCTTTCACTCTCTAATTTTACAACCTCTATACATTTCTTTCATTAATAAAAATTGTGTATTATTATATCTCTGTGTTTATGGTTTCATATCTGATATGTTTCTGTTATATTATTGGATATATGCGATATCTATGTGCATTTATTTATTATATCTCCGCTCTCATTTCATGCCAAAAATAATCTAGATCTGGGCCATACCTCTACGAGTGCATCTTATGATGTTGACCTTTGAATCATTGATTATCTAGTAGGATACAAACCCGATCACTTAGATGAAAGGAAAAATAAGTGCATTGCTTAACATTCTATTGTTTTGCATGTTCTTGAGTTTATTTCAAAGTAGTTGCGGCCTAAGTGTGGCGCAAAGCTAATTGTTGAATAAAATGGTGTGCTTCATGTTGTTCCTATTGGTGATGTGTAGATCCAACAAGAGAGATAGTAAGGGGAGTCTCTGAGGGTGCAAGGGGATAAAACCCAAGAAAAACGTCGAATGGCGAGAAACCTAGTGAGTGGCCCGATTGTAGCTGTGTTGAATGATATGCAATTATGAATCCCACTTGTTTTTTTTTGCAAAAAAATTGCGAAGGGAGTGGAACAACGTACGATTGACAACCTTTGTCTTCCCATGGGTTTGGGGGTGAAATGTAGTAGAAAATTGAAGATGACAACCCGACAATGATCATAGTGTGTGCCAAAAGGTGCCATAGGAATCAAGAGTCCCTATAAAAAATGATGTTACTAGGCATTCCAAAGTGGCAAAATATGTTGGAAGAATAAATGAGTGGTCTGAGTGGCATAAGTAGTTGTATGGAAGGGGAGAAAGAGTGCCATCTTACAAAAAAATAATACCCAAATGGCATCATGCTTGTGGAGAGTGGTAGCCAGACCACTCAAAACGTCGATGGAAACAAATTCCCATGGATGGGATGGTACTGGTAAAGGTTAATACAAACCATGCTTGAGGTTAGAAAGATCACTTTTGGAGAAGAGTGAGCGGGAATGAATGAATTTCTCCACCTGTTTACTAGAGCAGGCCAAACATGTATGATTTTAGGGGCTAAATTTCGCTCATGGGATAATTTTCCATGGGTTTTCCTAAAAAACGATTCCCTATTCTAAAAATGATTCACCCAAATTCTATAGGATAAAATTATTTTACCTTAAAAATCGCCAAAATGTTATACAAACTATGTAAAATCCTTAGAAACTTGAATATTTTTACAAAACTATCGTCAAACATTTTATAGTTGGCATATGGAGGATTAGTAAGATTTGCCAAGGTTTTTACATTTAAAAATAAATTTCCATCCTTAAAATCATCCATGAGACCAATAGAAGTGGTGTTGGAGGTTGAGAATTGTCTTGGATGTACCAAAATGGGCCCCACATGAAGAGGCACATGCCTCCCTTATTAGAATCAGATGATCCTCCAACTTTGTAACACACAACTAGTTTCTTTAGATCTACCCAAATTCCCCCCAATCATGGATCATTTGCATATTGTTCCTTCCAGGCGTCATATGTTGCACAACACACCTATAAAATGTGCATCACCTATGTGGGTGGTCTACTTAACAAGTTTGTCATCTTGTTAGTGAACCCTTTTTTGTACTTAATGATAAGACGAAATTGTTGAAGGTATATTTCCCACTTCAGATGTCATTGTTCCTAAATTTTACTCTGCAAATTAATGAATATGAGAGGATGATGATTTGTATGTAGAATGGTCTCTTTTCCTAGAATATAATGGTGCCACTAATTCAATGCTTGAACCAAGCTGTAGAATTCCTTGTCATATGTACTGTAATTGTAGTTTTCCTTGGAAAAAGTGTCTGAATGTAGGCCACTAGGTGACCTCCCTGTTTAAGTACATCCCCAATGGAGAATTGAGAGGCGTTCATATCAATCTCAAAGGGCTACTCCAAATCCAACAATTGTAGAAAAAGAGAAGAGAATAATGGTGTCTTGAGCCTCTCAAAGTGTTGTTGAGCCTCCACATTCCATAAGAATTTGGATTGATTAGACAACTAGTGTAGGAAAATCTAGTTGCAAAAAATAAGAGACAAATTTCTTGTAGAAATTAATGCCTCCCATGAAGATATTAAGCTCATGTGCAGTGGAGGGCGTTGGCCATTGTGCTAAGGCTTTCACTCGAGATGGGTCTGGGAACACCCTTGTTCTCTCTAAGATGAAGCTTAAATATTTCACTAAGGCTTGTCCAAAGTAGGACTTATTTTCCTTGTCCTGAAGCTTATGTGCTTGTAGTAACTCAAGCACACCGCAAACATGATAAATATGCTTTGTCCATGAACTGATGAAAATAAATATATCATCCAGATAAATAACTGAAAACTTAGCCAAATGTTGTATGAAAATATCATTAATTATTCTCATGAATGTGGTTGTTGCATTGGTCATCCCGAATGGCATGACCAACCACTCAAAAATACCAAACTTGGTCATAAATGTTGTCTTATTTATGTCATCTTCCTTCATGCATATTTGGTGGTATATAACTATCAAATCCATCTTATGGAAGAAAGAGGCCCCTTGTAAGTGGTCCAACAAATCCTCAATCCAAGGTAAGGGATACCAGTCTTTTATAGTGGCCTTAATAAGGTCACGATAACATATAAACAAATTCCATTCAAATTTCTCATTTTTGGGAATAATAAAGGCTAGGGATGCACAAGGAGATGAGGAGAATTGAATATGGTTGGATTCCAGCAGGTCGCCAATTTGGCGTTCAAACTATGTTGCCTCTCGGTGAGAAAGGAGATAGGATGATGCATTGGGAAAACATGCACCATGAATAAGATCAATCATGTGTTCAATGGAGCAAGATGGGGACATGCCTGTTGTTGAATAAAAAACTCAGAAAATTCTTGGAGCACTAGAGTCATTTCAGGAGGTGCAAGGTTGGTGAGGTTATTGGTCTTAATAGGGCACACTAAACATAGGGAAATGTATTTGTTGAGACTAACTTTCTTAATTATTTCTTTACCAACAAGAGGTTGGGTGGATTTAAGAAAAGTTGAGGAAAGCACATAGGTGTTCCCCTCATGTTGCAAGTGGTACTGATGAGATTTGGCATGATACATAGTGTGTTGATTATGTTGGTAAGGAAGCACCGGAATAAAATCATCACAATCTAAGGGTGAAACATCGCAGACCATTGTATCTCAAAAAGAGACAATAGAAAATGCTATGGTACAATATCGAGTGACAGTAATATGAGGGCCTCACCTTTGTACCTAGCCGAGTTGATACACATATGAATGAGTGGTGGGTAGTTCCAATCATTGGACTAAGTCTTGGAACATGAGATTATTTTGGTTATTGTTGTCTAGTATGAGCATGGATAGATCATGCTTAATTTGATAATTATGCGTGAATAGGGGTACATTAGTGATACCTAGTTTAGGGGTGTTCATTAAGATGAGTGAAGGGTCAACTTTGGTTGGGTTATTAAGACAGACGATTCCTGGCTGGTCAGGGGACTCTGGTTGAGTGACTTATGCAACTATAGTATTATTGGTTTGAATGTTTTTAAGGGCGTGACAATCAATAGAGGCGTGAGAGTAATTCTTATGAAAAGTGCACCAGGGCACATTTTTGGGCATGGATGGGGAAGCAGGTGAAAAATGAGACTAAGAAGGACCGAGAGTGGTTGAGCCAAATCATATTTGAGGAGAGAAGATTCAAGGAGCCACTTTACGTTCCAAGGCCAAGGCCCATAGGAAATCCTTGTCCAAGGAAGGACTCTCGAACAAAGTAACTTCACAATGTAGTTGAATTAATAAACTATAATTGAATTTGATAATTGATACCACTTCTGAATCAACGATGTTTAGCTAGATGCACAATTTGTAGAAGATGTATATGTAGCTCTATATTGAATGATTGGATAGTTTTCAGAGCTACAACCATTTTTTGAGAAGGTTTTTGAGATACCATGGGCGATAGAAGCACTCTCTCAATGACTACCATAAACCATCCCAAGAAGTAATGCATGTAGTTGTCGTAGTTTCTCACTCACTAAGCTCGAAGACCAGTTCACACTTTTCGAGTTGTGTGTCACACCGGGCTTATGTGATGCCCTCCAATTGTAGGCTAGATATCTACAACTTAGTTTCCTCTTCCATATCAAGAGAATTCTTGATGTAGATGGAGAGACAGTGGATCCAAGAATCGATAGTCTCTCCATTAATTTTCCATGCAAATTTGGGAAATTGGAAGCAGGTGTCGAGCTGCATAGGTGTTCAAGCTCGTCAATGTTGTAGGTGAAGTAAATCATGAAGAGAGAGAGAGATAAATATTGAAGGATTGCAGATACATTGGAGTTTGAATATTTTGTAGATGGGTCTCTATGTTATGGCATGATTTTCATCCACCATGTGGGTTTCTAAGTGTTGCAAGGAAGATGCTTGAGATGATGTTGGATATGGAGAAATGAGAAGTTGTAGGGAGATGGTGCATTGAGGTGCTAGAGATCCCTAATAAGGGAGAACTAGAAGCCTGAAGGAATGAGACACTAGAGGCCCTTAGAAGGAGTCCTGGAAGATCTGAGCAGAGAATTGATTGTTGGGAATGATTATCCAAAAAATAATTACCTTATATTTTTCCATGGCCTCTTTGTCTACTTATTTCTTATGAGAAGAAGATTTCCAAGATTGTTTCTCTGATACCAAATGATCTGCAACTCATATATGAACTGCACACTAGCAACAACAAGATTCACTGGAAAAATGCAACAACAAACTAAAATGAGAGGAAAACACAACAACCATGAAGAGAAGAGTTAAGAAGTGGACAATTACCATCAATATATTATAGAAGATAGGGTCGCACTTTAATACTATGTAGGGATACTTTTTCCTCTACCTTATTTGCACTTACAAAGGAATTTGTTTCTTTATTTGTAAAGTGCCCTACTCAATCGGACTGGCCAGGGTTGTTTACCCAACAACTGACTATTAGGATTGGCATAATAATTATTATTTCTAAGGAACCATGCTCTATTGGACTAGTGAGGGTTATTTACAAAACAATGGAATGACATAAAATGATATACCAAAAATTATTCAAGAGTTCCTTGCTCAACAAAACTGGCAAGGGAAGATTACAATACAAATAACTTACTACATGCTAAACTCTCTCATGCTAAGTGGCAAAGGAAGGGGGAAAGCCTTCCTGGTGGCCCACCACCACTTATTTTAGTGGTATTAGTGATAAGATCCATCCATGTTATCCCATTGACTACTTCTAGGATCCTAACAACTCAATTGGTGCACCCTCTAATATTATCTCCCTTGGCATGGTCATTACTCGCTCTCAAATAAGATAATATATTATCACTGATAGGGATTATGTGGACTCCATTTGCATTGTGACCATTCATTCCCATATAAGAGATGTTTCCAAATAGTTCAAAGTCCCAACCCCCCCCCCGTGGATATTACACAAACTAGTGGATATGATACACTATTTCAAATCCTTTGTTGTGGATGTCAAACCTTAAAATGCCTAGTGTTACACCTTTGTTCCATCATCTGCGATACTTGGAAATAACCCTTCCCCAAGTCCTCATATAACAATACAGGTATAAATACCACTTCCCACCTTGGACCCATAAAACCTAGATATTGACACAAATCCAACCCATAGCACCACACTATAGCACCACATCGTGTCTCATGCCCCCAAAAATCATGTAATTACAAGCCACATGACCTTATCTGAATGATCCACCAAGATAGTTTCATTGTTTATTGTGGAATGGCCCCTTTATCCTCAGTCATTTTTAGTTACCCCCATAAGTTCAACACGATGTCCTTTAAGAAGTTCCTTTTTGGGAACTCATTATTCCCTGGCCTCCGTTAGGGATTTCCTTCAAGGAACCCATGGTTCCTTGACCTCCTTCAGGGAGTTCCTTCTCTGGAAACCCATGGTCCCTTGGCCTCCTTTAGAGAGTGTCTTTTCTAGGAACCCATACTTCCCTGGTCTCCTTCAAGGAGTGTCTTTTTTGGGAACCCACACTTCTCTAGCCTCCTTCAGGGAGTTCCTCTTTTGGAAACTCATGGTTCCCTAGCCTCCTTCATGGAGTGCCCTTTCCAAGAACCCATGGTTGTCTAGCCTCCTTGAGGGAGTGCCTTTTCTAGGAGCCAGTGTTTCCCTAGCATCCTTGAGGGAGTTTTTTTTTCTGAGAGCCCATGGTTCACTAGCCTCCTTTAGGGAGTGGATTTTTTGGGAACCCATGGTTCCATGGCCTCCTTTAGGGAGTGCAATATCTAGGAACCCATGGTTCCCTGGCTTCCCTGAGGGAGTGATTTTTCTGGGAACCCATGGTTCCATGTCCTCCATCAGGAAGTTCCATTTTTTGGAACCCATGGCTCCTTGGCCTCCTTTAGGGAGTTCCCTTTTCAGGGAACCCATGGTTCTCTGGCCTCCTTAAGGGAGTGTCTTCACTAGTAACCTATGGTCCCCTGGCCTCCTTGAGGGAGTTCATTTTTTTGGGAAACCATAGTTCCCTGGCTTCCTTAAGGGAGTTCCTTTTATAACAACCCATGGTTCCATAGCCTCCTTGAGGGAGTTCCTTTATCTGGAACCCATGGTTTCCCTCCCTCCTTCAAGGAGTTCCTCTTTTGAGGATCCATGGTTCCTTATCCTCCTTGAGGGAGTTCAATTTTCTGGGAACTCATGGTTCCCTGGCATCCTTTAGGGAGTGCCTTTTATGGAATATATGGTTCCCTAGCCTTCTTGAGGGAGTTCCTTTTCTGGGAACCCATGGTTCCCTAGCCTCCTTGAGGGAGTGCCTTTTTCTAGGAACCCACAGTTCCCTGGAATCCTTTAGGGAGTTCCTTTTTAACAAACCCATGGTTCCCTAACATCCTTAAGGGAGGGCCTTTTTAGGGGAATGCATGGTTCCCTATATTGCTTGAAGGAGTGACTTTTTTTGGAACCCATGGTTCCCTAGCCTCTTTGAGATACTTCCATTTTTTGGAACTCATGGTTCCTTGGCCTCCTTCAGGGAGTGTCTGTTTTAGGAACACATTATTTATTAGCATCCTTGAGGGATTTCCTTTTTCTAGGAACCCATGGTTCCCCAACCTCATTTAAGGAGTCCTCTTTTTGGAACCCATGGTTACCTTGCATCCTTGAGGGAGTGCCTTTTTATGGGAACCCATGGTTCCCTAGCCTCCTTAAAGGATTTCCTTTTTCTGGGAACCCATGGTTCCCTAACCTCCTTCAGGGAGTCACTTTTCGAGAATCCATGGTTCTATGACCTCCTTCAGGGAGTGCCTTTTCTAGGAATCCATGTTTCATTGGCCTCCTTCAGAGAGTAACCTTTTAGGGAACCCATGATTCCCTATCCTCCTTCAGAGAGTGCCCTTTCTGGGAACCCATGGTTCCCTGCCTCCTTTAGGGAGTGCCTTTTTTGGGAACCCATAGTTCCCTAGACCCCTTCATCAATTTCCTTTCCTGGGAACCCTTGGATCCATGGAAATCACATGCAGCTTAGGGAGTGAAATGATGTACAGATCAATCAATACTAAATGTTGTATGTGAAATCTCTATTAGTTTAAACAACACAACTATATTTTGTCAATATCAAACTAAAGATACACTTTTTAGTTGAATACCATTCATTATGCATATGACATCTATAGTTGAGGCGTGCACAACAGATGTTAGAGTCTCGTGGGCCCAACCTTCCTTAAGGTTGTACGATAGATCAATAGCTTTGTTTTCTAAACCACTTGCATTATTGGGATTACTACTTTCCGTTCTACACAATGGGATGATCCATTACACTTTCTACACACCTTCCCCGAGACTCCTTTCAAGGATCCCAAAGTTATAGGTATGCTTTTGCATAATCATTTCATCAAATTTATGCAGCATGTTCTTTACTATCAAGTATTTTTCACTTCAAGTAATTCATTGTATGAGTGTAGGTACTTTTCCATAGGCTCATCACCTTTTTAGCTATGATAATTCCATGGCCCCTTCAGGTATATGTTTCAAGCACTGACATGTGGTCACTTCCAATGTGAATAATTTCATTTCCCAGTATCATCCCTTGACATCTTGATTTAGCTTCACAAACCCAATGTCATAGAAACTTCACCTCATTCCACTTGCATCTTGTTGTTGTGTTCTAGTAGTATTTCACCCACATAGGTTGTCTCACACTTTTTAGTCCCCCAAGAAAATTGACACCCATGATTTTTCTACCATAACAATCAGATTTCATGTAGTTCTCACTTATGAGAATAAACTTCATATTTATTCTCACCATCGTGTTAGCTCAATCACCAATGGACTCCCATATTCTCACAAGTTTTTAATTAGTTTTTTTGAATGCACCTACGCATTTTCATTGGCCCCTTATCTCCTCCAATATCAATTGACCATATATAGCCAAATCTCCTCATTCACCCACCTACACAGAGACTAACCCATGGCCCCCCCACCCTCCATCTAATCTTACACCATTATCATCTCACGAGGCTAAGTCTTTTCATCACTAGGGAACCCCTCTCTGTTCTTGCACATTCAACCTAATTATTTTTTATTCATTTGGTAATTATACAAAGTACCTTTTGATTTACAACAAGAAAGTAGTATTAGGACATCACATCCGATGACGCCACTTATTACCTAACGAAAACCATAGTCTCCCTTGGTTGGAACATTCACAATGGCAAACCCTATCTGCAAACATCCATGTTATCATAGAGACCTCGAGTATAGAAGTATCCTTTATTTGTGATTCTCGAGTTTTCACCCATAACTATTGACCCTTTATAACATCACGACTCTTAGTTAAAATTTGACAAAACCTCACCAGTACCTAACTATCCCTATGATATTAAACACTTTTTATCTAGTTGCAGTTTTTTATTGTCATCACTATCAATCGTCACTTATGCTCTGAGAAAGGAAAGTCTTGAGTCCCATTTATCATCGACCTCATCCATTATTATCAACCACATATCACTCTTACAATTCAATACTCTATACCACATTGATTAGTTGATTTCAAGGAGCACTATGCTCTTTGTAGTTTTTGCCTCATTCATGTCGACCTTAGCACCAGTTTCTAATAATGTTGTAATATTTTGGTTCTCATTTCCATATATATGATGAGACTCAAACAGATAAAATAGATGTATCATTGCTTTTTGCTTCTATTGGCCCCATTGACGTTCTACACTAACACATACCCACACTAGGGTGGGTCTTACTTTGCAACAATTGCATTTTTTTGTTCTAGCCGAAGACCCCTAAACTTGATAGGCCATCATTGCCTTCAAGTAATGAACATACACCTCATATATTCTCATCAAGCTCCAGACAACTTTCTCCTTCAAGACTGTCATTTTCCATTAATTATATCCCTAAGGGAGCTGAAGATATCTACTTCCTTAAGGATTTTAGTGACACGATCATCTCAATTTTCATATTTAAGTTGATCTGACTCGATGCCTCAACCTCTTGGATATCATTGTAATTATTTTTGGTTATAGTATGAGCATGGGGCATTCCCACCTTGTTTGTATAAATATATTAATTCTTAGTAGGATTGTGTTTTTACAAGCAGATATCTCCTTCCTCCTCCAATGGACTATCCTTATTTCCTCACGCCTCTCTCTCTCTCTCTCTCTCTAAAAGCATCAATGTACACAACAAAATAAACAATGATGTATTTCAATTATATGTTTGCTCATAATCTCACATCAGGGGGAATCTATTATCACCTAAAAATCGCTCACCGACCTATACATGTGATCACCAAAGATTTCATCAATCCAATACACCAAAATGCATAATCATGGCATTAACAAACCTCACTCAACAAAGAAGAAAACTATAAAAAGTGGGTTTTTTATAAATATTTTGTTGCACAAAATTGCAAGTACTCAGCGCTCCCCGGTGTATCGTGACAAGGGACTAATCGCCTCTCGTGGATCCTTGAAATCTGGAGGTGGTGAGTTTACCAATCACCTGCGGGTTTTGGTGTAATGACAATTCTACTACCAACAAATGGTATCAGAGCTAGAGGTCACAAGTTCGATACACACTTGGCTCCTACTAAGGGGGAGATTGTTGCACGAAATTGAAAGTAGTCAACACTCCCCGGTGTATCATGACAAGGGACTAATCGCCTCTCGTGGATCCTTGAAATCTGGCATTGGTGAGTTTACCAATCACCTGCGGGTTTTGGTGTAACGACAGGCATACTACCAACATATGTGTAGCCTAACAATGTGTATTTTGCATGAACTAAGCATGACTATGTGACGGTTCCTATCAAAATTCATGCATATGTGACTATAAGTGAAAACTCAACCACATTCAACATATTTATGAAGAAAATCCCATCACAAATATTTTTAGTCAAAGTAACAACACATTTATGAAGAAAATCCCATCATAAATATTTTTAGTCAAAGTAACAAGAGAGGTTGATCCGTTCAACATTTAATATTGGTACAACAAGTGACTTATTTTCTACTCAAGCATGTGTAGCCACACCCAAGTGGAATCCCATCCCCACTTGAAACCAAACATTTGAAAGCTTGAAGAAGGCCTATATAAAAGAACCATGGCTATGCATTCCAAAAAAGAATTAATAGAAAAATCTATGTTGTTCATATTAGACTAGAGAATCATTCTCCAAACCTCATTTTGGCATCCATATCTACCAAGTCAAGTGTATTGGACCTCTTCCCTTCAAGAGCTATTTACACCTTCTTGTACATCCATATGAGAGAAAGAGAAAGGATTCATTTGGGAACAACATGGACCCTCCCAAGGTGGAAAATGAGGGCCTATTGTGCTCACACTATCCTTTGTGGTGTTATCTTTGTTTGTTTTTCTTTTGCATATTATGTATCCATTTCTTTGTTTTTGTTTATGTTTTATATTTCATTCACATATTAAGTGTTCCACTAACAATCGCATATTGTCTTTGGTGATAGTATTGTCTACTTAACATTCAATAGTTTCCTTTTTCTTATCCATGTGGTAAATTAAGCTAAACAAAAATGATTAAGTAGAGAGACACAATTTATAATGTAGGTGGTTAAGATATTTTTAGTTTATAATATATGTTATCAAAAAAATATTAATTAATATAAAAACAATTAAAAAAAAAAATATATCCATGTACCAAATTAAGCTAAACAAAAATGATTAAGTAGGGAGACACAATTTATAATATAGGTGGATAAGATGTTTTTAGTTTATAATATATGTTATCAAAAAAATATTAATTAATATAAAAACAATTAAAATAAAAAATATAAATACAATTAGGAAATATTCTATCCTTTTATTGTTATCTTTTAAATAAACATATATTTAATTATAAATTTACAGATTCATCTTAGATGGACATCTTTCTTTATTTTAAAGTATGACAAAACATAGTGATAAGATAGATACAATTGTATCCACATCCTTTGCAATGATAATTTGTTATATGTAGTGAATGCATTTGATATGCTACCTCCAAGGTATTGGAGGTATTGTTATCTTTTAAATAAACATATATTTAATTATAAATTTATTGCATATATTGTTATTTTTTAAATAAAGATATATTTAATTATAAATTTATTGCATATATTGTTATCTTTTAAATAAAGATATATTTAATTATAAATTTATAGATTCATCTTAGATGAACATCTTTTCTTATTTTAAAGTATGACAAGACATAGTGATAAGATAGATACAATTGTATCCACATCCTTTGCAATGATAATTTGTTATATGTAGTGAATGCATTTGATATGCTACTTCCAAGGTATTGCATATAGAGAGTGATTAGGTGCATTCATGCATCATATTTGTAACATTTATAAATTAAATTGGAAAATAAAGTGTTTAGATTTGTATTGTTAAAATATTAAATTAAAAGTAGATTGATAATTTTAGAAATAGATAGTTAGAAAATTTTAACAATAATAAAAAAATAAAATAAAAATTGATAATCTTAAAAATAGGTAGTTAAATTTTTTTAACAATAATAATAAAAAAAAAAAAAAAAAATTACTATAAAATAAATTATCTTAAATTTATTTTAATTCCAAATCTATCAAAAATTACTATGAATCAAATCCATCTTTATATAACTTAACTGATAAACATATAAATATCACTTTATCAAATTGATTTATTAATTAAAAAATCTTAAAGAAAGGATAAACAATATATACCTTCAACTAAGTTCATAAACATATAAATACAACTTTATCAAATTCATTTATTAATTAAAAAAATGTCCGTATTGTTTAGAGTTAACTATTTATCTTTAAAATTAATTATTTAAAAACATTAATATAATCTTTTCTTCATTAAATTTGATATTTAATATTTTTAAAGAATCCTCTTAATTCCTATCTTTTATTTAGAGTTAATTATTTGTTTTAGTTTCTTTAATTATTATTTCAAAATAATGTTTTTGGGTGTATAATTTAATACCGTTTCCATTTTTATCACTTTATTTGGAGTTAATTATTTAAAACTATTGACATTAATTTTTCTCTATTACACTCTATTCTGATATTATTTTCTTTCTTAAATTGTTATGATTTATTTTTGTTTTATTCAAAATATTTAACTATTGTTCTATTCAAGGCGGTCTCCTAGAGTAAACATCTTCTTAAACGATATAACACTCATAGGAATAGGAAATATCGGATTTGTCACCACTTAATATATATAAGTTGTCCATTTCTTTTTTGACTTTTTTTTTAACAATAAGCTTTTACGTTTTTTTAAAAGTAACGTGTGGTTTTGCTTATAACGAATTTTTTTGTTTTTAAGATTAGATCAGTGTGGGAATTTGACGAATGAAACATTTTGCTCATTAAATGAAGTCAATATTTATAATATAATGTCATGGAAAATACCTAATTTTAAAAAAAAATTGTTAAAATTATTAATTCCAACTTTAAACTAACAAACTTATACATATTTTATTTATTTACACAATTTCAAAATGTGGTATAGGAAACTTTTCATTAATTTCTCAAATAAATTTTTGTTTAAAAAATAATATATATAATATACATTTATAAAAGAAAATTTAGATTTATCTTAATTTTCTTTTAAATCATTGGATACCTTTTAAATATGTAGATTTCCATATTTAATCATAATACCAAAAAAATTCTAAATATTATCATTTTTATTTTACCACCTTCTTCCGAATGGAATATCATGATGCAAATGATGATAAGGTCAACACATTCTTTCACTCTCCACATCAGTTCTCACATCACCCACGCGAGAGCTACATCTGCCTTTCCAAAATACGAGCAGTTTTTTGGTCTTCCACAAATTCAATCTTGGCTTTTAAAAAATTCTCAAAGGTTATTGAGTATCGATCTGCCGCGAGAGCTACATCTGCCTTTCCAAAATACGAGCAGTTGTTTGGTCTTCCACAAATTCAATCTCGGCTTTTAAAAAATTCTTAAAGGTTATTGAGTATCGATCTGCCTCTTATTCGTCTTTCAGATCAAGCATCAATGTTTGCTACATCATGATTAATTCACGTGTATGTATATAGACTGTTTTCTCAATAACTTAAAGGAGTGGGTAAATTTAGGAGCAATATTTTTTTCAGAGTTATTTTTAGGTAGGTTTTTGGGGTGTGGTTTTAAATTTATTTCCAATCCAGAATTTTGATTCATATAAAACTAGGTTACTCTTGAAAATCTGGTCGAATTAGCTATTTGTTTTGCCAAACTGATCTATTTACTCCTGAATTAGCTTATTCATAACTTAAACATCTACCATTCAATTGAATTTTTTTTATTTTTATTTTTTAAATTAGAAAAATATAAAACATTAATTTAAAAAATATAAAGCATTTTAAATCCAAAGATATATATCAGTGTTTATTTGTTTCTATATATATGGTTTATTGGGCATCTTTTTCTTACAGCTGTCTTGGGCCTCGAAGTCCGTAAAAATCTAAGGATATATATCCGTGTTTATTTGTTTCTATATAGGGTTTATTGGGCATCTTCTTCTTACAGCTGTCTTGGGCATATAAATCCGTATATATTTTTAAGTTCTGGATTGCACGTGCTCTGACAGATACATTTAGACATTTAATGCCAGCATCTTGGCATTAGCCTAAGTGATTTGACATTTCTGATCTTTTTGTTCTTTACAACCTTGATATGATAAATCAAATCAGTTGAATAAACCTTTATTCAATCATTTAAATTTAGCATTAATGACAGTATATATCTATCTATTTTTGACAAATCTTATCCTAATTTAGTTGTTAAGTAATAGCTAGTATAATTATGATTGGTTATTATGGGTAAATGCATGTTTATTCATCACAGTTATTTAAGGAAAACACTGCACTTGAAATAATTTACTGGTATTCTGCAAGTGGGTAGACTTCTTGTACCATTAACATGGAGGCTGGATCTTGAATAGTTGACAAATTTGATCATAATTTAGTTGTCAACTAGTAGTGAGTACAGTTATAATTGACGATTATCAATAAATGCATGTTTACTCATCACAATTATTTAAGGAAAACCACGGCATCTGAAATAAATCAATAGTCGTCTGTAAGTGGGATGACTTCTTGTGCCTGAAGGCTAGATCTTGAATAGTTAACCTGTTTTTTTAAAGTAACTAGCTCTTACTCAATTAAAAACAGATATTTGGGTCAATTTTTCTGTTGTTTAAATTGTTTTTCTGAATGTATAAATAAATTAAAGCTACTGAAAAACAACTGAACCACTCAAATCATACATACTTAACAGCTCTAATATACAAATCCAACAATTTCTCGCTCTATTTAAAATAAAATTAAACAGATAATATATATAGAAAAGAACGAAAACATAAAAATACACTACAGATATTACGAACAATATGTTTTCCTCCACCGTCTCTCCTCACGCGTCTTGATCGGCCTTCACTGCAATGACGTCGAAGTTACTTTCCACTGGATATCCATGGACGCGCAATCTGTTCACATGCTCAAAAAATCCAGTCTTGTATGAAAATAACGTACCCCCATCTTATCAGGTATAAAGCACACATCACATCTACTGATCTCAGACTTGGTTCTTGTTAGATTTAAAGCACTTTTGTCGTTACATCCAGCGAGCAGAAAATTGTTTCTTGCAATACAGTGTTGATGTGCTGTGACCTTTACAACGCTGATTAGGGTTGAGGAATTGGGCGAGCAATATCCACCCCGCGTGTCCGCTGCCGAACCCTTCATTACGTCGGAGGAACCATTTATTCTCCGCGGTTTTTTGTCTTCAGTGCCAGATGAAAGTGGAGCCTACTTAACGTGGAAATAAGTAGATATCACGGGCCAATGGAGTCATTTGTTGTCCAAGGCATCGGACTATGAAAAAAGTGTGATATTTTGTTAGATGAGAAAGAGAATTCAAAGTCTGTTGTACATTGATGTTATCAAGTAGATGTGATATTATCAAGTAGTTCAAGGACAAAACCTCAACGACGAGACAAAGGTTAAAGTGCATAGAACGTAGAAGATAAATATACTTTACGTCCAACTAGAGTTTTATTCAATGCTTCTAATGATGCTTCTATCCAATTATTAAGTTTAAAACTTGTCATTTTCTTGTATATGTTCAAGATAAAACCAATCCGATATTAACTTATACACTTTCATTATTCTGAGACATTGTCGAGTCATCATCATATATTGTTGCGATCTTTGTTAATTTTAAGAAAAAAATTAGAAGAAAACAAACTTAATCATTTCAAAGTCATGGTTTGTGTGCGCTGTACTAAAACTGTGATAAAGTTCACTAATAAAAAATGGAATTTAAAATACAATAGAAATTGAACCTAATCACCATACGAAACCAATCATTTCAAAGTTATAGAGATAATTTGCATAGCAATGGTGGCTGGTTCGCTTTACTTTTTAGGTTATGTAAAAATTGAACCTAATCACAATAAGAAATCAATCATTTCAAAGTTATAGAGATAATTTGCATAGCAATGGGTGGCTGGTTAGCTTTACTTTTTAGGTTAAGTAGAAATTGAACATAATCATAATACTAAACTAATCATTTCAAAGTTTTAGAGATAATTTGCATAGCAATGGATGGCTGGTTAGCATTACTTTTTAGGTTAGGTAGGTTATAATCTTTATTTTAGTATTGATATATAGTTAACATTAATTTATTCAATTAGTAAATAGTGAGATGATAATGTTGTTTGCATTAAAGTTTAGATCTCACCAATGACACAGTGTATAGCTTTTGAATGGACTTGGGAGTTCTTTCTGAATATGTAGCTTTTAAACATATTGTAATAGAAAGGTAGAGTAAACAACTCAAAATTTTAAAAAACTCTCATCTATTCTTTTATTTATTTAAGTTAATTTTGAAATGTAGCATATTTTCATGAAAAATGAGTGGATTGAGGAATAAATATTATAGAGTAGTTCGTAGTTAGCATAACATTTCCCAACCTAATTTCTTCAACCTTGATTTGAAGACCAACTCATAATCACTAATTTACTATATAAAAATTCTCTCTCAAATCAAACTCATTAATCCACAAGCTTAATAGCTCTAGCAAATTCTTTTACCTCATACACCATTATCCACAATCTCTCAATCCTCTCATTACCCACTAGAATCCTCATTCCCATCATTATATAACTCACAATCATGCACATACTTTTAATTATAAATCACTTAGGTAAACTTATAAAAACAATGTTATTTCCAAAAATTATTTAAGAAATTACTTCTATGCACATGCACCTAAATTTTCTATAAATAAACTTGCACACTTTTAATAACTAGGTGCACATATTTCTCTAAATATTTGTTTGCTAAGTATTAAATTACTATAGGTATACAATTAATTCATCACACCAATATAATAGTATTAGTGTGCAAAATGTAGGATGTCCATATGTGGCCACCGACCCACCACATGAAGAAACCTATATATACACTAATGTTCAATGATAAATAATTGCTCCTAGTACTACATGTTTTTCATATTGAAATATGGAGTAGCAAGTTAACATACCACTATGATGCTATATTGTATTTTATCAAGGACACAAATATGTACACTCCAATCGAATACAATCAAGATGATGTGCACATTTATTTAGAACCCAAAACCACTTCATACATTCTCTATGATCAACAACCACTAATTATACCACAGTTGGTGCTCAAACGATCTTGTTCACCATGGCATGACTCTTACTAAGGCTAGATTTTATATGTTAGACACAATGGTATGATGTCAAAACTCATCACATGCGTTGATTGTGATAGGTATCAAAATTCATAATATAGCTCATAGGGTTTACTCCTAACTTTGTTATCTCACAAGGCCCTAGGAACCTAGACATATGAAATCCCTTTGGCTCCAAGCATCTCAAAAGGCTTTATTTCCCAATGCATAACATGATCCTAGAGTAGATGGTATAAAACTAGTGAATTCTTTATATCATGTCCTTGACTCTTATGATGACACTTTTACTAAGTTTCTTCATTGGAATCAACTCCCATGAGAACCATCACTAAAGCACCCTTAGGGGCCCATAGAGTGACTATCATGTCAATCTCTTCCTCACATCACAACAATAATACATCAAGCCATACCATGTATTCAATCCTAAATCCAATGCATCAAATCACCAATCGCATGTATTTGATAATGTCACCCCATGACTATTTGATCCAATTTCGATCCACATAAAAGAAATTGGCTACCAATATAGGCTCTATGATGATTGGAATCATCAAGGCTTGAGGCTATGAATGAGGAAGGATATGGGGTTGTTGGTGGGAAGGGCCCCATAACATCATGGTTGGTGTCCACTCGTGCATTAAATAAAATCATAAGGAAAGCATGTAGAATGTGTTGGCACCAGGAGTTGTTCTTAGATTTCTTTAAGAACAAGACCAATACCCATCAGAATATAAATTATTAAAACTGGTTTATACTTGAGTGGATCAGCAAGACTGACTAAGAAAGGGAGAGGGAAACAGATTGTCTGTAGAGGCATTCCATTGGGCATGGAGTCATAACATCCTAAAGATAAGATAAAATCAAACCGTATACCAGATAAACATTATATATAATTATGGATAGAAGCATAGAGAACGTGACAAAAGGAAGAACATCCATCATAAAAAGATCCTTTTCTACAAATAGATTAAAGAATTATTAAACAATAAACAATGATTAATGTGCAAGCTACAACAGATCCTCTGATGGTCATGAATCCATCAATAAATGACAGTTATGATCCTCAAAGGCTGCAATTATTTAAGAAAGAAGATAAGGTAAAATGACAACAAAGAAAAACAACATTTGATAAACAACTTCTTGAATCTTCAATGACATAAATGTTGATTACAAACAGGCCCTCGGGCTTACAAATAAAAAACTAAACTTCTCCTCAAGCTCTCTCCTCTCTTAGATCATGAATTGAACCCCTTCCTCAAAAAAACAACTTCTATCTATAGTGTATCATTCCTTCCTACTCTAAAAAGGTATAATTCCAAGTGGTTGCATTGGATTCCCTTTTCTCTAGGAGCTATTACAACAAGGTGAAACAAAAAATCCACCTAGCTCCTATTTTTTTGGATCTTGTCTATTGTGATAAATGCCTTTTGAAACAGGTCATGTTGCTTGATCTAGTGATGGAACACATGCCCCTCGTGTCCAAATACCTCCTAGGAAACCATTTGAACCCCCTCATATAGGTGGCATCCCTCCTATAGCTCACATCTATCAGACTGTTAGAGTTTGCAGTGCCTTTGATAACATGCGCTGCAAACTTTCCTGTAGGTGACAATTTAAACGTTTATCCCAAAGGACGAATTGGGGTAGGCTAAGTTTTGGTCAGCAAGTCAATAATGTAATTATTCATCTCCACAAAAAATTTCATAAGAACCCAGATTGGAATTTGAAAGTTATGATGAAAAAATGACTTTGTTGTGTACTAGTTCACTACAAATTGTCCCAAAGTTGCCATTTTGCAGCACCTTTGACAACACACACTACGGAATTTCTTGTAGGTGATTTTTTACATTCAAAATTTATTTCAACTATTAAAACTTGCACAACAAGCTGGGAAACCTTTTAGAACCTACTACAATCTTTGAAAACAATAAGATATCCATTGCCATGTTTCCAAAGCATAATGATATGTGATTAGTGCATGAGGTACTTTCTTGATTCGTTGTGAAATTTTAGGTGAGTTTACAACCGGTCGACTTGGTGGGAAGGGCCCCATAACATCATGGTTGGTTTCCACTTGTGCATTAAATCAAATCATAAGGAAAACATGTAGAATGTAAAGTTATAAGGATAATTGTTTTTGTTAAAAAAATCATATATTTAAAAAATAAAACAAGAAACATCAAGCCTCTTCTCCAATGTAATTAACGCAGACCCCCAACCCTCAGGTTGAGATCCGCTCACAGGATCATTCAAATCTCCTTGAGCCGAAGTGGCTCTTTCGGATCCCTATCAGAACCTTCAACGAATCGGTCCATAGGTCCTTCTGAAACCCCCTTATGCGAACATGCACAAGGTACGAGCTTCACCTCCACACGACCACAACTGGCCCTGGCATGAGCGTCTTTCACAACTCGCAGTCTTGTGAATTGAAGCGTTGAGGTCTTGTGCTCTTTTCCTATGAAATCCCGAGATGCGATAGTCAACGATAGTCTGACTTCCCTTTCACACTTCTCGCAACTCACAACCTCGTGAGTTGGAGTGTAGATCCTTCGTGCTCCTCCTTTGTGAAATCTAGAGATGTGATAGGGTAACTATGGGTTGATCCCTTGATGCATGAATACACGCCACCTGCCACCCTTGCGGTCCCCACCTAAAAGATGTGCCACATGTTTCACGAGCCTCTCTTAATCTGACCACCTACTTTATTTCGGGCTTCTGGGTATCGGGAGTTCGAAACTCTCGACCCCAAAATGATGCCTCCTCGGTTTCCCAACACCCGAAGTGCCGAAATCCTAAAACTCCATGCCAATTCCTGTCGTCAGGATCCCTGAAATGCCGAAATGATCTGACGGATCAGACAGATCACAATCAATGGTCAAAGTTGAATCTTGACACCAAAAAAATGGTTTCGTCCAAACCTTATCCACCCTGCAACTCCTTTGGAGCCTACGGTCCTCATGGCTTCACGAATTCTCCATAGAGAATTCCAACCGTTCGTCCCTCCTTGATAGTTTCTGTGAAATGAGCCAAAGTTCTTCTACTGGAACTTAACTTCTACGAGACGTTTTCAATCTCCGCCTCCCCTTGGGTACTTTCAAAGGTGTTAACCCTCCTGAGATTTCTCTGGCAACTTCAAACCTTGAAAGGAACTCTTGCATGCACTCCTTGCGACAATATATCAAATACTTTTGGGTATTTGATCTTTCGATTCTGTGCACTCCTTGCAACAACAATATTTCCCTTCTCAACCTTAGTGGATAAGTTCTAAGGCTTCGACTAGCCTACGCACACCTTGCACAACCTCTATGCTTCTCCTGCACTTCTAAACTGTCTAATCTATAATTTTAAATCTACCTACTTTCCTTAGCTGGGCTTGAATGCCTTTTACATGGACAGATGAGAGAAAACCACTCATGATCTATTTACAACCTCCAAGATATAAATGCAAAGTATGCCTTCTAGCTATTACATTAATATCCGCTCCCTTAAACTTTCAAAACATTTCAGAATGTGAAAAATGTGTGTTGCGCTTTCTAGCTATCTTTCACCTCCATGCTTGCTTGACTGCTTACGATGCTCCTACATCATACTCCCTCGCTTGAAAATTTTCATGAACTCCTGTTCATGAGCTCTTGCACGGTCTGTCCATCCTTCTGAATTTATGCTTCATCTTCCCAGCTGGCATTTTCAACTGGATGTCCCTTCCATTTGACCAAGTATTCAAAATACTCTTTCCTCCTGGTCTTCTTGCCGACTCTCTTGTCAATTATAAATTCCATCTGCGGCTTCTCAGCTACTGGCATTTGGTTTGTCCATTGAATTTCCTTCTGTTCATCCTCTGCTCCTGCTTCTTCAGCACTGTAAGGGTACAAGTCTGCAACATTGAATATTGGTGAAATTCTGATCCCATCGAGTAATTCAATCGCATATGCATTTGCTCCAAACTTCTTCATGACCTTGCATGGTCCAATCTTTTTCATCTTCAGCTTGTTATATGTCCCCCTTGGGAATATTTCCTTTCTCAGATGTGCAAGAATTAGATCACCAAATTCAAATTGAAGTTCTCACTTGTGTTGATCTGCTCTGCACTTGTATTCTTGACTCAAAATTTGCAATCGCTCCCTGACTCGGCTATGAAGCTCCTTCATTGCTTCTAAAAAATCTTCTGCACTAGCACTCCTGAATTCAACTTGTTCTGAATCTTTCAATTCATAAACTCCCCTTGGCTGCATTCCATATACAATCTGGAATGGACTTTTCCCTGTGCTTCTATTGATTGAATCATTGTAAGAAAATTTTGCCTGTGGAAAAATATGATCCCATTGACTGTGGTGTTCAGTCACTAGGCTCCTCAAAAAATCCCCCAAGCTCTTGTTCACAACTTCTGTCTGTCCATCCATTTGAGGATGATACGCTGAGCTAAATGAAAAACGTGTCCCCAGCTTATTCCACAAAGTCCTCTAGAAATGTCCCACAAACTTGGTATCTCGATCAGACACGATACTCCTTGGAAAGCCGTGAAGTCTAACGACTTCCCTAAAAAACAGGTTCGCAATATGTGTTGCGTCGTTGGTTTTCTGGCATGGTATGAAATATGCCATCTTGGAAAATCTGTCGACTACCACAAAGATTGAATCACATCCTCTTTGTGTTCTTGGCAGTCCCAATATAAAATTCATGTTCACTGCATCCCACGGCCTTTCAGGTATGGGTAATGGCTGGTATAACCCTGTGTTCTACCTTTTCCCTTTTGTGTGCTGACAAATTCTGCATCTGTCTACAAATTTCTTAACATCTATCCTCATCCCTGGCCAAAAATATGAGCCATTCAATTTTGAGAATGTCTAGTCATGACCGAAGTGTCTGACCAATCCTCGACTGTGTTTTTCTTTCAGCAAATTCTCCCTCGTGGAGAATTTTGGAATACATAATTGATTTCCCCTGAATAATAATCCATTCTGGATCATGTATTCGGTCCACTGGCTTCTGTCCCTGAGAATTGAATTCTTAGATGCCTCATACGCTTCCTTAAAATTTGGATCATCTCTGTACATTTCTTTGAGGTTATCAAAACCCAAAGTTTTGACTCTGAATTCCTGCATAAGAAAACATTTCCTGCTCAAAGCATCAACAAATTTGTTAGCAGTTCTAGAAATATGCTTAGTTACAAAAGTAAAATTCTTCATGAGTTCGACCCATTTCGCATGTTTTTGGTTTAACTTCTCTTGTTGAGTCACGAATTGTGAAGCATGATTATCACTGTACAAAACAAACTCTTTAGGAACCAAATAGTGTCTCCATTTCTTCAGTGCTTGTATGACTGCATAGAATTCCTTGTCATATGTTGAGTATTTGACCTTCGCTTCATTCAATTTCTCACTGAAGTATGTGATCGACCTATTGTCTTGGCTTAAGACCGCTCCAATTGCAAATCCACTTGCATCACACTTGACCTGGAATGTCTTGCTGAAATTTGGCAAAATGAGAATTGGTTGCTTCATGATATTCTTCTTCGGCAAGTTGAAACTCTTCTTTACTTCCTCTGTCTAGTAAAAAGATTTATGTTTTTTCTTCACCGTATCCATCATCGGTGCGCTAATTCCACTGAAATTTCGGATGAATTTCTTGTAGAAACTAACTAAACTATGGAATCTTCGAACTTCAAACACACTTTTCGGTGATGCCCAATTTTTGATTGCATTCACCTTTTCGGGATCCATCTTCAGCCCATTTGCAGAGATAACAAAACCAAAATAAATGAGTTCCGTCCTCATGAATGATGATTTCTTCATATTTATCAGCAATTTCTCTTGTTGTAATCTCCTCATTACTGCAGCTAAGTGATTTAAGTGCTCTTCTTTAGTCTTGCTGAAAATTAATATATCGTCAAGATATACAATGATGAATTTCCCAATGAAATCTTTCATGACTTCATTAATCAATATCATGAAAGTACTAGATGCATTTGTTAAGCCAAATGGCATAACAAGCCATTCATACAACCCCTCATTCGTCTTGCATGCTGTCTTCCATTCATCACCTTCTCTCATACGAATATGATGATATTCACTTTTCAAATCAATTTTTGAAAAGAATCTTGCTCCACTCAAGCAATCCATCAAATTGTCCATCCTTGGCAATGGAAATCTATATCTGATGGTAATCTTATTGATCGCTCTTGAGTCTATACACATCCTCCAGCCTCCATCTTTCTTTGGGCTGAGCACTATTGGAACAACGCATGGACTAAAGATCTCTCTAACCAATCATTTGTCCATTAAGTCCTAGACCTACCTCTTGACTTCTTCATTTTCCTGTGGTGTTAATCTGTACGCTTCTTTGTTTGGTAAACTAGCTTCAGGTATAAGACTGATGTGATGACTTACACTCCTGATAAGTGGCAATGAACGAGGTAGTTCGTCCACTACTATATCAGCAAACTCTTCCAGTAACTTATGGATTTCCTCTAGTAAATCATCCACTCTTGTACTAGTCAAAAAAATTCTAGGCTTCCTGACCACAATAAATTGTGTGTCTTCCTTCTTCTTAACCTCATTAAGAAGTTCCTTCTCACTCATGAGAAGTACAGTGTTGCTCACCTCTGGTTTCACTTTTTTATCCTTAATCGGAAGCAACATGTGAGTCCTTCCATTCTTCTCTAGGGTGTATGTGTTCTTTCTCCCATCATGAACCACATTCCTGTCATATTGCCACGGTCTACCCAACAATAGATGAAAAACATCCATGGGAATGACATCACATAATATGTTATCCTTATATCCTCCTATTTTAAATTCAACTAAACATTGTTTAGTGACATTTACCTGATGTCCTTTTTGTAGCCACGAAACTCTATATGGGCTTGGATGTACGCTAGTCTTCAGCTCCAACTTTTCTACAATCTTTGTAGAAATGAGATTATCAGTGCTACCGCTGTCCACGATGACTTTACATACTCTGTCTTTTGTTTTGCAAGAAGTCCTAAACAAACTGTTCCTTTGGGCTAGGTCCTCTGCCTCCTTCTCTGGCGTTAAGAGAACTTTCCTCATCATTAAGGATCTACCGCCCTTAGCATATTCTGCCTCAACATTTCATCCTTGTGCTTTGGCAATGTGAGTTTCACCACCATCCTTCTTTCTGTCTGGACACTCATAAGATTTATGTCCATTTTTCCCATTGACAAAAATTTCACTTCACCTCCTCGACCTCTTCCTCTTCCTCTAGCTCAAGGAACAATATTTCTATCGGCATACTACCCTCTCTGTGAGCTTCCTCCTCTCTTAGTTTGAGGTTGAGGTTTCTTCCCCTCTTCTTTAGGTTTCTGAGTTCTGTCTTGGGCAATTTTTTTTCCTCTGGCTTGACTTCTACCTCGGCCTCTTTGACCTTTCTTTTGGCTCAGCTTCTCCTCAGTTTCGGAGCCATCTGATAAGAATCTTCCACATTCTGAATGATCATCATGCTCATCTCATCTTGAATGTCATATCTCATACCATTCATGTACCTGGAAACCTTTTCATCATCGCTCTCCTGATGACCTTCTCTGATGTTTATCTTGTAGAACTCTTCAGTGTATTCCTTCACTGTCATCAGCTTCTGTCTCAAATTCTGCATCCTCCGAAATAGAGTAATTTGGTAATCCTTGGGTATGAATTTGGCTTTCATTTTCGCAACCATTCTATCCCAACTCTTTATTTTAGGCTTTCCTTTGCAGCATCTGTCAGCCTACAGTTCATCCCACCATAGTGATGCATGCCCTTTAAGTCTAGTGACAACATGTTTGACTTTTCTATCTTCCTCGACATCCTCATAGTCGAAGTATTTATCCAGAGCTCTAATCCAGTCTAGAAGCTCTTCAACATCCAGGTTTCCTTCATATACCGGAATGTACATTTTTTCTCTGGCACCTATCCTAGCAACAACCCTGAATAGGCATTCAGCCGCAGCATCTTCGACTGCAACTTCTTCTCCTTTGTTTCCAGCTTCATTTTCACTGTCAACTTTGTTGATATCTCCAGTGTTAACTGTGTGCCTCTATGATGTCTGCATGGAATCAATCCTGGCACGTAATTCCTGCATTTTTCTTTCCACTACTAGATCAGGCATTGGTCTATCTCTTCTTCTCGGCGGCATGGCTGAGAAATATTCCTCTGTTCTCTCTGCTACAGAATGTAAAGACTTGTTCTACAACTCTGATATGTATTAGATTACTTTTTATCCTCTTTCTCCCTCCATATACAATATACAAACAGAGTCAAGATCTGATACCTTTTGACGCAGATCCCCAACCCTTAGGCTGAGATCCGCTCATAGGATCATTCAAATCTCCTTGAGCCGAAATGGCTCTTTCAGATCCCTATCAGAACCTTCAATGAATCGGTCCACGGGTCCTTTTGAAACCCCCTTATGAGAACAGGCACAAGCTACGAGCTTCACCTCCACACGACCATAATTGGCCCTGGCACGAGCATCTTTCGCAACTCACAATCTCGCGAATTGAAGAGTTGAGCTCTCATGCTCTTTTCCTATGAAATCCCGAGATACGATAGTCAGTGATAGTCTAACTTCCCTTTCACACTTCTTGCAAATTTCAACCTTGCGAGTTGGAGTGTAGAGCCTTTGTGCTCCTCCTTTGCGAAATCCTAAGATGTGATAGGGTAACTATGGGTTGACCCTTTAATGTGCGAGTTCACGCCACCTATCACCCTTGCGGTCCCCACCTGACAGATGTGCCACGTGTTGAACGAGCCTCTCTCAATCCAACCACCTGCTTTATTTTGGGCTTCTAGGTATCGGGAGTTCGGAACTCTCGATCCCAAAATGCTGCCTCCTCGGTTTCCCAACACCTGAAGTGTCAAAATCCTGAAACTCCACGCCAATTCCTATCGTCAGGATCCCCGAAATGACAAAATGATCTGACGACTCAGAGAGATCATGATCAATGGTCGACGTTGAATATTAACACCAACTGAATGGATTCATCCAAACCTTATCTACCTTGCAACTCCTCTAGATCCTACGGTCCTTGCAGCTTTGCCAATTCTCCACAGAGAATTCCAACCGTTCATCCCTCCTTGACAGTTTTTGTGAAATGAACCAACATTCTTCTACTGGAACTTAACTTCTGCGAGACATTTTCAATCTCCACCTCCCCTTGGGTACTTTTAAAGGTGTTAACCCTCCCGAGCTTTCTCTAGCAACTTCAAGCCTTGAAAGGAACTCCTGCACGCACTCCTTGCGACAATCTATCAAATACTTCTGGGTATTTGATATTTTGATTCTGTGCACTCCCTGTAGCAACAATATTTCCCTCCTCAACCTTAGTAGATAATTTTTAAGGCTTCGACTAGCCTGCGCACACCTTGCACAACCTCTGTGCTTCTCCTGCACTTCTAAACTATCTAATCTATAATTTTAAATCTACCTACTTTCATTAACTAGGCTTAAATTCCTTTTACATTGACAGATGAGAGAAAATCTCTCATGATCTATTTAAATCCTCCAAGATATAAATGAAAAGTACACCTTCTAGCTATTACATTAATATCCACTCCCTTAAACTTTCAAAACATTTCAGAACGTGAAAAATGTGTGTTGTGCTTTCCAGCTTTCTTTCGCCTCCATGCTCACTTGACTACTTACAATGCTCCTGCATCAGTAATAAAACAAAAAGATAAGGGAGCAGAAACAAGCTTGGGGAAGATGAAGGGTTTGGGATGCTTGACCTTCCAACTATCCCCCGATTGAGCCATCTTCCTATATACTAGTTTCCCACAAAGTAAGAGGGTTTCTTTGTTTGAGAGTGAATGAAATGTTTCCCAAAGATCTATGAGGAGCATGAGGATTAACCAGAGATGATGTAACTTTCTTATTGTTACATAATAAATGACGTCGATCCCACCCCTTCCCTCCTTTTGGGGTTGCATGAGCTCCTGGTCTTGGATCGTTTAATTTCTCTGAGTCAGAGCAACTCCTTAGATTCCTGGCTGGAACCCAAAATCTCTACCGCGAGTCTTTCCTTTCTTTAGGCGCCATTTATGTGGCACTCATGGACCGTATTCTTTGATGTGACCACAGATTACTACCGTGGGTCAATTCTCTTCGCGATCCTGCACTTCGGGACTTTCGCGAGAGGTTTCCTCCTCCTTCCCCAATTTCTGAATCGGTGAATGCTTCAGTACCAGATCCATGGTCGTCGTTGTTCCCACGATCAATGACTGTGATCGAATCATGAGTTCGGACTTCGTGAGCCCTGTCTCTTCTCAAATCTTCTTTTCTGACTTACGAACCAACAATGCATTGATCCTCTTCCACGTGTTCCCCCATATCTAACGGCCTGCATTGATATCTCTCTTCGCGACTTCACAAATATCCTTGTTTTCTCCTACAAACCTTCCGAAGTTCCTTCTCCCGAACCTCTCGATATTCTACCACCTATCTCGTCCTTGACGATGAGTGACTTCTCCTTCCTCTAGACTTTAGAAATTCCTCAACTCCTTTGCGTACTTAGCACAATTTCTCTTTTGAGACTTAGACATTTCTTGAAACTCCTTCTGCACTCCTTGTAGAGTTCTTCACAGACTTCCTTCTGTGATGTTTCTCGGCTTGAGAACCTCCAAGGTTCCAAGTCCCTCTACGAGCTTCTCTTTCCCTCCTGGCATTTTCTCGCCCTTCCTTCTGAGCTTATAAGGTGACTTCTCAACACCTTAGGCACACTCCTTGCACTGGCTCAATTCTTCGATGGCTTCTCCCTTGGAATTATGGAAAGGTTTAAGGCATCTCATTTCCTTTGTCGATGCACTTCTTGCAAAGCCTTCCTTCACCAAAATGTTCAACAATTCTGGAATTCTTTCATACCCTCAACCATGTTGTTCCTGGGTATGCTCAAGCAAGCTTGATGCCCTCCTGGTAAAGTATTCTCGATTGTTCAGTAACTCTGCACTGTGCCTCTCTCCACACAATCTTTATTTTCAAGGGATGTAACCACCTTGAAATTTCTCCCCGAGTCTATAAATTAATCTGGTGTGCCCTCCTGGCCACTTCTCTTCTGACTCCAATGAGTCCAAACACACACTCCTTGCATCGACTTACAAAGTTTTCCAGCTTTGTTGCACACTCCTTTCACTTAGCCTAGAGAACCAAACTTAATTTAACACACTCTTGGATAGGAAACTGTATCTCTATCCCTGCAGACAAATTCTAACATCCATCTATAATTCACAAGCATGCAAATGATATTCATAACCTAACATTCATTGAACAACAAGATAAAACAGGAAAAACTGTCGTTTCCTATTAATAGTGGAATGCCAAATTTACAAAGGTGGAGTCTGAGCTACAACTGAGTCTCGACTCTCTGGTTTTCTCCTCTAAACTATCTAAAATTGTCTAACAATTAGCCACCTAATCGCCTAACCTCTACTTTGCTTACAATACAAAGATTTATACAAGAGGGGCTCTATGAGATTCCCTCGCAAGATAAAAAATGGTGTCAAATCACCATCCCTAAGGCTCATCGAAAGGCCAAATTACAATGATGGAAATTTTGATCCAAATAGGACGCAGATCCATTATGTTGCCATCCTATTAATGTCAACCTTATCTCCAACCTGTGCGAAAGCACGATTTGTCTCTTCCAACTTGTATTTAATAAATGCTTGGATCTTGTCTTGGATTCTTGAGGGAAAAATGAGAGGACAATGCCTCTCCTTCCTTGAATGTGCACCATGCGTGAAATCTAGTTGGCATGTGTTGAGATGGAGCGATGCTCTTGCATCAATAAAGAGCCCAATCAAAGTCAATTGAATGTCGGTTTTCCCATTTGGGTTTGAAGGGTAAAAAATGACTCATATGTGATGTTTTTCTTTTTGTATGTGTGGTTTAATGTGTTAATTTACTTTCTATAGTAGTTAGAAATTCCTCTATATGTTTTTAATGGCTTCCATTGGGCATTGAGACTATACGGAAGGGGAATTCTTCATTAAAACTATCAATTTTTTCATACTCTATGTTTTGTTGTGCAATAAAGATCCCAATAGCTAGAAAACCCCCACTATTGGATGCCTAACCAATCAATGACATCAATGGATTTCATTCCTGAGTTGTTGAAATAGTTTAGGAAGTTTGTAAATTGGTTGGTATTGGGATGTTCGGTTTTTGTCTCCTTTCTCTAATTCTATTGTGGTTTTGTTTGCTTGTGCATGCTTCATTGTTACTTCTTCTTATCTTCTTCTAAGAACTATGCTTGAACACTCACTTCATAAATCATCTTTAGTTTGAATAGAATCAATTGACACCGAAATAATTTGAGGTAGAAATGCTCCTAAGTACCTAATAAACATAATTGAGATTTTGACAGAGACACCCAACCAAATAGATATCTTCCTGTACTCTATGGTGAATTCTTGCAATGATATCCCTAGCCTCTACATGAGGTAACACTATACAATATGTTGGTGCTCCTCATATCTAATTGGGTAGCAATGTGATTTAATAATGTCCTTTAACACCTCCCAATCAATCATCAATGGCTCATTTTCCAGTGATCTCCCTGTTGCATCACTCTCCCACCATGCTAAAGCAGGGTCGTCAAGTTTCAGCCGAGCAAATGTGATCCTTTTCTTATAGGTGGATTCATGTACATCAAAGTGCACCTCCATTCTTTTTATTGTTTGTTTCAATTTGTTGGAATTAACTTCCTTGACATGTGGATTAATCATAAAGAGAATTAAAATAACTCGGAATTAAAAATATGTACATTGGCATTATCAAGTAGTTTAAGGACAAAGCCTCAATGACATGAAAAAGATTAAAGTGCATAGAACATAGAAGATAAATATGAAGAAAAGATACTTTACATCCAACTACAATTTTATTCAACTAAAATTTTATTCAATGGTTCTAATGATGGTTCTATCAAATTATGAAGTTAAAATTTTTCATTTTCTTATATTCGTTAAAGATGAAAACAATACAATCATATAAATATTATGATGGTGAAACATTTTATTTTTTCCATTCTTTTAAGAAATAAGTATAATTTAACTTATGGGCATGTGAAAGCTAATGATGGGCTCTTGTGACATATTAGTGGCAATAAAAACATGGGAAAAAAACAATCTATTAACTTGGAGGGACTATTCAAGGTACTTTTACAATGAATTTGAATATGGTGTAAAACAATGAAACATAGGAAGTTGAATTAACTTTCCAAATATATAACCTTTTTTTATAGAAATTGTGAAAAGCTGTGTGAAATTTCAGTTTTTCTAATAGTGGTATATTATTGTTTTAGCAAAATATAAGGTATATGTGTCCATTAGTGTAGCTGTTGAGTACCTTAATGATGGAATTTACCTCCAAAAACTTGTATAATTATAGAGAACCCATTTTTATAGCGTGGTGTATTGTTTCAAAATTTATAATATTAATTTTATAATTTTTTTAAATTATGAAAGCCAATATATCCTTGAAATTACAACACTTTTTGTTAGTGCAGGCTATGAGGGTCTTGACATTATAAACACAAGTTCCTTTTTTTTATATTGTATATATCAGTCTCTTCTAGTGTGGCATATAACTCATTTTATAGATGGTTAAGCTAAGGAATAGTTATAGTAGAAATAAAAAGCATATGTATTCTAGGATTTTGATATATTTGAAGACAAAAATAGATTAAAAATATTAAACAATGTTAATTAAAAAAACTATATATTTAGAATATGCACAACTGACTCTATCTATTTTTGTAGTTTCATCAACAACGGATTTTTGTAGCCTATAGAAAAATAACTTCAAAAATAGAGATATAGAGAGGTATTCATAAAAATGGAGTTTTTTTTTATCTATTTGTAGACCAAATCACTAGGTTTGTCATCCTAAACTGAAATATGAGGCAACCAAGTTAGAATACACATATGCAAGAGTTGTCATTCTCACACAAAAAAAACGAATTATAAATAACGAACACATTCCAAAGAATGTGCACGTGCTCTAGGAACACACACATGCTATAGGAACATGCACATGTTCTAGGAGTGCACATGTGCTCCTATTTCCTATTTTATTCGTCTTCATACCCCTTCCCCTCCCTCTCTCTCTTTCTACATCTACCCCTCTCTCCTCCTCACTTTCTATCCCCCGCCTTTGCTCTCCCCCACTCCCCCCCCTT
>ML776584.1:424227-434453 GCA_009831015.1 Picea engelmannii
CTCTACGCCCCCTCTCTATATTCCTCTCTCTCCTTCCTTCACTCCTAGACATGGCCTTGACCTAGGCATGGAAAGAACTAGACCTAAACCTAGAGATAGACTTAGTCTTAGACCTAGACTTAAACCATGACATAAAGTTAGAAATTCCTTTGTCATGCCTCACACTCTCACACCCACTCCCTCTCTATCTCTCCCCTCTTCCACTCTCTCCTTCTCCCCCCCGATCCATCTCTCTCTCTCTATTCCCTTTTGTCCCTCCCTCCCCTTATTGTTGGAGTACTAAGAGGAGGGGGGTGAATCAATATGAGTTCTTTTTACCACTTTCAATCACAGTATATATATAAAATTCAACTTTATCAGTATTATTCAATAGTTTATCACTTATAAATTCACTATATCATTTCATCATAAACAATATCATTAATAAATGCATAGTAAACAACCATAGATACACAATACACCAAAATTTATGTGGAAACCCAAAAGGGAGAAAACCAAAAAATGATTTCTTATATATATCAAGAATACATTCATAGGAAGCACCAACTTCCAAATTCTCCATCTATAACTGGAAGGAGGTTCCAACCCCCTATTTGCAGTATCCAACTTGAAGGAAGCTACAACTCCTTGAATTCTCCAGCTACAACTGGAAGAAGAGTCCAACCCTCTAGCTTACAATATCCAACCTGAAGGAAGCTCCAACTCCTTGTATTCTCTGGCTCCAACTAGAAGGAGGATATGACCCACTATTTTACAGGCTCCAACCAGAAGGAGGATATGACCCACTAATTTACAGGCTCCAACCTGAAGGAAGCTCCAACTCCCTCAGTTCTCCAACACCAACTAGAAGGAGGCTACAACCCTCTTTCCTTGCCCCATCTTGCCGCTCTGAAATAAAAGTGTAGACTCAGCCTATCACTACCACTGATATTGTTACTTCCATTGTCTCATCAACCTATAATCAACCTGTCATCCAACCTGTCACTATCACTATCACATCAACCTATAACTTTCACTATTACATCAACCTAAACCCAATGATCAACCAATCATCGAACTTGTCACTATTCCTATCACCATCATTGTCACTATCACTGTCACTGATATGTCATCATCGACCAACTATAACTAGAACCACTCACACGGATACCAAAATCATCACCATACCATGTACCATACCATGTACCATAACCTGTACCATAACAAGTTCCTCAACCATATACCATATCACTCATGATATGTCTCAATCATGCCATACACCATGTACCATAGGATATCATCAATGGTGGGCCTCAACCAAGTACGAACATCACTAAGAAGTTTCTCACCATGCATCATACCATCATCAAGATATATATCTAAACCATGTACCAAAACATCAATGATATGTGACCAACTATATACTTCAATCATATGTCATGTACCATGTACCAAATCATCAACCATGTCCTAAACCATGTACCAAGCAATATATTCCAATGTATCCAAGATATGCCTCAATCATAGACCATACAACAAACCATATGCCAAGTATCCAATATGTGTCAATGTCTCAACAATATGGCTCAAACATGAACCATAACAACCAAGATCATATTCCAAGTGTATGCCTCACACATGTGCCAAACATCACAAATATGTTCTTCTAACAATGAACCATAAAAATCATACACAATATACCAAGGATATATCTCAAACATGTATGTACCCCAATCATATGCATCCATGTACCCAAGAGGCCTCCAAGACATGCCTTAATCATGTGCCAAACCATCAATGCATCAAAAATATAAAGACATACATTTAGTCATGATGAGACCTGATGCATACCATCACAAAGGCTATAACAACCCTATTGTGTCATCATTCATTGCTAAAACCTAGACCAAGCATCCCTTTTCAAAACCTTTTCACAAATCCATGACTTGCTCCACTGTGACCCACATATGTTTGTGCCTTTCTCCACTACGACCCGTGGATGTTTGCGTTGTGCTCCACTGTGACCCGTAGTTAACCTCATAAATCTAGTTTCCATACTTTTCCCTTCACTTCCCTTCACTACTTCAGACTTCGATACCTCAGATATGCTACAAAAATATTTACCAAAAGATCCCTTGAAAGATAGATAATCATTGATCTTGTATGTGTAATAATGAGAGGATTCTTGAAGTGTATTTATACCTATCCATGTGACTTCTTTCCTTAACATTAGGGTCTACATGTAATTTCTTGTTACAATCACTTTACCCTTTAATTAATGACTTTTAATTTTTTAGGGGCTTCTTAACCATTCATCAAGGATTCCAACTTCAATAGGACATAACTCCTCAGTCGTGATGAACTACATGACACACAACCTTTGGAATTCATGACCACACCTATGGGGATTCTTGTAGACTTCTTAAAATTCACCTATCACATATGTTGACATCAATGAAAACCACTTTTTTTGACATCAATGAAAAGCATATTATCAAAAACATTAATGAAAACACACTATCCAGCAATACCCCCCTTTGGCATTGATCGAAACACTCATACTCCCCCTGTGACCAATTCTCTTGATACTTATCTCCTCATTTTATCTCCTTCTTTGACATCAATGGAAAAGGGTATCTCCCCCTATATTCATGCTTCTAATATTTCTCTTTCTCCTCCTTTGACATCATGCGTAAAAACGTAACTCCCCCTGTCTTCATGCTTCTAATCTGGTCTCTCTCTCTGATGATTTCTCTCCCCTTGACTTCTCTGTAATATGTTGTGTATATCAATGTGGGGCTTCTTGTATATACTTCCTTTCCTCTCTTTAGTGCTTATTTTCCATTAATGCTTCCTCTTGTATTTCACTGACATATGTAAAAATAATTCTAAGTTACTTGAATTCAAATATTCATGGCTTCTCAAGTTCACATCAATGACCATACTTTCCTCTAACAATATTGCTTGATGACAATTTATCTTCCCCTGTTATGTTGTGCCTTTCATTGCTTACCTTCTTGTGACTAACTAATTCCACCTGTCAATATGTTTTCATCCACTGTTATGCATATAATCTGACTCGTGTCTTTTGTATATGCTGAGTGTCTCATGAATTTATCTCTATCCATATGTCATAAAATTTTCCATGATTCTGCTACTCAATTGCATACAATGTTGATGCATCTGCTGCAATTGATCACAACATATTCCTTTCTACTCAATATGTCTTCTTATAATGGAATAATTTTGATTGAATATATTCCTTCTTGAATATATGCATGGAATCCTTTTATACAATCATGAATCTATGCACCTATAACTGCTAGCTAATACATGCATGGTTATGTGCTCTGAAAGATGATCCTCAAATAATCAAACTGTCACAAGAGATTTTTCACTTATGTCATCAAACCACTCTGAAACTGGTTTCTCAAAATTTGCAAACACTTCAGACTACTTGAAATATAGTTCTCTGATCTATAGAGTTTCTTCTCATACTCCCCTTGTTCAATATTCATATTACTGGGAGTATCCAAGATAGATGGATCAGAAAAATACCCACTCTGATGCAAAGTGATATTCCTCTTAGTCTATGGAGAGATTTTCCTTTTCATCCTCTTCTTGAATTCTGACATCCTTTTCATTTTCTTCATGAAATATAGCATCTTCCTCTTCATCCTCTTCCTGGATTCTAAAATATTCCTTTTTTCATGTAGATTCATCATGATCTTGTGCTGCTACAAATATTGTGAGTACAATCTTTGGGACCTATATTTCATCCACCTACTCTTCTTGTCTTTCATTTCTTCTCCAAGCCTTCATGTATGTGAAATCAATGTTTTCCTTCATGGGAGTTTCTATCACTCCTCTACAATTTCTATCTATGCGACCATAATTATGGCATTTGAAACATTCAATATTGGAGAGAGACACATAACCATCTATTGTTTGAACATTTCTTCCATATGCTCTGCAATCTACATCTTTATGTCCAAAGTTAGTACATGTAAAACAATGAACCAAAAAGAAATTTTGATACCTGGGAGTGAATGATCTCTTTTGTGGTGTATTCCTTCTAAATTCCTGCCTTGGCTAATCACAATCTCGTCTTTGGTTGTTTCCTTCACAATAATTGAAGCTTCCTTGATGCATGAATGTAGAAGGTCTTTTGTATTCATTCCTCTCTCACTCTTTCTAACCATGATTCCTTCCTTTGATAACTTCTGCATAACTCTTTTGTTATGTTTCTTTCATCATGGAGCTTGAAACATCCTAAAAATAAACATTTTTGTATCCTAGTCCAGATTTGTCATTGTATGGCATTTTATTGTTGAGAATGTTTTCTAACACTTGAGAAATTTTCAAGTTCTTTTTTATTTGAATTCAACTCTCAATGACACGAATTCCTTTTCAATCTTCTCACATTATTTTTCTTTCTTTATCATTTGGATCTGCATTACTTCTTTTGTTCTATTTCCTTCTTCAAGTTGGGTTTTCAAGGAGATTATTTCTTCTTTGAATGATTTATTTTTCTTCCTTTCTTTCTTTAGCTAAGTTAAAGAACTGATTAATTCTTCCTCAAGATCCACTTCACATTCTTATTTGTTGCTTTCAATATTTAGTTTCTGAGTTTTTGTAGCCATAAAGAGTACTCTTTCTAAATCACGTTCATTTTCATCAACTTCATCGGATGATGAACTTTCTTCTCTTGAGTAGACATTTTTATTGAAGGATTTCCTTTTATCTCCTTTCTTGTTTCCCTTTTGATATTTCTTTTCTTTCTTGGGATCTTCTTCTTCATCACTATCTGAATTCTTAGCATAAGAACATTTATTTGCAAAATGACCAATTTTACCACAATTAAAATATTTTAAGGGAATCATACCTTTGTACTTGTCAGTTCTTCTATTCAACTTTCTTACAAAGTTGGATATTTCTTCATCTTCATTTGAATCATCACAACAGATGGAATTTGTCTTTCACTCATTCGTTTTGTTCTTCTTTTTATTTTTGGATGCTTTGAAAGTCATTTCCTTATCATATGTGTTCTATTGTTCTGTTCTCAATTCATAAGATTTAAATATTCCATGTAGCTCATCCATTCTTAGCGTATAAAGATATGTTCTTTCTTCTAGAGATGATATCTTAGGATCAAATATAATTGTAAGATACCTTAGTACCTTTTGAAAAATCATAGATTCTTCAACTTCTTCTCCCAATCCTTTAATTTCATTCACTATTTCATCAACTCATATAAATTAAGCTATAATGTATTCATCTTCCTTCTTTTTAAACTATTTAAATTGACCTCTCTAGGTCTGAAGCTTGGCCTCCTTGACTTTGGCATCTCCTTCGTGAAGATTCTGAAGTTTGTCCCAAATATCCTTTCTAAAATCATAATGCATAACCTTGACATATATTAAATCAACCAGGCCATTCAGGATATCATTTTTATCCCTTGAATTATTTTGGTTGATTTTATTTCCATCATTATCAATTGAGGGAGTGGCAGACTCTTTTTATCCATCTAATATTGATTTCCAAACATCAAATCCTTATTCTTGTACATATGTTTTCATCCTTTTTCACTATAAGTCATAGTTTTTTCCATCAAACTGTAATACTCCAATCTTAGTGTACTCCATGATGTTCCTTCCAGTGGTTGGACTATTTTATTGAAGGACCTTCTTTGACACCAATTGTTGGAATACTGAGAGGGGGTGGGGGTGAATTAGTATGAGTACTTTTTACCACTTTCAATCAAATTATATATAAATTCAAATTTATCATAAATATTCAATTGCTTATCAATTATTCATTAAATATATCATTGCATCATAAACAATATCATTCATTAGTACATAATAAATGACCACATATACACAATCCAACATAATTTACGTGGAAACCCAAATTGGAGAAAACCATGGAATGTTTACTTATATATGTCAAGAATACATTCATAGTATGAACCAACTTCCAAATTCTCCAGCACCAACTGGAAGTAGGGCCTAACCCCTTATTTTATAGGCTCCAACTTGAAGGAAGATACAACTCCCTGATTTTTCCAGCTACAATTGGAAGGGGGCTCCAACTCCCTAGTTTACAAGCTCCAACATGAAGGAATCTCCAACTCCCTTTATTCTATAGATCCAACCAGAAGGAGGCTATGATCCCATAATTTAAAATCTCCAACTTGAAAGAAGCTCCAACTCCCTGAGTTCTCCACCACCAACCGAAAGGAGTCTACAAACCCCTTTCCTTTCCTTGTCCTATCTCCCTGAAATATAAGAGTAGACTCAACATGCCACTACCATTGATACTATTACTACCACTATCTCATCAACTTGTAATCAACCTATCATCCAACCTATCATAGTCACTGTCACATCAACCTATAACTGTCACTGTCACATCAACATGAAATTGACGATCAACCAATAATCCAACCTGTCACTTTCCCTAGCACTGTCACTGTCACTGTCACTGATATATCATCATCAACCAACTATAAAAAAATTCTCTCACATGGATACCAAAAATATCACCATACCATGTACTAGAATCTGTACCATAACATGTTCCTCAATCATATACCATATCACTCATGATATGTCTCAATCATGTCATACACCATGTACCATTGCGACATGTCACTCATGATATGTCTCAATCATGTCATACAACATGTTCCTCAATCATGTACCATATCACTCATGATATGTCTCAATCATGTCATACACCATGATATGTGTTCATTGTGTGCAGATGTGGGACCAGTGTGACCCGCTGACTATGTGAGGAACAGGCGTCGTCCTCGGCCAGGGGTCGCACCTACCACCGCAGGGGGACCAACAGTAGTAGGAGATCTTCCAGCTGGGGAGGCTGAGAGGGTATTGATATGGGTTGAGTGTAACTTTACTGCGCTCACTCGCATGGTTCCAATGGTAGAGATTGAGGACCTGTCACCATCTATGCAGCCTCATGTAGTGGGGGCACGGACGTGGGTCTGGTTGTTTCAACATTTAGACAATGTTGTGGACCAGTATAATAGGGCCCATAGGCCCTGACTTTAGATAGACATTTTGATATGCCACGAGCACTACTTGTATATAGTTTTTGAGGGCATAAGCCCTGTGACTCGTTATCGGTTATATTTTTGAGGTGCTTGCATCCATCTATGTACTCCAGTGACTTTATGATATTATATATGGTTTTTTGGTCTTTTGTGTATGATGGATAATGTGTACAAAAACGTATTTACATTCTTATGTCAATGTTCTTTCATATGTGTGCAAGATGCCAATATAAAATTTGATTAGCTAGAGTATCTGTAACTTGGTTTAATCTCCTAGGAACATGAAAATATGTAATATAATCGAAGTTTCGTTCTAAGAGACGTACCCTAAGGAATCGTTGGTGTAAATTTGGATCATGAACCCAGTATACTCTGTTTAACTGAGACACAACTAGTTGAGCATCGAGATAGACACAGAGATGAGAGATACGCAATGACAACACTTCACGAAGCAACTCAATAACTGTGCTATACCTTGGTACAGTAGGATAGACTCGTATTTGAGAAGCCTTGGATTTAGTAGAAGAAACAACAAACCCACTCTATATATGGAGATAAATCACCAAGGGAAAATTCTAATTGTTTTTCAATATGTTGATGACAAGATTTAGACTGGAAATATATTAGTAGAGCAAGTTAAATCAACATTGAAACATGAATTTGAGATAACATATTTGGACCTGATGAAGTACTTCCTTCGCATAGAGGAAAATCAATTAGATTATGATATATTTACATGTCAAACAAAATATGAATTTTATGTGAATAAAATATTAGAGTGATTAATTGCGAGGAAACACCCATACTAGTAGAAACAAGAACAAAACACAACAAGGAAGACAAAGGTTCAACTATAGATCAATCATTATTTAAGGTATTAGTTGGCAGTCTCATGTATCTCACTACAACTAGACTAGACATTATGTTTGCATTTAGTTTGACTTCTATGTTTATGGAGACACACAAGGAAATTCATTGGCAAGTTGGAAGAAGGATTTCGAGATACATTGCAGGAACAAAAAATATGACATTTTATACTCAAGCATTGAAGATAGTTTTTTTATTGGCTATACTAATAATGAATTTTCAAGTAGTCTAGATGATAGAAAGAGTACTTCATGGTATGTATTTCATCTTAGTTCATGTGTGATTTCATGGGAATCCAAGAACAAACCCACTGCGACAATCTCATTAGCATAAGCTGAGTATGTAGCAATAACAACACCAAACTGTCAACCAGTTTGGTTATGAAGAATATTGGATTAACTTCAACAAAGACAAGAAGGACCAAATCTAATTTATTGTGACAAAGATTCTACCATAGGTCTATCCAAGAATCATGTGTTTCACCAAAAAATTAATCACACATATACATGATATCATTTTATAAGAGAGATTGTAAACAATGGTGATATATATTTAGAATTTTGTAAATCAAAAAACCAATTCATTGATATATTCACAAATCCATTGGAAAGAGGTGTTTTAGAATCTCATAGAAAAAATCTAGTTGTTGTAGATGTTGAAGCATTCAACGGTTGTGATTAAGGGGGTTTGGTGGAATATTTTAATTATTCCCACTAGTTGTAAATATCTAGAAAAGTCCTATTTACATGTAGACTAAATATACATCCTTCTATTGTACAGAGATCTAGAAGAGATGAATTGTCTAGATTTTCTATTATTAGCAAATCTTGTTCTAGATAAATCTTCTCTATATATTTCTTGGATAATTTCTATAGAATAAATTGTATGTGTATATATCTCACTTATGAATGAATGCAAGTAATGAAGTTCAGTATCAAATCTTATGAGCCATAGCTCATTCATGTAATTGTGTGTGTGTGTCTGTGTGTGCATTCTTGAGCCCTTTATTATAATTGTAGTTGTAGTTAATTTGTTGCTCCCTCTATTACACTTTACTTGATTATAAAATTGTAAGAAGAATATAAGGGGATTACATATTTATTTTTCTTGGCTCTACATAATAAAACCATGCTCAACATAAATTCTTCCATTGATATGCCTTCATTGCTCAACTGAATGAATTCATTACTTACCTAATCATGATAGTAAAAAGACAATGACTTCATTGCTTATTTGAATGGATCCATGAACCAAAACCAGGATCCCATAAATATTTCCCTTGAACGATTCATGCATATCTCCTTCAAACCCTTCACTACTGAGAGTAACCAATTTTCTTGGACTCCTACCTAAACAGAGGCTTCTTGATTTCTTATATGTTCCTACAAACCCTTTTTATTTGTTTGATCATTTCCTTTGTTATGAATACATTTGTGGGAGCGTTCAAGTGAATGCAATGGGTATCCATTCCATCCATTTAAATTTTTAGATTTAAATCTAGCCACTTTAATTCAATTTGATTCTTCAAGACATAATCTAGCATACTTTCCATACCTCAAAAATGGGACATGATAACAGACCCATGGGTTAATGATGTTTGTTTGAGGGACGTTTTCAAAAATATGGAGTGGAGTCACCATATATTGTAGCAACTAGAATATGTGCATAAGTGAGTAATGGCAGGATGAACATACTTTACAAATGTTCATGAAACATTTGAATAGTACAGTTTTAAAAGACTCTAGGACTAGAAGGAGATGCATATTGATCGATCACCAATTAATAAGAAATGTGTACATTCCATTACCAGTGTTTTGGTTGCGGAGATTGATTATTTTCCTTTTTCATAGGTCTTGTTCCAGCCATGTTTGGACCCCATTACCTAACAGGGGGTGTGTGGGGGATTTTCCCCCAACTTGTCTTGCCATGGGGGTTCTAGAGGGGTTGATGAAAAATTTTGGAGCCCCCCATGGTGGGGGATTTAGGGGAAGTGCCCCGACGGAAAAGTTTGGGAAAATTTTCCTTGTAAAATATTATAATTTCATAGTCATTCTCGACCATTCATTATAAGGTCCCAAATCCGACAGTAGAGGTCACGTTAGGGATTTGTTACCTAGAAGAAAACTGATCCGGATTATTTTCGGCACGAAATGAGAGCAGAGATATAATAACGAAATGAACAGAGATATTGCAGATATTCAATAATATAACAGAAATGTATCAGAGATGCAACCATAAACACAGATATACAGTAATACACGATTTCTATTAATCAGAGAAATGTACAGAGACTGTAAAAATA
>ML776584.1:453204-486929 GCA_009831015.1 Picea engelmannii
AACTATTCTGCAATCAGAGAACAGGACCCTTACTCTCAACAGAGACTTCAGCATTAACACTCTTTCATGAAAACAACAATGCAGAAAACAATTAACTCTATTTGACAGAAAACAAAGCCACCTAGTTCCTTTCTTTCTAAGCAAGAGCTTGAGCCTTACTTCTGTTTAGCACACTTGTGAAGTTGAGTTTTACAGAGAACAGAGCAGTCTGATCCCTTCCTTTCTGAGTAGGGATCACTAACCCAGTTTCTGGCTATCATTAATGAAGATCTACAGAAAACAGGGTGTTTTTGGTTCCTTCCTTTCTGAGTAGGATCCTTTAACCCTATCCTTGGCTAACACACTTGCAGAGGGAAATGAAATCTACAGAGGACAGGGTGTTGTGATTCCTTCCTGTCTAAGTAGGAACCCTTTAACCAATTCTCTGGCTAACACACTTGCTAAAGGAAATGAAACCTACAGAGGTCGAGGTAATTGGATTCCTTCCTGTCTGAGCAGGAACCTCTTAACCAAACCTCTGGCTAGCACACAGCAGGAAATGAAATCTATAGAGGACAAGGTGTTGTAATTCCTTCCTGTCTGAGTAGGAATCCTTTAACCAAACCTCTGACTAGCACACTTGCAGTAGTAAACAAATCCTACAGAGGGTATGATGTTCCAATTCCTTTCTGTCTGAGCAGGAACCTTTAATCAAATCTCTGCTAGCATGAAACCATCACACAAGATTGCTGATAAAAGAATCACAAATTCCATTCCATAAACTAAGATAGAGTCAGTAGTGTTTCAACAAAGCGAAATTCATAAAACAGTGTTTCAGCATACGACAATAAACAAAGCATGGACAGAAATTATACTAACAGACTTCTAACTAATGGGTGAATCTTGTGATGAAGGTGGGCCCTCCCTTCTCACAAGATTCCCCTGGAACGGGAAAGCTTAGAGACGAATAATCAAAGTAGTCTTATATTCATCTGTCGAAATATCACATTACAAATTGAAAGAATAGAATACGTCCCGCTTCTCTGGAGTTACTTCAATACAACAAACTTCGATCCCTCGAATGGTGATTTCCTCTGATTTAAAGAGGAAATCCCTTCGATACAATCATTACAATGCATCTCAATCCAATCCTAGATCGGATCTTTTTTCTAAATTAGCATAGGATGTCCTAATTTCACGCAACCGAATGTTGAACGAGGTATTGCTGTTACAGCTGGTGTAACAGATTCTTCTCATCATTGTTGATGTTGTTTCAGCCACATGAATTGCGCTCTAACTATTGATTGCTGACTGTGGCGGCTTCCTTGTGTTTCAACATCGTCGGTTCTGGCAGTTTCTTCTGTGTTTCAGCATCTGCAATTCTGGACTGTGTGATAGCTCGTGTTTCAGCATCTTGTGACCTCGGACTGTGTAGCAGCTCCGTGTCTCAACATCTGCAACCTCGGACTGTGTAGCAGCTTCGTGTTTCAACATCTGTGACCTCGGACTGTGTAGCAGCTCCGTGTTCCAGCATCGGTTCTATGTTTCAACAATAGGCCTTGAATGCAATTCTGCAGTTATGGACACTTATGCACTTCTAGTCAATAGTTAAGTACGATAGTGATGTAAAATATCATGCAAAACAGATTAAACATGTAGTAATGAGAAAGGACGTTGTATACCTTTGAGATGATCAGACAAAGTGATAGTATAGGTTCAAATATGGATGATCAAGGGTATAATAATGGCAAAAAGTATAGGCAAAAAGGTGCATAGTGTGGTCCTAACAGTGGTCGTTGTTTCAATTTTTTTCTCTCGGATCTGTGCATGGTAATCCCACTTTCTCTATGTACCATGTTCTTCATGCCCGACGAATTTGATGCAATGGTATTATTTATTCTTTGAATGAAAACGTTCTATGTGCAATCCAATTTCCCAACAACTTTTTGTATAATGTGTTATTTGTTTTCGAAAGCTATATGTACTATGCATTCTTTATATCAACAATTTTCCTATGTAATGTATTACCATGTTGAAGTGTTATTTATACAATGCGTTCTTTTATACCATGTTTCCTATACCGTGTATACTGTGTTGAAGGTTCTTTGTACAGTGTGTTCTTTATGTCCCATTTTCCTATTCAATGTATATTGTTGTTGAATGTATTACTGTTTTGGAGTGGTTTTCCGTAGGGTACCTGCACACGAGGAGTAGATATTGTTGTTGTCTGTGAATTTTTTACTGTCACATACTTCATTCTTTTCTTTGTAGAGAGAGTCAAGGTTGTATGATAATCTTCCCTTATACAGTTCACTTCAATACTCCTTTGTATTAGAGGATTTCTCCTGGGAGTCAGTTAACATCTAGTTTAGGGTTTCTATGATTCTTTCTAATCGCTATCGATCTCCAAATATCGTAACCCTTTCTATCCTTCCTCTTTTTCCCTTGGTCAGAAATCCTAGTCACAGATTAAACCCTTTGCAAGAATTTTGTTTCAGTTTTGGGTCTGTGTAGAGGATGTAACCCCATGTTTATTGTCTGGTGGCTTATTGTGTAAAGAAAAAGATAACTGTCAGTTTGAGACCTATCGGGAAGACTTTGGCGAAGTCGTGGCCGAATAGTCTCATACCTACACTCTTTTGTTCGACTGAATTCTTTGTTTTAATTGTTTTCTATATAAAATGACATTTTTTATTTTAGGAGGTAAGAAACCCTTGTTCGTTAAAAGTTTTAGCAATGGTTTTCCTCGTATAAATATCTTCACGCACTGGTTATTGAATACCTCCGTCGAGAAAATAGGAAGTGAACTATTGTTGTTAGAATACCTATGCCCATTTGATAGTGTTCTATGTTGTTGGTTATTTGCTCAAATCCACCTAGTGAAACATAGATATCATTGTTGGTTTAAAAATTACAATTCCTCGATTCATCACAGACTAGGTATGATACTTGCATGCATTGTCATATCTTGTTAAGGTCGAGCCCATAACTCACAGGGATTTTATTTTAATATGCTCTGCGTAATTTGAATTTAGATTTTTAATCAGAATCACATCTTTCCCTAAATTATTGTTATTTTCAAACATATCGTAAGAATCATTTATGTCAAAATAATTATTTGTGTATAATGAATGTCAATATTTGTTTATGTTATCAACCTCACTACAGTATTCTTTGGATCTTCGTATGGGGTTTCTCTTGCAAAATGTCTTCAAATTAATAGTTATGGAATAGTTAAATCCATTCTCTTGTATACATTCTATATTATATATGCTCTCTGTAATTTTATAATCTTACAGGGTATTAAGTTACAAAAATTTAATTTCGAGTTTTTGTTTATTATTTTACTTCTACAATTAAAATAACTTTCTCATATATTTCAACTAATGATGGGTCCCTTTTTCTTTCTAGGTAACCCATCAGATGAAAAATGAACCCACTCCCATTCATGGGTCATGGATTGATGGCTTCACAATGTAGTGAGAATGCTCCAATATGACATCGAAATCGAAGTTAAGTATACTCGATTCTTTTATTTGTTTGATCTTTATTAATTTCACACATTAGCAAGTCACTAATTCTTTTGTATGTTTGTTAAAGGTCGGGAGAATAACCGATGCACTTGGAGAAGTGTGTGGCCAGTCCACAAAAGGTATTCAGGTTCCATCTTCCTTTGCCAGTCCTTGCAATTATTCGTGGAAAATTTTATGTAGTCCTTTAAAATTTTTTTTAAGCTAGCTATGGAGGTCTAGTGTTTAAGGAACTCAAACTGTAACATTTGATCTTTGAACTGTTGACGGTAGTAAAATTGTATATCTGTTTTTTTCAAGTGACCTATATCTACTGTATCATATTTATAAATTGACAAAGCATGTATTGGGACTGTTATTCTTTTACTCAGCATAATAACATAAATATAATGTAGTTTGTTTATATATATATATATATATATATATATATATATATATATATATATATATATATACACACACACATACATATTCCTATATATAAACTAAACTTTCAATAACATACCTCTACAACTATTTTACATAGTGGCAACCCATATCAACTAATATGGCTATACAGTTCTTTCAACAGATTTTGTCTCTAAATATGATAATATGAGATATGCCATCAATTGTATAACATCAATACTAAAACATAATTAGCATAACATCAACAATTTGAATACATATCTAAGATACATATCTGAAAAATATGATGTTGGGAATCAAATGGAACAGCCACGTTCCACCCAATTGTATAACAAAACAACCATGATAAATTCTATTGATCACCCCCTAACCTGACTTTAATATCCTCAAAATTTAGAATAATTAAATTCTAAGTGAACTTTGGAATAATTTTCGTTTTTCGAAAATTCGAATTTGGAAATTATTTTCTATTTATGGAAAATCCGAGTTTAGAATTTTTATTGTAATTAATTATTTGATGACTGTTGGGAAAATAATTGCCTTTCCTAACTAACCTCTTTTATTTTGACACATGTGGAAGACACAATTTTTATAAATTAAATGATGGAAGACAAATGGAACAACTAGGTTAAAAATAGTTGACCATGACTCCATAAGTGGGGAACAGGTTTGAGTTACCTCAAGGCTGATTTTTACAAGTGGAAAAGGTGGAATTTCACCACTAGCAACCCTTAAAAATCATGGATTTGTAAATCTATGAATTTCCCAAGGAGGGAAGGAAATACCTAGGCACAAGATGCATATAAATACTACATATGGAGGAGGCAAGATGTTGCTTAGTATGTTGGAAAAGAAAACTATTTTGTTGTTATGAGCAGTGTTAGTGTGAGGCAAAGGAACTTATGATTTGTGGATGGTGACTGTAGCTAAGGAGGTGTTGGACAACTGAGAGGGGGGGTGAATCAGTTGTTACTGTGCTTAAACAATTATGCTACTTTTAAAATATTTACAAGGCACTCAATGATGATCACAATAATGCAGGGAAATAAACAATGGCACATTCAACATCATTCATATATATGAGAAACATAGAGATAGATATTTCCCAAGGAAACCCATACAAGGTAAAAACCTCTTCTTCTTTATATGATAAGTATTATTTACATTCTTTACATTATCATACATATGAGCACCAACTCATTGTGAGGCTACAACTTTTGTTTTGCAAGATGAAACTTCTTGAGAGCACCCACTCTCTATTTTTCTCTAGCACCCACTAGAAGGAAGGACCAACTCCTTGGTTTTGTAGCACCAACTAGAAGGAAGCACCAAATCCCTGGTTTCTCTAGCACCAACTAGAAGGAAGCACCAACTCCCTGTGTTCAAGCACCCACTTGAACCTCTAAGGACACCAGTCCTCCCTAGCACCTCCCAACCACCCTAGATTATGAATATGAAATACTGAAACCTATTATAGTGATATAGTGTTCAATAACATCTTACTAGTCTCATTACTGTTCTACAAGATTTTTCTATTCAAACTTCCTCACTGTCCTCCAGTATGAAATTGCTACCCATTTTGTTCTTCTACCTCCTGTGCTCTATGTGCAATTCCCATTCCATGAACCTTTTGTTTCCTCTCCTTTTCAGTTTCTGCACAACCCCTTTTCTTCCTCACACATGCATTACTTCACCTTCGCAATGACAACAACCAAAACAACCCCATATCTTCTCTGTACCATGTACTTATAGCTTCTGTGAACCTTGTGCATGCAATGTGTGCAATGCATCTACATACTCACACTGTGTTGATCTCCTCCACATCGCGAGTGCTCTGCCTGATCATCGCAACTCTTCAGCTTCTCTGGTGGTTCCCACCACGCATCAAACATCATTGGGTGTTCTACTGAGATTCCTCAGCCTCTCTGGAAGTTGAGACTCTTCATATTATCTATTACAGTCGATCTCTCCCTCTCTATTTCAGTTACAAGTTCCAACCCTCATCCAGATGTCAATTTCGTCCACAAATCATCTTCATTCCACTAGTAGATTCCTTGTAACTCTTCAGCTCCTCTGGAACTCACACAGAAGTCTCTTCACATGCTCTGGTAGAAACCATCAATGGTTTCTAGAAGTTACACTATGAGGATCAACATTAGCTCTCCGATTGTGTTCAACTTCATCTGCACCATTGGATGAACTTTATTAATCTTGCCTTAAAATCGAGTTTCAGAATTTCAACATTCCTATGGCCAAGTGTCTTGACACTTCATGTCGCGATCTCCAAAGCTACGATACAGAGCTTTTTTGTGCTAGCTCCTTCCTCTATATGACCATGGCCATGACCAAGAACTTATGCATAAATTGCTTTTCATGAATTTGCATTTCGTGAATCTGGAGATGAGGCATCTTGACTCACCAAGTCGTGATCCCCAAAACCCCGAAATGGAGGTTATATGAACTGACTCCTTCCCTTCTCATAACCACTGGCAGTGACCATAGGCTGTGCTTAAAGGTGCTTCATATTTCACGAGTTTATAAGCTTCATTGAGTCTGATCGACGGTTGAAATCTCCATAGATCTGACAGTCCATATCTTATCACAATCTCGCATCTCGCGAGTTTCCACACCATGCTCTATTGACTCCAAGTCAACAATTTGTCCTATGATTCGATGGTCCAGATCTGATCTTGATTCAACAGCTTAGATCATATCACTATTTCGCATATCACGATTTCGACGTTCTTGTGGTTATGTTTCTTGCCTCTCCAAGTCGCGATTCGCAAAACTCCGAAATGCAGTCGGATCAATGGTCCAGATCACACCTTGATCTGACAGCTGCGATTAAATCGTGATTTTTCATATCACGATTTCTTAGATGGAGGTGCTTATCACTCCAATTCACGATAGGAGAAACTCCGATATGGAGCTGGATCAACGGTCCAGAATCTTTGTGTATTTGCGGTCCATATCTCTTCATGAATTCACATTTCGCAATTCCTTTGATGAAAGGTCTCATCACTCCAAGTAATGATAGCCAAGACTCCAAGATGGAGTCGGATCAATGGTCTAGATCAAACTCAATCTGACGGCTAAGATAGTTTCGCAATTTTGCATATCGCGAATTTGAGCCTCTTTCCTTTGAATTTCCTGACCTGCGAAACTTTGAAATGGAGTCTTTATGGTGCTCTGATCTTTCGCCACGCGTCCTCTTGATCCAACAGTCCACAACTGTCCTATCCACCTTGCAGCTTCACCATATCTAATGGCTATTGGTCCTTTGTAGTTTCCATAGATCATACAGCCCAGATCTTCTCGCGATTTCGCCACTTTGAGATTTCTCATTCTGGATGTGTAAGTTCTCGACACCTTCAAGTCCCAATATACGAAACTCCAAAATGGAGTTCACTCTTTTCTGAATTCATGTCTGATGGTCATCGGGGATTCTGAATGAGTTAACCTCATTCCTGGTGCGCACCTACGCACTGCGTTCGACCCTATGCTAATTCCCCCTTAGCTTACTTTGTCCTTGTTTTGCTTTTGCTGCATACTCTGATCTTGCCATTAATCCTTTGCACGTTTTCTGCCATCTTTGCTACCATACTTGCCATCAATGACAGGCATACACTGTCTGTAAAACAGGCCAACAATCTCCCCCTTTGGCATTGATGGCAACAAAGGCACCACTATTATTTTCTCCCCCTTTGACATCAATGGCAAAGAAAACATACTCCCCCTGAGTTGTTGCATTAATTTTAGGAGGTATCAGATATGCAACCAATACAAGACTCCCCCTAATATGATGGACTCTCTTAGATGTGAGACGGGATGACACCCATCTTCTGTCTGAGATATTCAAATGGTGTCTTGGCTAGGGGTTTAGTAAATATGTCTGCAATTTGTTTTGTAGTGGGAATGTAATGGACCTGAACAATTTGATTGGTGACCTGCTCTCTCAGAAAATGATATTTTATGGGAATATGCTTGTTCTTGGAGTGGAAGATAGGATTTTTAGACACACTGATGGCACTAGTGTTATCACAATGAATTGAGATTGGTGCAGTGTATTTTACCTCCAATTCTACAAGTGTCTGAATCATCCATAATACCTGAGTGCAACAGGTAGTAGTAGCAATGTACTTTGCCTCTATGGTTGATAAATAAATGGATCCTTTCTTTTTACTAAGCCATGCTACTAAAGAATCACCCAGGAAGAATGCTCCTCCACTGGTGCTTTTTCTCTCATCAACACAGTTTTCCCAATCTGCATTTGAGTAAGCAGTTAACTAAAAATTTTGATTTCTGGGATACCACAGACCATAAGTCATTGTTTCTTTCAAATACTTGAATATCCTTTTGACATCTTGAAAATGACTCTGTTTAGGTGCAACCTGATATCTTCCTACCATTCCTACAACATGCATTATGTCTAGGCGAGATGATGTGATGTACAACAGGCTGCCTATCATTGATCGATATGAGCTTTGATCAACATTAGGTGAATCATCATCCTTGCTTAATTTACATCCAGTTACCATAGGTGTACCCACATGTTTATAATCTTCCATTTGAAACCTTTTCAACATTTCCCTTAGATATTTTTCTTGAGAAATGAACATCCCTTCGAACCTTTGAGTAATTTGCAGACCAAGAAAAAATGACAGTTCTCCTATCATAGACATTACAAATTTAGACTCCATGGAAGAAGCAAACCATTGTACTAATGAATCCTTATTACATCCAAAGATGATTTCATCTACATAGACCAATACGATGAGCAAATTTTTATCCTCTGCTTTAATATACAGATTGTTGTCAGTTGTTCCTCTCTTGAACCCTTTGTCTTTGAGATACGTATCCAGTCTATTATACCAGGCTCGAGGGGCTTGTTTTAAACCATATAAATATTTCTTCAGCTTGCATACTAAGTCAAGGTTATCAGACAGTTTGAAACCCTCTGGTTGTTCCATATAGACTTCTTCACTTAAATGTCCATTTAGAAAGGCTGACTTGACATCCATTTGGTAGACTTTAAACCTTTTATGACAAGCATAGGCAAGAAACATTCTGATAGCTTCTAATCTTGCTACAGGTGCAAATGTTTCATCAAAATCTAGTCCTTCTATCTGAGCATAGCCTTTACAGACTAACCTTGCTTTGTTCCTGATAACTTGTCCTTTCTCATTCAACTTATTCTTAAAGATCCATTTGGAGCCAATGACGTTTTTACCTTCAGATCTTTGAACCATCTCCCACGTATTGTTTTTCTCAATCTGATCAAGTTCTTCATTCATTTCTTTAACCCAGTGGTCATCTTTGTTGGATTCATTAAAATTCTTGGGTTCCATCATGGATATGAAGGCTATATGAGATTTTTTGATGTTTTTGATTAGCTTTCTCCTGGTTTGTACACCTTTGTCTTTTTCTCCAATTATCTGACTTGCAGGATGATTCTTTTGAATGATTATGGAGGAGGAATTTGTAGTTGACTGTTGATTTGAGTCTGTCTGAGTGTCTGAGTCTTCATCTGATTCAAAGTATTCATTTTCTGATTCTTGAACCTTTTCAACTTCAACTTTAGCTGTGTCTTCTGTAGAAGACTCATTACTATACACCTCTCTTGCTGGGATTCCTTCATCAATTTTTACATCAATACAGTCAACCATTTTATGCAGCCTCTTATTATAGCATCTATATCCTTTACTGTTTGTAGCATACCCTAAGAAGATACCTTCATCAGCCCTGTCATCATATTTGTCGAGTTTCTCATCATTATTCTTTATGTAGCATTTACTCCCAAAGACTCTAAAGTGTTTGATTGAGGTAGGTCTTCCAAACCATAATTCATAAGGTGTCTTGTCACTTTGTGGTCTTAGGTGGGATTTGTTAAGCACATGGATTGTTGTGTGTATTGCTTCTACCCAGTAGGTTTGACCAATGTTCTTCTCATTCATCATTGACCTAGCCATTTCCTGCACTGTTCTATTTTGCCTCTCAACAACTCTATTTTGTTGTGGAGTTCTTGGGATTGTGTATTCTCTCTTGATCCCATGTTCATCGCATAATTCCTTGAAGTCTCTTGACATAAAATCTCCTCCCCGATCTGATATTACTTCCTTTAACCTCTTGCCTGTTTGAGTCTCTGTTAAAGCCTTAAATATTTTAAACTTCTCAAATGCGTCAGCTTTTTCTTTGAGAAAGGAAACCCAAGTAAGTCTGGAGTAATCATCGATAATCAACATGAAGTAGTTTTCTTTCCTTGTGCCTTCCTGTCTTGATGGTCCACATAAATCCATATGAACTAGTTGGAGTGGTTTCTCTGTTGAAGTAAAGCTATTGGACTTAAACTGTGTTCTGTTTTACTTCCCTACTTGACAGGGTTTACACATTGAATCTTGGGGCTTTGATATTCTCGAAAGATATTTTACTACCTCGATGTTTTTGAGTTTGATTAAGTGGTCAAAGTTTATATGTCCAAGTCTCCTATGCCATAACCATATTTCATCATGTTTTCTTAGATGACATTCTTCTCTATTTTCTTTCAGCACGTATACATTATTTTATGTCCTTATACCTTTGGCCACCACTTGTCCTGAGGTTACAGATTTTATCTTGTAATCCTTGGATGTGAAAACCACTTCACATCCTCTATCACACATTTGACTTACACTGAGCAGATTATGTTTCAGCCCATCTACGGGTAGAACATCTTGGGATTTTCCTTTTCCATTACTTAAGCTCACCATCCCTTTGCCCTTTATTTTCCCTGGAGCATCATTTCCAAAGGTTACGTTTCTTGATTTTCTTTCACTTAGAGATAGAAACTTGCCTTTGTATCCCGTCATGTGTTTGGAGCATCCACTATATATATACCAAGGGTTCGTTTTTCTTTGAGAAGACAATACTAATTCACACTTGTCACTTTCCTTCTTCTTCCAAAACTTGACATTTTCAGCAGGGGATTTTGAATCTGGTTCATAGTTCCTTAACCGACAGTCAATAGATTTATGTCCAAAGTTATAATAGGTGTAGAATTCAAACTCATTATTCAATAGGTCAAACTTATTGTTGCAGTGTTTCCTACTTATTGACTGTTGATTATTTCTTGGCCTCCTTAGTTGTATGTGTCTAGAATTAATTTGGTAATTTGCAGTCTGTGAAGGATTATTACTTGACTGTATCATTCTTTGTTGTGGGAATTATTTATTCCTTTGAAATCTTAATTGCTCATGTCTAAGTCTTAAGGAACAATTTACAGCTTTGTGACCAAAGTTAGAACAATAGAAACAATAGCCATAGAAAAATTCTTTGTACCTGGAAAATGGTTGTCTTCTTTGAGCAAATTGATTTCTTCCTTGCTGATGATGTCTTTCAGCAGAGAGCGCATTGTTTCTTCGTTCTACAGATTCAATACTGCCACCTTTTTCTTTACTCATCCTGGTTGGCTGATTTTCTTCCTTTGTTTCTGCAGGTTTGTTATAGTCATTGGTTGTATTTTTAACAAACTTGATGGGTTCTTCATTTCCTGGCTTACCACTGCTTGATCCCTCTTCATAACCCAAGCCATTTTTCAGCTTTGGATTCCTTTGTTGATTCAGAATGGTGGCTAATCCTTCTAAGTCTTTAATACTTGACAGATTCTGATTATACAAGGCTTGAAACTTATCCATTTATTTCCTCGATATCACTACTTCTTGTTCTAATGCTTCACATCTTGCCTTCTTTTCTGATAGCTGCTATTTCAAAATCTCTTTGATTTTCTTTGCCTCTTCCAATTCTACTTTTAGTAGGAAAAGGTCTTCATCAGGGTCTTTACTGTCTTTCTCGAATTGTATCAACAATTGTCTTTTCTTTATGTTCTTGATTCTTAGTTTGTCAATCTCTTCCAATGCATTGATCAGTTCTCCTTCCATGTCAACCACAACTTCTTCTTCATTAACATCACTCCCTGTGCTATTATTGTCATAGTCCTCTTTGGCCATAAGTATGAATTCATTTAGTTTATCTTCAATAGATGAATCATTGTCTTCATCATCTAAAGGATCATCATCATTGTTTACGCAAAGACTTTTCTTTTTAAAGTTATTTTCTTTAAAGAAATTTATGTGTTTGTATTTCTCCTCATCATCACAAGTCTGATCCTTTCCTTTGTGGGGACATTTATTTGCAAAATGACCTATCCTACCACAATTGAAGCATTTGAAAGGAAGTTTACCTTTGTATTTGCCTGATCCCTTCTTCAGTCTCTTCACAAATTTTTCTTCAATTTCATCGGGCTCAGAATCCTCATTCTTGTCTGCTTTAAATGATGCTTCTCTAGAGGTGGGTTTATCTTTAACTAATCTCATTTCATATGCAGTCAATGTTCCTAGAAGTTGATCAAACTCCAAGGTTTTTAGATCATTAAGTTCTTCTATAGCAGAGACCTTCGAGTTGAACCTATCTGGGAGATATCTCAAGATTTTATGAACTAAAGAAGGTTCCCCAATTGTTTCACCAAGTGCTTTCATTGCATTTACCATTTCTTCTACTCTCAGAAAGTATTTTCCAATAGTTTCATCTTCCTTCATCTTCAGTTGTTCAAACTGTATTATGTAGGTTTGAATCTTTGCATCCTTTACCTTCTCATTACCCTCATAATTGCTAATGAGTTTGTCCCACATTTCTTTGGCAGTTCATAGGTGCATAACTTTTACGAATTATGCTTTTGCAAGCCCACTCAAGATAGCGTTCATAGCCTTAGCGTTGAAGCTAAATTCTAGTTTGTCATCCTTATTAGCTAACACAATTGGCTTTACATAACCAGTATCTACCACATCCCAGACATCTGCACCTAAAGCCATTATATAGGTTCTCATTCTAACTTTCCAGAAGGCAAAGTTTGTTCCATTGAACAGAGGGGCCTTATTGGTTGAATTTCCTTCATGGATTGACATGTTTAAGCTCTAGGATCTACCCTTAGATAAAAGGGGCCCGCTCTGATACCAATTGTTGGACAACTGAGAGGGGGGTGGGATCATTTATGAACGTGCTTAAACAATTATGATTCTTTTAAAATCTTTACAAGGCACTCAATGATGATCACAATAATGCAGGGAAATAAACAATGGCACATTCAACATTAGTCATATATATGAGAAACATAGAGACAGATATTTGCCAAGGAAACCCATACAGAGTATAAACCTCTTCTTCTTTATATGATAAGTATTATTTACATTCTTTACATTATCATACATATGAGCACCAACGCATTTTGAGGCTACAACCTATGTTTTGCAAGCTACAACTTGCTGAGAGCACCCACTCTCTGTTTTTCTCTAGCATCCACTAGAAGGAAGGACCAACTCCCTAGTTTATCTAGCACCAACTAGAAGGAAGCACCAACTCCCTAGTTTCTCTAGCACCAACTAGAAGGAATCACCAAGTCCCTGTGTTCAATCACCCACTTGAACCTCTGAGGACACCGGTCCTCCCTAGCACCTCCCAACCACTCTGTATTATGAATATGAAATACTAAAACCTATTACAGTGATATAGTGTTCAATAAAAACTTACCAGTCTCATTACCATTCTACAATATTTTTCTATTCAGACTTCCTCACTATCCTCCAGCATGCATCCGCTGCCCATTCTGTTCTTCTACCTTTTTTGCTCTGTGTGCAATTCCCATTTCATGCACCTTTTGTTTCCTCTCCTTTTCAGTTGTTGCACAACCCCTTTTCTTCCTCACACATGCATTACTTCACCTTCGTAATGACAACAACCACAACAAATCCAACAACAACAACAACCCCATCTCTTCTCTGTACCGTGTACTTATAGCTTCTGTGCACCTTGTGCATGCAATGTACGCAATGCATCTGCATACTCACACTGTGTCGATCTCCTCCACATCTCGAGTGCTCTGCCTGATCATCACAACTCTTCAGCTTCTCTGGTGGTTCCCACCATTCATCCAGCATCACTGGGTGTTCTGCTGAGATTCCTCGGCCTCTCTGGCAGTTGAGACTCTTTGTCTTCTCTATTACAGTTGAGCGCTCCCTCTTTGTTTCAGTTATGAGTTCTAACCCTCATCCAACTATCAATTTCCTCCATGAATCATCTTCATTCCACTGGCAGATTCCTTGTAACTCTTCAGCTCCTCTAGAACTCACACAGAAGTTTGTTCGCATCCTCTGGTAGAAACCATCAATGGTTTCTAGAAGTTACACTGTGAGGATCAACATTATCCCTCTAATCATGTTCAACTTCATTTGCACCATTGGATGAACTTTATTATTCTTGCCTTTAATTCAGGTTTTGTAATTTCAACATTCCTGTGGCCAAGTGTCTCGACACTTCATGTCGCGATCTCCGAAGCTCCGATACAGAGCTTTTCTATGCTAGCTCCTTCCTCTATATGACCATGGCCATGACCAAGCGCTTATGCATAAAGTGCTTTTTTTGAATTCACATTTCGTGAATCTGGAGATGAGGCATCTCGACTCACCAAGTCACGATCTTCGAAACCCCGAAATGGAGATTATCTAAACTAACTCCTTCTCTTCTCGTAACCACCAGCGGTGACCATAGGTTATGCCTAAAGGCACTTCATATTTCGCGAGTTTATAAACTTCATTGAGTCTTATCGATGGTTGAAATCTCCATAGATCCAACGGTCCATATCTTATCACGATCTCGCATCTCACGAGTTTCCACACCATGCTCCGTTGACTCCAAGTCAGTGACTTGTCCTATGATTCAAAGATCCAGATATGATCTTGATTCAATGGCTCAGATCATATCGTGATTTCAATGTTCTTGTGGTTATGCTTCTTGCCTCTCCAAGTAGCGATTCGCGAAACTCCAAAATGCAGTCAGATCAACGGTCCAGATCACACCTTGATCTGACGGCTGCGATTAAATCGTGATTTCGCATATCGTGATTTCTTAGATGGAGGTGCTCGTCACTCCAAGTTGCGATAGGTGAAACTCTGATATGGAGTTGGATCAACGGTCTAGAATCTTCATGTATTTACGGTCCAGATCTCTTCGTGAATTCACATTTCGCAATTCCTATGATGAAAGGTCTCATCACTCCAAGTCATGATAGCTGAGACTCTGAGATGGAGTCAGATCAACGGTCTATATCAAACTTGATCTGATAGCTAAGATAGTTTCACGATTTTTCATATCGCGAATTCGAGCCTCTTTCCTTTGAATTTCCCGACCTACGAAACTCCGAAATGGAGTCTTTATGGTGCTCTAATATTTTGCCATGTGTCCTCTTGATCCAGTGGTCCATGACTGTCATATCCACCTTGCAGCTTCACCATATTTAATAGCTATTGGTCCTTCGTAGTTACCATAGATCCTACGGCCCAGATCTTCTCGCGATTTTGCCACTTCGCGATTTCACATTTTGGATGTGTAAGTTCTCGACACCTTCAAGTCTCGATCTACGAAACTTTAAAATGGATTTTACTCTTCTCTAAGTTCATGTCTAGCGGTCATCGAGGATTCTGAATGAGTTAACCTCATTCCTGGTGTGCACCTACGCACTGCGTTTGACTCTGTGCTAATTCTTCCTGAGCTTACTTTGTCCTTGTTTTTCCTTTGTGGCATACTCTGATATTGCCATTAATCCTTTGCACATTTGCTTCCATCTTTGCTGCTATACTTTCCATCAATGAAAAGCATACACTGTCTATAAAACATGCCAATAGGAGGATCATTCAATTTTCCCTTATGGAATCATGGTTAGGATAGGGGGTGAACAAGGCAAGTGAAATTGGTTGTTTTGTTCTATGGTTGGGTGGAACGTGGTTGTTCCATTTCTATTCTAGCATCAGGTTTCAGATATGTATATTGACTTGCATTCTTTGTCAATATTATGTTTGATTATTATTTATGTGATGGTTTATTATAGTTCAAGGATACTATATTGGTTTAATTGAAATGTGATGATGGTATATATGTGTGTGTGTTTGTGTGTGTGCTCATCCATACAGAAATAGCATAACTATTGTATGTTCATATTAATCATTAAATATGGTTATACATATATAAATAGTTTTATATACATATATATGTGTTAATGCAAAAATTAATGATAGAACTATTGTATATTCCTATTGGTCATTAAATATGGTTATATATATATATATATATATATATATATATATATATAAATGATTGCATATACATATATGTGTTCATGCATAAAGGAATGATAAAATTATTGTTATGTTCCTATGGACCATTGAATTATATATATGTTGAATTACTATTCAAATCTATACAAATACCATAGAGAATAGACAGAATGAATAACAGTCCATATATATTCTTTATATTATCTATCACCACAGAAAAATAGTGATTCAGTAGTCTACACGTGTATTGCAAAGGTATTTGTTGCATTCAAGTGAACCTTGTTCAAAGTATTTACAAAACAACCTCTGTATTCAATCGATCATGGTTTAAATATTACAGTTGGAGTACCATAGGCCAAAGACTCCATTACCACTTGTATTATAAATAGAAGTTAATAAGTATGCATAAAATATGTATGTAACCGAAGTAATGTACACATAGATCAGAACTTGAATACCTTTCGAGCAAGAGGTTTTTATTTATCTCATTACCTCGATTTGCACAACCTGCAAGGGAGAAGGATGAGGGCTTAGTAAATTGTGCTAGCATTTGAATGAAAATCAAATATCAAGAATAAATTCAATGAAAATACTTATATTGAGTTTTACGAAGATTCAGACCGCGTTTTGTTCTTGGGAGACAATCTATCCACAATCCAGGAGGAGGAGGAGTGGACCCAAAATCAGCTGATGGGTACCCTCGCAAAATAGAACAGGGCCCCATCATTAATTTAATGTATCTGTGCATAAAAATTTCACTTATAAAACAGAGAAAAATGACAACGAGCAATTATTACTGAATAGACAATGAATAGATTAATAAACAAGAAACACATTTTAAATAGATCTCCAATCCCTATGTAGAGGACCAGTGAACGAAATAGTCGACTGTGGTAAAGTCAACATCTAAACAGAGACCACTATATAATTTTCTTGATGGCACTTAATGGAATTTCGGATTTGGACAACGATCATAGTGAGGGAAATCTTAAAACAATAAGAATTCATAAGAGGCAGGTAAGATGCGACCTATGCATTGTTCAGGATGAGTCACCAAAATTAAATAACATTACAGTAAAGACCCAATACATAGTTTAAAAGACTGACTGTGTAAAAACGTGGATTGAACCCTATGAGTGTTCGACATAGAAAGACCCTTTCATAAACGATTTAAATCTAACAGACGGGGAATTAAGTGGCCATGGGATAACTTGTCAGAGGCAAACTATTGCAATCCAAAGGATACAAGCAATGTGTTTTTTTCGAACGAATAATGTCCTACTAATTTTGCTATGTATTTACACAGGACAAAATTTATGGACTCCCCCATAGAAGATCGATTTATATATATATATATTATCGCTATATGTATACACAGGAAGCAATTTACAAATTACTAGAGGGTTAATTTTTTCTATATATATATATATATTATTGTTTTATAATACACATAATGAAAATTACAAATAGGGGGTTGATATTTCTATATCTATATTTTTTTTATAACACATAGAATGTAATTTACGAACAAAAGGTTGATATTGCCACATATATATATTATTGCTATTTACACAGAATGTAATGTACGAAATTCCCACAGAGGGTTGATATTACCCAGAATGTAATTTGAGGAATTTCCCACAGAGGGTTAATGAATATATATATGTGTAAATGGTAAATACAAAAATCCCCTATGGAGTTTGACAATAGACAAGTCGGGATAATAATAGTCAGCATAGCAAGTCTCGGGATTCTTAGGACGAGTTTCAGAGCATAGGACTAGTAAGCTTATAATGGTGAAAGGAGACAGACTAGGGTTCAACCTTTAAAAATTTTCGAGCCATGAAAGAACTGTAACGAGTATGGGGTAGAAGAAAAAAAGTCAACCGAGGAGAAACACAATAAACCTCCAGTACCAAAACCTTAAACACAAAGGAACTCCGGGAAGAAAATTCATACAGAGGTGCAATGATAATACATGTAAATCCTCAAACAAAGAAAAATGGGGTATGTTCATAGACCTATCTTTTAGTTTCTACATTGCATCAAAAAAGAGGATTCATTCATGAAATAATTCACAGAAAATTCTTAACAACAAAATCGTTACTCACCTTGGTGCACAGAGAACCCCAAGTATGTGTTGTGGTTTTTGTTCATTGTGCACCGGTCATGCTTCAAAACAGAGACCAAAAATCTTGTTACAGGAACAAAGAGATGAACCTACAAAGTGCATCGGTTGGGTTGCAAACGGAGATACAAAAATTGTTACAGGACCAAAGGGGGAAAACAATGAATAAAGGTTACCTCGAGGGCCTCGTAGAAGAGTAAACAAAGTAGGTACATACCACCCCTCTGTCATGTGAAGTAGAAGAGATGGTGAGCCCACATTGGGCGTGGTTTCCAAAGTTTTAGCCTGGAGGGTAGATGATAGTCCTCACCATTAATAAACCATACCAAGAGTAAAAGCCACAGACCTGTCATCCACCACAACGGTTTTCATACCACTTCATTGCTGAAATATGTTAATAGTTGGGTAGGGTTTAATAGGTTTATCTTTCAGCGCTAGAACAAAACCATATTGTCATGGTATATGGTTTTTACACTATACCAAAGTATTACATTGTGATAGTATCCATTTAATAGTTTATATGTTAAACGCTATATATATGTTATGGAAAGCATTAGTGTATAGTATCCATGTGATAGATTATATGGTAAACAATATATATATATATATATATATATATATATTGATGTGGATAGTGTTAGTGTTATGGAATCCATATGGTAGTTTATATGGTAAACTACATGTATATATATGTTGATATGGATAGTGACATTGTTATGTTATCCACACAACAATCTATAGGGTAAATGATGTATATCGTTGTGGATAGCGTTAAGATTATGGATAGACTATATGATAGTTTATAGTCTATAGTATATTACACGTTGTATTTTAGATAACATGACTTGACATAGACATGCCAGTTATGCTAAGGTCTAGGATAGTCCTAGTCGCAACTTCCTTAATTTCAAATAAGTGTATGACTCTAATCCAATAATGACGATAACTTTGTTATGCATACAATAAAGGAATAAAGATATGTCTAATGGATTATCTTTGTGTCACAATCAAATGTTGAAGATTCAAGGAACTTTAATGTCCGCTAACAAATATTTTTTTTTTTATTTGGGAAATTTGGGGTCCATTACATATGGTATCAGATATGAAGGTTACAACACTTGGACCTCAAGTCAAGGCCAAATTATTTTAAATTTTTATTTTCCATTGAATAAAAACTAACAAATATGTTTACTGTTACAAACAAAAAAATTGTTGTTCTGTTGTGATAATGTAAACACAGAATGAAGAGTAAATCAAACATGAAGAGAATCCAAATCAAGGACTTCCTAAAGAACCAGGGCATAAAAATGAAGGAATTTTATCCACCCAGGTTTTGGAAACAATGAAGAACCTCATCTTGGAATTACAAGTGTTTAAAGTGGATAACGAAAAGTTGAAAAAGGCACAAGAAGACCAGTTAGAAATAAATGAAATGATACTATGCAGTAGAGTAACAAAGAAGAGCCCAAAGGACAATGACAAAGAGGAAGAAGTCAACAAAATGTCCTCTAAAAACTCTGGTCATGAAACAAAAAATGAGAACAGTTCTTCCAAAGACACACACATGGTAGGAAAAACAAAAGCTACAGGAAGAAAAATAAAACAAGTAGATCACCTATAAGGTGAATTCAAGAAAATAAAACCGTCCACCTTTGATGGAGAATCAAGGATGGGTGAAGAGGTTGAAGCATGGATACTAGATATAAAGAAATACTTCCATATTTATAATTACTCTAGCAATATGAAAGTCAGAATGGCCATTTAAAACTTGAAGGGAAAAACAAGTATCTAGTGGCAAGACCTAAAATTGGCTAAGGGATTGAAAGATAAACAAATGGAATGGTCATATTTTAAGAAATATTTCAAGAAGAAATATTTGTCAGAAAGTTATTAAAAAATAAAGACTAAGGAATTCTACGAGCTAAGGCTCAGACAAATGACCATGGATGATATGATAAATAAATTTCTAGAACTATTGAGATGTGTATCATACATCAAGGAAGATGATGCAGGAGCACCGCCTTCAAAGTCAACAACGCACTCATGGAGGAAAAATAATGGCATCTCAACAATGATAGAATTTCAAATCAAGAATTTAACTCAGAATTAAATCAGTTGTTGAGATACTTTATAAATAGTATTTTAAAAACAAAACTTGTTTGTAAAGTCTTGAAGGACTGTAAGAAATGGAAGATATGGAGTGTTGACTCTATTTGGAAATAACTAGTAGTTATTGTAATATGTCAGAGTAGGTAACAACTTTGAATTTGATATGATAGACTGCAAACAAGATGAGAAATCTTGTGGAGCTGGTCCTTAGATAGTTATTCATTGTTGTATTGTAACATATAGACAAAATAGGGAGAAGAAGATAGATATCAGTAGAACGAAGCAGAGTAGAAAAATACTATGTAACTTTTGTTTTCAGGAAGAAATAGAATAGACAAAATTGTCCCAAAATCTCAGACTGTGTTCATTTGATGTGTGATTAAACGTATGCTATATTATGTATGTGTTCTTGAGTTTATTGTGTTCATGTATGATTGTTCGTGAGATTAACTGTATGAGTTCGTGATGAAATCAGATGAGTTTCAATTGTTTCTCTTATGATACTTGTATGCAAGGTGTGCATCTCAAACATAAGGAGTGTGTCAACTGAGTCTCAGATTGGCTCAGAGAAGTTCAGAGAGAACCAGGGAAGCTCAGACCAGGTGCAAGGTCTGCACAACATCAAGAAGCCAACAATATTCAAAGAACCAATGCAGAGGAATGCCAGGTGGGCGAGAAGCATTTTATTTTCAAGAAAATACTTCGAACTAATTTATTCAAAATACTGAGAATGCAAGGTGTGCTTGGGAGATTGAAATCATTTACGGGATAGAAGATCAGAAGAGATAGCACTTTCAAAAGTGTTTATGAAATCCCACAGTCAGATTCGTAGAAGGAAAAAAGGTTTGAGACCTTTTAAAAATGATAAATCTTTTAAGTCATGGAGATATCAGAAGCTCAGGAGGAAGAACGACCATGATGGTTGGATCATAGGGAACAATATCAAAAGTCATATAGTCATAAGGAAGTGCACGAGACTTAGCACTTCGTGCATAGAGGAGAGAGAATCTATCAGAGTTGAAACTTGAGGTTCCCGATGTCCAAAACCCCAGAATAGAATCTCGACCATCCGATCAGTGGGATAGACATGAGTTGTCAGATCACTGAAAGAGAATATCAAGCGTCGGATAGCTAGGATAAATCATAATCGTTGGTTGTTGTGAGTTCAAGAGGAGGAATGTATTGAAACTTGATATTCCCAAACTCCTAAGCCCCAGATCACCGAAGTGGAATATCAGTCATTCGATCATTCGAACAGCTCTTAGACGTCAGATCATCTCGAGTGAACCTCATACGTTGGATTAGTCAAGAGAGCATGGTCCGCCAGATATCGCAAGTGCATAAGGAGTCGAGTTTCAAACTTGAGAATCCTAGAGCATAGAGAGCCAAAGAGCCGGAGAATATATGGACCGTTGAATCTAGGAGGGTATGTGTCAGCAGGTCAGAAGATCTAGAGGAAGGCGGAAGTTGAAACTTGAAACACTTGAATCCCAAAGATCCATTGGATTCGGAGGAGACATGGTGCAAATCTGTTAACTCTAGGTAAATCCATGAAGTAATCCTTGATCGTTGGATCAGGAGGGACACTCATCAATGGATCTTAGACTATGGGTAAAAGTCATTGGGAAAAAGAGATTTGAGATTTAAGATCTCAAAAGTCCAGAGACCCGGAAGAAATCTCGAACATTAATCGAGAAGGGAGTTTTTGGGTCGTTGATCTAAGTTGAGGGTCAATCAACTGAAGTGAAGGAAGGACTGTTGATTTACATGATAGTTTTCCATAGATAATCAACTCTGGAAGGTTGGAGTATGAAAGAGATATGGGTTTGATATTTCAAACTCCTAAAGTCTAGAATCATGAAGAGACCTTGACCGTTGATTCAAAGGGAGTTGATATGGTCTATAGATAAGAAGGAAATAGATTTGAATTTTTTATTTCGATGTTATCGTCAAGATCATGAGATCAACAATCACATGCCATTGTGGACACGGAAGTTGCGAGGAGTTTAATATATCGAGGGAGAACCACAATTTGAATTGTGGTTTCGTCAAGAGGACATGTGGAGGCTAGAGGATTATTACGGGCCCAAAAGTGGTTTAACTCCAAACTTCTTGTTTCCATGCCCATAATCGTGTGGTAATTTCCAAGGTCACATCAAGAGGGGGCTTATCAAACAAAAGGAAATAACTCAGACACTCTAAGTTTTCACAGTAGAGAGAAAGGGAAGGTCATGGGTTGCTGTCAAACCTGCACGAGGAAGCTAAGGGGGCCTATGTTTAGATACAGAGGAGGACCTTTACGGTTCCAAAGAGTCCTTCGACTCGAGAATCGGAGATCCAAGACCGATAGGTCACACATCCTTAAGGGGAAGTAGGGGGGCTGCATCAGGTGGTATCATAGCTGATTTTGAGTTTGTTTGCAAACAACAGACAAAAGGAGAAAGAGGCAAGTTGATATCATTTATGGTATCAAAAATTTGATTTCCGTTTGTAGGTGATGCAGTGAAATCATGCCACCCAAAATGCATAAATGGAAGAAGAAATGAGGCAACTTCGAATGAGACTAGATGTCATGGAAGCAACACAGAGGAGAGCACCAGACACTGGAGATATTAGTGAAGATGACAGTGAAGAAGAAGAAGTGGTTGAAGAAAATGTAGTAGAGGATGTTGCACAATATCGCTTAGTAAAAGTTGTTTCAAAAATAGGAGCCACAACAAGAATAGAGGTATTGATGTATGAAGGCAATTTAGAAGTTGAAGAATTATTGGATTGGGTACATGCTATGGAATGATACTTTTATTACAAAGATATCAAAGAAGACAATATGGTGAAGCATGCAGTGACAAGACTGAAAGGTCATGCAGCACTATGGTGGGATGAATTGCAAGCCGAACGCAGGAAAAATGGTAAGAAGGAAATGAAAAAAACTGGGATAGGATGGTAGCTAAGATGAAATCCAAATTTATCCCGAAGGATTACCAAATGAGTCTTTACATAAGATTGTAGAACTTGAAATAGAGGGGTTTATCAGTGAAAGAGGACACTGAGGAATTTTACAGACTGAACATCAAGGCTGGAAAAAAAGAAAATAAAGATGAAAAGACAAGCAGATATATCAATGGGATAAGATATGAAATCCAATAAGAGATCAACATGATTTCATATTCAATTATTCTTATCAATCAGCCTTGAAAGCTGAGGAAATATTGGCTAGGAAGCAAAACCATTGAAGCAGAGGAGGAAATTCAAGAAGAGGTAAGGGAACCAGCAGAGAGAAGTTATAGAAGTCGAAGCATGAAGATGAGAAACAACATAGTCACCATGATAAAGGTGGAAGTTATAAAGGAAAATATGGTGGGAGAGGTTCATTTTCCAGAGGAAGAGGAAGAGGAAGAGCCAGAGGAGGCGTAGTTAAATGTTATACCCATGGAAAAGGACACAAATATTGGGAATGTCCCAACAAAAAAAGAGAAGGAGGTGAAGCCACACATTGCTAAAGCACAAAAGCATGTGGAAGTAGAAGCAACAGAAGGAGGAAGGAACCTCATGATGATATATATTCTTCTTAAACTCGAGAAGGATGTAAAGGAACCATTTCAACGAACAAGTCTGCTCAAAATTGATTGCAAGTCGAAAGCCAGAGTTTGCAAGGTGATTATAGAGAGTGGGAGCACTGACAATATAGTATCCACAGAGATGGTGGAGAATATGGAGTTGAAGACAAATGCACATCCAAAACCATACAAGGTATCGTGGTTGCATAAAGGACATCAAGTCATGGTAAGTAAACAATGCCAAGTTGAATTTAAAATAGGAAGTTATAGGGATGAAATATTATGTGATGTAATTACTATGGATGTTTGTCATATTTTATTGGGGAGATTGTGGCAGTATCACCAAAACATTATTCATGATGGAAGAAATAATACTTATACCCTAGAAAATAATGGTAGGACACATATGTTGTTACCCATAGAAGACAAAGATAAAAAGAGAGAATCTAGTTCAAGCATACTTCTCATGAGTGGGAAGGAGCTCCTGAAAGAAGTTAATAAGGAGAAAGAAATGCAGTTTGTTGTAGTGAGGAAGCCTAGATTTATCCTTACAAATACTTTTGTGGAATATTTTCCTATAGAAATCTAGGAACTATTAGAAAACTTTGATGATATAGTAGTGGATGAGTTACCACACTCATTTCCACCCATTAGGATTATAATTCATCATATTGACCTTATTCCAGGAGCTAGTTTACCAAACAAAGTCGCTTATAGGTTGACACCTAGAGAGAATGAGGAATTCAAAAATCAAGTCCAGGAATTGTTGGATAAAGGGTTATTCAGGGAAAGCCTAAGCCCATGTGTAGTACCGACTGTATTAAGACCAAAGAAAGATGGAGGATGGAGAATGTGTACATATTCCTGAGCCATAAACAAGATAACCATTAGGTACAGATTTCCTTTACTGATGATGGATGACTTGATGGATTGTTTGAGTGGAGGGAGATATTTTTCCAATATAGAATTGAAAAGTGGACATCATCAAATACGAATGAGAGAGGGAAATGAATGGAAAACAACATTCAAGACAAATGAAGGATTGTTTGAATGGTTGGTCATGTCGTTTGGCTTGAAAAATGCACCAAGCACATTTATGAGGTTAATGAATGAAGTGTTGAAATACTTCATAGGAAATTTTGTAGTAGTATATCTAGATGACATACTAATCTTCAGTAAGACAAAGGAAAAGCACTTAAGGCATTTGACATCAGTGATGGAAAAGTTGCAGCAAGAGAAGTTGTTGATAAACCTGAAGAAAATTTATTTTATGAAGAAGGAGCTCATATATTTGGGTTTCGTAATCTCTTCAAATGAATTAAAGATGGACCCAGAAAACGTGAGAGGGATCAAATAATGGTCATCGTTGAGCAACATATTTGTGGTAAGAATTTTTCATTGGTTAGAAAGATTTTATAGAAATTTTATCGAAAATTTCAGTGGTATATGTGCACTCATGTTGGAAAATGTGAAGAAGAAACACAAGTCCTTCAGTTGGATAGAGGAAGATAAAAAAAGTTTCAAAGTGTTGAAGGCAAAAATCACAGAGCAACCAATTATGGTCTTACCAGATTTTGGAAAAACATTTCAAGTGAGATGCGATGCAAGTGGATTAGCTATTGGAGCAGTATTGAGCCAAGATAATAAGCTAGTTGCTTATTTCAGTGAGAAAGTGAATGACAACAAGAAGAACTATTCCATGTATGACAAATAATTTTATGCAGTGATTCAAGATTTGAAGAAGTGGAGACACTATCTAATTCCCAAAGAATTTGTCTTGTACAGTGATAATCAATCTTTGCAGTTTATTACTAGGAAAGAAAATTTGAATCAGAAACATGCAAAATGGGTAGAATTTATGCAGAATTTTGCTTTTGTTATCAAGCACATTGTTGGAATTGCTAACAAAGTTGTAGATACTTTGAGCAGGAGGAGTTTGATTGTACAGGAATTCCAAGTGGAGACCTTAGGGTTTGAACACCTTAAGAAGATGCATATTTTAAGGAGGCTTATGAGGCATGAAAGAATCCTTTGATGGGAGACAGAAGCCCATGGAATGAATATTTGATCTAGGATGGATTATTGTTCAAGGGAAGCCAATTATGCGTACCAAAATGCTCAATGAGGGATAACCTATTGAAAGATAAACACAACAGAGGTTTAGCTGGACATTTTGGTCATGATAAGACATTTGAACAACTGAGAAGTTCATATTATTGGCTGAGCATGAGGGAAAAGGTGAAAACGTTTGTGAACAAATGCAGAATTTGTCAATATGAAAAAGGAAGACAACAAAACAATGGTTTGTATCAGCCATTACCAATTCCAGAAAGTTCATGGGATGCAATCAGTATGGATTTTGTTTTGGGATTGCCTAGAAATAGAAAAGGGAGTGATTAAATATTTGTTATGGTGGACAGATTTTCAAAAATGGAACATTTCATACCATGTCAGAAGACGAGCGGTGCCACACACATCGCCAATTGTTTTCCAAAGAAGTAGTGAGACTACATGGATTGCCGAGGAGCATAGTTTCAAAGAGAGACACCAAATTCATAGGATGCTCTTGGAGGACTCTGTGGAAAAGGATGGGGACGAACTTATCTTTTAGCTCATCATATCACCCTTATACATATGGAAATACTAAAGTAGTAAAAAAAAGTCTAGGAAACTTGTTGAGAAGTTTAGTCACTGAGCAAGGTCAACAATGGGATCAGATTCTGGCACAAGCAGAATTTTCATTCAACAATTCAGTGAACAGGAGCACAGGAAAAAGTCCATTTGAAATTGTGTATGGTATACAGCCAAGAGGGATTACAGAGTTGAGAGATTTGAATCAAGATGAGTTAAGGAGTGATGGAGCAGAGGATTTTGCAACAGAAATGCAAAAACTCCATGACACAGTCAAAGGACAACAACCAGAAATACAAGAGTAGAGTTGATCAAAAGAGGAGATAAGTTCAATTCAAAGTTGGAGATGAAGTTTTAGCTCATTTGAGAAAAGAGAGGTTTCCAAGGAGAACGTATAACAAAATGAAGATGACAAATATAGGACCATACAGAATTCTCAGAAAATTCACATCCAATGCTTGTGAGATTGAGTTGCCAAACAATGTTGGGATATCACCGATATTCAATGTTGCATACCTGTATCCTTAGAGGAGATATGAGGCGAAAGAATCATATGATCCGAAAGAAATCCAGTGGGAAGAGAAATTTCCCATAGCAGAAAAACCTTAGATGGAGAAAATCATTGAGCAAAGGGATGGAAAGAAAACTAGAAGGAAGAAATATCCTGAATACTTAGTGATGTGGAAAGACCATCCAATGGAATATGCAATTTGGGTTACATAACCTAATATTTTGAAGAATGGAAAGATAGTGCAAGAGCTCATGGACAGAATTCCATGAAATGTTTTAACCAGAGGAGTATGATGCAAGAGCGTCGCCTTCAAATTCAACAATGCACGCATGGAGGAAAACGGATGACATATCAAAAATGATAGAATTTCAAATCAAGCATTTAACTCAGAATTAAATCGGTTGTTGAGATATTTTATAAACAATATTTTAAAAATTTAACTTGTTTGTAAATTCTTGAAGGACTGTAAGAAATGGAAGATATGGAGTGTCGACTCTATCTGGCAATAACTAGTAGTTATTGTAATAGGACAGAGAAGGTAACAAATTTGAATTTGATAAGATAGACTTCATACAAGACGGGAGAGATCATGGAGCCAGTCCTTAGATAGTTATTCATTGCTGTATTGTAACAGATAAACAGAATAGGGACAAGAAGTTAGAGATTGGTAGAACATAGTAGAGTAGAAGAAATACTATGTAACTTTTGTTTTCAGGAAGAAACAGAACAAACAGAATTGTCCCAAAAGATTGGACTGTGTTCATTTGATGTGTGATTAAATGAGTGTTATATTTTGTATGTGTTATTGAGTTTATTATGTTCATGTATGATTGTATGAGAGATTAATTGTATGAGTTCATGATAAAACTGGATGAGTTTCAATTGTTTCTCTTATGATAATTGTATGCAAGGTGTGCATCTTGAATGCAAGGAGTGCATCAACTAAGTATCATATTGGCTCAGAGAAGTTCAAATAGAACCAGGGAAACTCAGACCAGGTGAAAGGTGTGCACAGTGTTAAGAAGCCAACAAGATTCAAAGAAGCAACACAAAGGAATTCTAGGTGGGCAAGAAGCATTTTCTTTCCAAGAAAATCCTTTGAACTGATTTATTCAAAATCCCAAGAATGCAAGGTGTGCGTGGGAGATCGAAATCCTTTAAGGGACAGAATATCAGAGGAGATATCACTTTCACAAGTGTTGACGAGATCCCAAATTCGGATCCATAGAAGGAACAAAGGTTTGAGACCTTTGAAAACTGATAAATCTTCTAATTCAGGGAGATATCAGAAGCTCAGGAGGAAGAATGACCATGATTTTTGGATCATAGGGAAGAATATCAACAATCATCGAGTCAGAAGGAAGTGCATGAGCCTTAGCACTTTGCGCACAGAGGAGAGAGAATATATCGGAGTTGAAACTTGAGATTCTTGAAGACCGAAACCTCGGAATAGAATCTCGACCATCCGATCAATGGGATAGACCTGAGCCATAAGATCACTAGAAGAGAATATCAAGCATCAGATCTCCATGATGAATCATAGTCGTTGGTTGATGTGAGTTCAAGAGGAGGAATGGTTTGAAACTTGAGATTCCTGAAGTCCGAAGCCCCGAAATGTCGAAGTGGAATCTCAATCGTTCGATCATCCAAACAGATCGGAGACATCAGATCATATGGAGTGAACCTTAGATGTTAGATTGGTCAAGTGAGCTTGGGCCATCAGATATCGCAGGTGCATAAGGAGTCGATTTTGAATCTTGAGACTCCCAAAGCGTGGAGAGCCAAAGAGTCAGAGCATATCTTGACTGTTGAATCTAGGAGGGTACGTTTCAGCAGGTCAGAAGATCTAGATGAAGCAGAAAGTTGAAACTTGAAACACCTGAAGCTCAAAGAGCCGTTGGATTCAGAGGAGACGTGGTGCAAATATGTTAAATCTGGGTAAATCCACAAAGTAATCTTTCATCATTCAAGAGGGACACATGTCAGTGGATCTTAGACTTTGGGTAAAAGTCATTGGGAAAAAGAGATTTGAGATGTGAGATCTCAGAAGTCTAGAGACCCAGAAGAAATATCGAACATTGATTGAGAAGGGATTCGTTGGGTCATTGATCTGAGATAAGGGTCAATCAACTGAAGTGAAGGAAGGACCATTGATTTATAGTACATGTATCTATAGATCATCAAATCTGGAAGGTTGGAGTATGGAAGAGAGATGGGTTTGAGATTTCAAAACTCCCGTAGTCTGGAATAATGAAGAGACCTTGATTGTTGATTCAGAGGGAGTTGATCTGGTCAGTAGATAAGAACGACATAGATTTGAATCGTTGATTTGGACATTATCATCAATATCATGAGATCGACTATCCCATGCCATTGCAGAGACAAAAATTGTGAGAGTTTAAGATATCGAGGGAGAACCGCAATTCAAACCATGGTTTCGTCAGGAGGACACGTGGAGGTTAGAGGAGAATTGCGGGCCCAAAATTTGTTTAACTCCAAACTTCTTATGGTCGCACCCACAATAATGTGGTCACCACCAAGGAAACATCAAGAGGGGTCTTATCAAACAAAAGGAGCTAACGCTGACACTCTGAGTTTTCGCAGCAGAACGAAAGGGAAGGTCATGGGTTGTTGTCAAACCTACACCAAGAAGCCAAGGGGGGTTATGTTTAGATACAGAAGGGGACCTTTAAGGTTCTATATAGTCTTTTGACTCTAGAATCATACATCCAAGACCGGGAGGTCATGCATTCTTACAAGGAAGTAGGTAGGTTGCATCAAAAGACAAAGTAAATATACAACTATTATTAAGTTGTCTACCACAATCGTATAAAGAAAGAATTGTATTTGAAAATCCAAATACCTTGAATGAAGTGCTTAGAAAGGCTTGGAAGTGCTATGATCAGTACAAACAGAGGTTTGAAATTCCCAAGGCATGGAAGGACAAGAAATAGGATAGAATGAATCAATGAAAGAAAGGCTTCCAATCAGCCCATTTCCGAAATATGAAAAAAAAGTTTTTAAAAGAAGGACTATCATTCCAACACCTAGAGTGCTCAAGGGGGAGGTTGTTCAGTTAACCTAGGATTCAAGAAAGTTGGGGACATCCCCAGAGAACCATTGAAGTGTTGGGAGTGTGGATAACCTCACTTGAGGAGAAATTGTCCACACTTAATTTCCATAGCAAGAACTACAGTCCATAACCTACAAGAAGCTTCTACACTAGGAGATATGGGCATAAGTGTGCACAAAATTAATGCAGTTGTGGATGGAAGGAAAGACGATCATCAATCCACTATCGTGGAGGTTGAAGGTAAAATTCATGGTAACTGTATTTCTATATTAATTGACCCATCACATAGTCTGATTTATGTTACTCCTGGTTTAGTTGAATTAAACAAACTCAAGAAAGTAAAGCATGCTAAGTCCTAGTTAGTATAGTTAGCAATATGGACCAAGAGAAAAGTAAAATATTTTATTCCTGAATGTGAACTCAACATGGACAGTCAAGGTACAAAGTTAAATCTAAACAATTTACCTTTGGGATCTTACGATATAATCATTGGAATGGATTGGTTAGAGAAACATAAAGTAATTTTAAACTATTACGAAAAGTCACTTATTTATAGAGATGAAAACAACATAGTTAAGAAAATACAAGGGATCAGAAAACAAGTTTCAGTTAGGCAGATCTCATCCATGCAGTTTCATAAATGCATGAACAAAGGTTTCCAAGTTTATGTTGTTCAAGAAAAAAACAACTTAAAAAAAAAATGCAATGTTTGAAGCCTGTAGTTTCCCCTACTTATTTTATACTAAAAAAACGTAGAAAAATCCCTATTATACATCCATGAATTATTTATGAAAATTACTTTAACCAATTTTCCAAACAAAATAAATAAATTTATACAACATATAATGATGAATAGATTGATTATTAGGAACCTCCTGCACTCCATCATTTTTTAGATAATTTTCTTATACAACTATAGGTATTGTATCACGCTCCCCTTGATATTCAATTGAGTTTCCAAGATAGGATATTCCTAAGGTATTATTAGTGGAAGTTGATTGAGAATGTTTCAGAATAATCAAAGACCTAATATGTTGGCATTCCATTTCCAAAGTGTTAATGCATTTAAAAATATTTGTAACAGTCTAATCCAGTTCCCAAAGTTTAGCCATGAATTCTTAAATTTCCATGCAATTTCCCTCAACAATTTCTTCATGCATGCAAAGAAAACATTTGACACTCCAATAAGGGTCTATTATAGAGTGGAGTGAGAAACCAATATTACCATTCAACAACCCGCAAATAACTCCACTTCTAGAAAAACTAAGGTTGAGAGAAAAATTAGGACAACCAGAAAACCAAATAGCAATTGCACTTCCTGAACTCATGACATAGGAAAGGAAAGGGAAATCAAGAATACCATACCACAACCCACTATCAGGGTCATTCCCAAAAGTTATATAAATAAGGGGAAGGTGAGAATATTCAAAATTTAATCTCTAAATAACAATAATTTGTAACCAGAAATAAATTGGAGAGAGAAATGACAACTTGGTGACTAGGGGGATCCTGTTAAGAATCCCAATTGAGTCCAACATCGAAATACAATTACCAAGATTAACCAAGATCCAGCCATGAATTTGAACCCCTATGCACCACACTGACCTTCATCTCCATGGTAATAAATTGTATTTGGAACCAAATCCATCACAGAGGATAAATGACCCTCGCACACATGATATTGAATGTGCCCATATATTCCAATTCCAATAAAATGTAGAAGTCGTTGATCATGCATACCATCATCCATTAATTCCATTGAAATAATGAATAAAAAATAAATATTATGGAATGGGGAGCCTCACCTTCACTCCATTGTGGTTAATTGAACTTATTCCATTTAATGTAGTATTTTCTTCAACTACCACTTGAATCCAAGGACTAACCCTTGGCTGCAGATACATTACAGATTAGTATCATCAATTTGTTGGTATCAAAGAATACATTTGGTTGTGGTGTGACAAATTAGGGAGCTAGGTGAAATAAATATAGGTATCAGAGCCAACTTTGGAGTGCTTGGGATGAATGGGAAAATTACAGTTTGAAATATTGTCTTTTTCATAGAGGCCAATCTAATAGGTGCTTGGGAAGTCAAACCATTTCTTTATAATCAGGAAATTTTCATGAAATTTGGAAAAACAATTAACATTTGTTCATACAATGACATTTGGATGACATGTAATCCATGTGGTGGGTGACATGGAAGAGCCACAAAGGAAGTTTCCTATGGAAAGGATATAGTGATGGGTTCTTGGTGGCATGCCACGGTGGAAAATCTAGTTAGCGAGATATGGAATTATTTTAAAGTGAAAGTTTAATGAAAATTTGGATCCTATATATGGAACCTTGTCAAAGGTGGAACCCTCAATATAGGCCACTGATATCTAAGATTTCTTTTTGAAGACCTTTTAATAAAAGCTAGATCTAGATGTGGAACCATGTGTGTCGTGTTAGAAAAACAGGACTGCGGAGCAATAAAATAAAACAAATGCAGAAACAAAACACAGAAGACACGCAATACAAGAGAGACACAGATTTACGTGGTTTACCCAGTGTGGGCTACATCCACCAGAGAAATTGCTAGGTCCTTCCTTTATTATTGTCTAGCAAATGAAGGGATACAACCTACAACAAAACCCACTATAACTTCCTCTTCTTTCTCTCACAGTCTCCTCTCTCACAATACAATATTCACCATCAACCATAGCCGCGATACATTTCCCTCATAAAAGAGGGTTGCCTTCTAGGGAAAAAAACCCTAACGTAATCTCTACTGTTAGATCTGCGACCTTATAATGAACGGTCTAGATTTACAATGAAATTGCAATATAATTTTACAAGACAATTTTTGCTTCGGGGGATTCGCTCCCGAACCCCCGCTGGGGGCCCGCTTGCCCCCAGACCCCCCAGCCAGGGGGATAGCCCCCCCGGACCCTGCAGAGGGGGTACCCCCCCTCTTCACTCCCCCACGTGGAAGAGTGTACATACTTTTGGGGTGTAAATACTTCATGGGGTATAAACACAGCTGAAAGCAAGGACCTCTAAATCAGGAAGATAATCAGGCTCCACAACCAACAATCTCCCACTTGGAGACTGATCTCAACAACTCCACCACTGCTGTATATGCTGGACTCTGAACCTTCTTGGACCTGGAAAATTTCTCATCTTCATCTTCATTCTTGAAGACCAATTGAAACTGAGCAGGAATTCAGTTTCTCCCTGGTTACTCCCTTTGTTAACATGTCTGCAGGATTCTAGCTAGTGTGTATCTTTTCCAACTTCAATTGTCCATCTTCCAAGGTGGATCGTATGAATTGGTACCTCAATTGTATATTCTTAGTCTTTGAATGGAAGGCTAAGTTCTTTGCAAGGTGAATGGCACTCTGACTGTCACAGTGCAACATGTTGTTCTCCTGCTTCTTTCCTAATTCCTCCATAAACCTCTGTAACCAAATCATCTCTTTACTAACCTTTGTAGCAGCAACATAGTCTGCCTCTATTGTTGAAAGTGCAACAACCTTTTGCAGTTTCGAAATCCAACTTGCTGTTGTTCCACCTATAGTAAAAACATACCCTATGGTGCTCCTCCTGCTGTCTTTATCACCTGCCATATCTGAATCAACATATCCCTGTAGAAAAGTGTCTGAACCTCCAAAACATAA
>ML776584.1:490158-508718 GCA_009831015.1 Picea engelmannii
CCCACCTTCTGACATCTTCATATTAAATAATCTCTTCATTAGAAATACCTTATTCGACGCCGAGGGTTTTTCATACAATTTGGCCAATGCATCCATCAAACCCTTCGTTGTCTTTTCTTTCGAAATATTGAAAGCCATCGATGTTGCTATGCTCAGCCATATCATTCCTAGAGCCTTTCTGTCAAGAATCTCCCATTCTTCATCCTTCATGGTCGTCGGCTTCTTTGCTACTCTGCTCAATGGTAGGAATAGATCCTTCTGATATAAATAGTCTTCCATCTGCATCTTCCATAACTGGTAGTTTTGGCCGTTAAATTTCTCGACTCTAAACTTTCCATCTTACGACATTGCTCCCACTCGAACTAGGAACCCTCTTTTCCTGTGAGTTACCTTACGCTCTGATACCAGTTGTTAGAAAAACAGGACCGCGGAGAAATAAAATAAAACAAATGCAGAAACAAAAAAAGAGAAGACACACAATACAAGAGAGACATAGATTTATGTGGTTCACCCAGTGTGGGCAATGTCCACCAGAGAAATTGCCAGGTCCTTCCTTTATTATTGTCCAGCAAATGAAGAGATACAACCTACAACAAAACCTGCTGTAACTTCCTCTTCTTTCTCTCACAGTATCCTCTCTCAGAATACAATATTCACCATCAACCATAGTCGTGATACATTTCCCTCATAAAAGAGGGTTTCCTTCTAGGGAAAAAACCTCTAACATAATCTCTACCTTTAGATCTGCGACCTTATAATGAACGGTCCAGATTTATAATGAAATTACAATATAATTTTACAAGGCAATTTTTGCTTCGAGGGCTTCGTCCTCGAACCCCCGCTGGGGGCCTGCTTTCCCCCAGAGCCCCCAGCCAGGGGGATAGCCCCCCCGGACCTCGCAAAGGGGGTACCCCCCTCTGCACTCCCTCGCGTGGAAGAGTGTACATACTTCTGGGGTGTAAATACTTCATGGGGTATAAACACGCCTGAAAGCAAGGACCTCTGAATCAGGAAGATAATCATGCTCCACAACCAACATGTCGAACATTGATAATCTATATTTTGGATACATGAGGTTGAGCTAGGGTGCCATGTGGACCAGTGCCATTTCAGTGGTAACACATCAACGGTTTCAAGTCATTGATACCACATTAGTGTATCACATTAAGCATATTCCACATGTCCCATTAATAACCTATGTTCAAAGAAAATATTTTTCAATGTCTGTAGAGGATGATAAGTGGAACCATAGATTGGAACCCATAATCCTATTAGTAGATACATTGGAAAACTTTTAAAGTCCTTTAATTGAAAAATATGATTTTGTATGTCGCACCCTTGAAAATCATGAATGGAACCTTGTAAGTGGAACCCCCAATCCGAAGATATGAGAATTTAGAGTTTTAGGAAAAGTCCTCTAAAAGTAAATTATGGATCTAGATTCCATCATGAATTTTGTCATTAACCAACAACAAATATTGATGGTAATTGATAGAAAATTATTAAATGGCTTGATTTCAGAAGGCCATAACTTTCGGCTCAAATATTAGATTGAGGCATGGGAATAGTTGATGGAAATCTAATTCCAAGGAGATTAACATGGAATTTGGATAATTTAAAATTATTTATGAATTGAGAATCAAAAGCACCTATAGCATTACTTGACAAATTTTATAATATGCATAACTCTAAAAAAAATATTGCTTGCACATTTTACAGAATTAGGGGGATACACATATCAGTTCAAGCTTAGGATTGTATATTAAATACATGGAGGATGTATAGGGAGCCTTTACTCATGAGAGACAAGACAAAGATCAACATATCAATATGGATAATGCAAAGACATAATATAATGAAGCATGAGTGCATTGAAACCAATATGATTGGTAGAGACCATGAGAACTCTCAGAATGGAAGTGCAGAGTTATAGAGTTGATAATGAGAAAATAATGAGAGAAAAAGAGCAATATAATGAAATAAATCCTCATATCATGCAAATCCTAAATCAGTTGTAGAGACAAGTGAAGAATGGATCAACCTCAAGACATGAGGAAGCATACATACATCATTCAAGGAGAAATGACTATAGAATACTCATTCACTCAAGAAGTTCTAGTATAAATCATAGATATCAATCACCTACTCACTGAGTGGGGATGTCTTATGCATCCAAATAATCATGAAGCCATCCATAAGTGCCTCCTCTTATGAATCAAAGAAGAATACATGACTTGGAAAATTTGCAAGGAGATATTAGGAAGCTTAAGCCACCATCCTTTGATGGTGAAAGAGAAAAGGGAGATGATGTTGAAGCATGTTTACCTAGAATCAAGAAGTATTTTCAATTGAACAATTACTCATCTAACTTAGAAGCCAATATTTCCACATACCATTTGCATGGAAAACATGTTATGTGGTTGGATGAGTTGAAGCAAGTTGATAAATTTGATGAGAGTAGTAATAATTGGAAGCAATTCAAGAAATATTTTCATCAAGATTGTCTTTTAGATCACTTTTATGACAAGAATATTAAAGAGTTATTTGAACTCGGGTTGATGAGAGTGACCATGGGATAATATGAAAAGAATATGTTGGGATTTCTTAGGTATTTTGGTTTTATTAAGGATGATAAGGTGAATATACAAAGGTTTCTAAGTGGACTGCCATCTTTATATAAAGGTAAAACTCAATATTATGAAACCAGAACATTGATATAGACCATTAGAAAGGATAAGAACCTATACGAATAAGAGAAAGATATTGAATATTTTCAAAAATATTGGAAGGATTAGAATTTAGAGGAAGAAGAAATATTATTAGAGAAGGAAGGGATTCAAACCACATTTCAATAGAAATATTCCTAGAACATATAAACAATATCAACCTACTAATAATGAGTACAAGAAGGAAGACTCATTGGAAAAAAGGGGAAAATTACATAGACTCTCGACCCTCGGGCCGTGATCCGCACATGATCGTTCTAAATTCTCCCCTAGCCGAAGAGGCTCCCTCAAATCCGTATTGGAACCTCACAAATCTGATCCACAGGTCCTTCATAAAAACTCGCCCTGAGCAACTTAACGCCAAGCGCAAGATTTACATCTCCATGTGGCCACAACCAAGGCTTAGCACAAGCGCCTTTCGCAACTCGCAATCTCGTGAGTTCGTGAATCGAAGACCCTTAACTCCTCTTTCTCTAAATTTCGATACCCGAGATGCGATACGGGTATGGCTCCTCCTTGTTAGTACCTTCCACACATAACCACTGGCTAGGGATAAGTGCTAGCTCTACTTGCAACGTGTGACTTTGCGAGTTGGAGTGTTGAGCCCTCGTGCTCCTCCTTTGAAAAATTCCGAAGCATGATAAGTCAACGATGGGTTGACCCCTTCCAAGGTGATGCATGTATTCCACTGGTCACCTAATTTTGCCTTTTTTGTGTGCTACATGTTATGCCACTTGTCAACCACACGGTCCCCACCTAATATACATGCTACCTGTTCATATGAGCCCTCGACACTCGACAGTTCATGACTTTAGCGATTAAGGTGCAACTCCTTCACCCTCTGAAACCCCGATACATGATGTAGTGAGGCACCAACTCTCACATCTCTCCTTCCTCCTCGATCGACGGTTCAGGTCGAATCGCGATCTCGTGACTTGGGGTTTTGAAGCGAAAAGAACTCAGCCTCCTAGCTCGTGATACCTGAATTTGTGAAATGATCCATATCTCTGCCACCTATCCTCTAAAATGGATGGTCTTGATTCTTTCAGGACTTGATGAGTCCTCTTCCTTCTATTGTTATGAGGTTTAAACCTCATGCACATCTTCTGGATACAATGGCTCATGGCAACTCGACACTTCTCCCTCGAAGTTTCTGTCGTCCGTTCTACCCTTCTGTGTGGCTTCCGAGGGATTAAAACCCTCACACCTTCTCCCAGATCTGACAGCTATCAGTCCTTGGTGCTAGATCTGACGGTTCAGATCTATCCTCCTTGAGTGCTCTCCTCCTGCTGCATGTAAGTAGATTCAACAGTCCATATCTTCTCCTCTCGGTACAAATCCAACAGCTACTATTGCTCCTTCTTGAGCACGCGCTCTATCTGAGCCTTGGAAGAATTCAAATGATTCAAAGGTTGAAACCTTTGTTCTTTATCCCACGAGTCCATGACCTTTAGTCTTTCCTGTGTTATTGAAAAATCTACCCTCCTGGGCTTTGTTCACTTTGAAACCTCAAAAGTTTTCTTGACCTCTGCACTCCTTACAGGGTACCTGCACACAACTGTGTTATCCATCCTGAACTTTTCCTGCTCGAACCTCTAAGGGATGCGACCCTTGCCTTCTCCTTCAAATGGAGATTGTTTCCCTCCTGGAAGCCTCTCATTCAAGCACTCCTTACTGAACTGACAGAGTATTTAATGACTATGTGAGCGTCTTTCTGCTTGACACTTATCCTTCCTCTGAACTCAGGATAGAGTTCTTTTGTGCACTCTATGCACTTGCTCAATGCCCTCCTGACAGAGCTTCCACAGAACCCTAAGTGATTATGTTGTCTTTGTGCCTTCCTCTGCACAGTCTTACCTCCAAGGTGTTCAACAACCTTCAGGTTTCTCCCTGGGCCTAATACTTCCTCTGGTACGCCCTCCTGGCACAACTCTGTCCAAATTCCACAGAATTCATAAGTGCACTCTATGCACTGGCTTACAAAACCCATAGTGTTTTGTCATGCAAACTCTTACATGAAGCCACAAAGAACCATATATAAAATCAGTAAACCCACAGATAGAAAAATATATCTATCCCTACAAATTCACATCTAACATACATCTACAACATATCATAAATGCGTAAAGACATTCATCAACATACACAAAATAACATGCAGGAAAAACTGCCCTAATTGTATTAATATGAAATGTCTTTGTACAATGTGAGCTCAGACTGCAACAGAGTCATGGCTTCCTATACTCTCTAACCTATTATCTGTTCTACTCCTCCCTAATTTAATATAAATTCAAATAAGATCTTGTTTACAAAGAGGGCCTCCTCGAGCTCTTCCCTCCATATCACCAACTCTCATTAATTATCATTCAATTACATTTAATGGGACATCTAATCTGAATTAGATCTAGATTCCCATAAACCTGTCAGCCATTAAGGTGACACCAACTATAGCATGCTTGAAGGCATGGCTTCGGCTCTAACGACCTTACAAACATTTAATACATTAAATTCAATTTTGAAATTTGAAAGTGAGAGGGTTGCACCTCTTCTCTCTATTGAATGCATGCTTGATGTGCTGGCTAGTTGGCACTTGATGACATCAAAGAAATGCTCCTGCATCATACTCCTCAGCTGTAAAAATCATGAGCTCCTTCTCATGAGATTCCCAACACTGCTATTGAAACCCACCTGGATCCCAAACAGTTCTCTGGACCTGTCCATCTAATCCACTGCTTCGTTGTTGCTACTGCATATGTTTCCCTGCTGCTATGGAAGATTCTCATCTGCTCAGCTCCTCCTCACTGGAATTTTTCGTTGCTGACCTTGACATCATCCTTCTAATCTTCTTAATCACCTCATCCATCTGCTCCCATGGATGGCTCTCTCTATGCAATCTTCGAAACTGCACTTCTTCCCTACAAGTGGGTAGATCAACTAGATCTCCCATGCCATCTTCTTCCTTTTTGGCCTCAACTTGCCACCCTGTTGAAAAATTCATCTATGTATCCTGATCACTAAGTCTCTTCTCAGCTTCCCCTTCTGACAGCTTTGCTTCTTCCAGTTCTCTTGTTGGTGCATCTCCAGCTTCCTCCAGCTACTCCTCAGACTAGAATTTTGATTCACCTCCTGTTGCAGACCTTAGCACTGCAGTCATCATCTGTTTAGCTCCCTGGATGAAATTTCTGAGCGATTCCTCATAATTCTCCCCTGCTAACATTTGCATGACTGTCTCCTTGTGGAAACCATATACTAGCTCTGAATTGTTCAACCAATCCTCCAGCATCTCTAACTCCAACTCCCATGGGGTGAGAATCTTATCTGTGTGCTCCTCTTCTTTTCCTTGGGAAGCTTCTGATATCTTCTCCTTCATCATGACAGTCTCTGATGGCTGTTGTTCCTTTTTCATACCTACATCACAGACACAGTTAAATTTCAAATCATTTGGCCACATGGCCTCCTTCTCAGATTCTCGATGCACTATACTCTCATGCGCAACACTTATATTAGCCTCTATTGGACTATTTGGCAGGAATACTTGAATTCCCCCAATCATCAAAATAATTTTTTGACCTTCCTTCTCTGTCAGTTCCTCTCGTTGATCCGACCTCACCCCTGAGTTCATGAGACTTTCAGATAGTCTCAACTTCTCTCCCTTGCCCACCTGGCAATATGTGATTTCCTCTCTGCCCTTCTGGCAGTCTATGAGATCCTCCAACAATCTTACCTCATTGCCCTCCTGAAAATTTGAACTTTCAGCACCTCCCTCCTGACAACATACGAGACCTTCACTTGATCTCTTTCTATTTCCCACCTGGCAATTTGAAAGTCCATCTCTTCCCACTTGGCAGTCTATGAGATCTCTGCTCGATCTCTCCTCTTCATCATCACTGAGATTTCTCCCAGCTTCTGGTTCACAAACATGAACCATCTTCTGTATGGCCTTGAGGCTTTTCACATACCTCAGCCACCTCCTCGGTAGCCTTTGTTGTCTTCTGGACAACAATTTCTTGATTGGCCACTTTTCTTTCCTCCTCAGAGGCCATTCATACACCCAATGTGTCTTTGAGTTCTGTTGCACCCGTAGTTCAAGATCTTCCATCCTTTCCCTCACCTCAGCGAGCTCTTCATCCATCTCATCTTTTCTTTGTTGTTGATGCTTCTTCTTTCCACCATGTCTCTGGCCTTCAGTAGCCATATTCCTGTTCCTGTCTGCCCTCCTAGAAAACTTGTTGTTGTCACTCTACAACCATGAGTGCTTCCAGCCTTTCTTACAGTCCACCTGACTATACCATTTGACTGTTGCGTTCTGCAACAACCTTCACCTTTTGCCTGTCTCCTATAGACTCTTCTTCACCTCACTTCCTCTTTTGCCTGAAATATATGTCAAACTCAAGCTCTGATACCACAACTTATCTAGACCCCATACCCTCGAGCCATGATCCGCACAGGATAGTTCTAAACTCTCCTTGAGCCTAAGAGGCTCCCTCGAATCCCTATTGGAACCTTATGAATACGATCCACAGGTCCTTCGTAAAAACCTGCCCTATGCAACTTAATGCTAGGCGCGAGCCTTAAATCTCCATGCGGCCACAACCAAGCCTTAGCGCAAGCGCCTTTCACAACTTGCGATCTCGCGATTTCGTGATTCGAAGACCCTCGACTCCTCATTCTCTAAACGTTGATACCCAATATGCGATACGGGTATGGCTCCTCCCTGTTAGTGCCTTCCACACATAACCACCAGCTAGGGCTAAGTGCTAGCTCTACTCGCAATTCGCGAGTTTGAGTGTTGAGCCCTCATGCTCCTCCTTTGCGAAATCCCAAAGCATGATAATTCAGTGATGGGTTGACCCCTTCCAAGGTGATGCATGTATGCCACTAGTAGCCTACTTTCGCCTTTTCAGTGTGCTCTATGTTACACCACCTATCAACCATGTAGTCCCCACCTAACAGACATGCTACGTGTTCGTACGAGCCCTTGGCACTAGACACTTCATGACTTTAGCGATCAAGGTGCAACTCCTTCACCCTCTAAAACCCCGATACACAATGTAGTGAGGCACCAAATATCACGGCTCTCCTTCCTCCTCGATCGATGGTTCAGGTCAAATCACAATCTCACGACTCGAGGGTTTGAAGCGCAAAGAACTCTGCCTCCCAGCTCGTGATACTTGAATTCATGAAATGATCCAGATCTCTGCCACCTGTCCTCCAAAATGGATGGTCCTGATGCTTTCGAGACTTGATGAGTCCTCTTCCTTCTGTTGTTATGAGGTTTAAACCTTGCGCACCTCTTCTGTATCTGACAACTCATGACAAATCGACACTTCTCCCTCAAAGTTTATGTTGTCCGTTCTACCCTTCTGTGTGACTTCTCAGGGATTAAAACCCTCGCACCTTCTCCAGGATCCGACAGCTATCGGCCTTTGATGCTATATCTGATGGTTCAGATCTATCCTCCTTGTGCACTCTCCTCCTACTACATAGATGTAGATTCAACAGTCCAGATCTTCTCCTCTCAGTATCAATCCAATGACTATTGTTTCTCCTTCTTGAGTAGACACTCTCTCTGAGCCTTGGAAGATTTTGAATGATTCAAAGGCTAAAACCTTTGTTCTTTATCCCACAAGTCCATGACCTTTAGTCTCACCTACGTTACTGAAAACTCTGCCCTCCTGAGCTTTGTTCACTCTGAAACCTCAAAAGGTTTCTCAACCTCTACACTCCTTGCAGGGTCCATGCACACAACTGTGCTATCCGTCCTAAAATTTTCCTGCTCAAACCTCTAAGGGATGCGACCCTTGCCTTCTCCTTCAAATGGAGATTGTTGCCCTCTTGGAAGTCTCCCATTCAGGCACTCCTTACTGAACCAATAGAGTATTTAACGACTCTGTGAGTGTCTTTCTCCTCGACACTTCTCCTTCCTCTGAACTCAGGATAGAGTTCTTCTATGCACTCTATGCACTTGCTCAATGCCCTCCTGGAAGAGCTTCCACAGAATCCTCAGTGATTCTATTGTCTCTGTGCCTTCATCTACACAGTTTTACCTCCAAGGTGTTCAACAACCTTGAGGTTTCTCCCTGGGCCTAATACTTCTTTTGGTGCGCCCTCCTGGCACAACTCTATCCAAATTCCACAAAATTCAGAAGTGAAAATGCATAAAGACATTCATCAACATACACAGAATAACATGCAGGAAAAACTTCCCTGATTGTATTAATATGAAATGCCACTTTACAATGTGAGCTCAGACTGCAACAAAGTCATGACTTCCTCTACTCTCTAACCTATTCTCTGTTCTACTCCTCCCTAATTTAATCTAGATTCAAAGAAGATCTCTTTTACAAAGAGGGGTTCCTCGAGCTCTTCCCTCCATCTCACCAACTCTCATTAATTTACATTCAATTACATTGAATGGGCCATCTAATCTAAATTGGATCTAGATCCCCATAAACCTGTCAGCCATTAAGGCGACACCAACTACAGCATGCTCAAAGGCATGGCTTCGGCTCTACTGGCCTTACAATAATTTAATACATTAAATTCAAATTTGAAATTTGAAAGTGAGAGGGTTGCGCCTCTCCTCTCTATTGAATGCACACTTGATGTGTTGGCTTGCTGGCGCTTGATGACGTTGAAGCGATGCTCTTGCATCATAAAATCACCAATAAAATGTTGGTGATGTGAATAAGACCACATATACATGGATTTCCCTCGTAGTGAAGTGAAAATAAGGACACTACAATATATCCAATATGCTATTATTGTAGAATACATGTAAATAAATATTAAAAGGATATATGCATCCGTGGAATATCGACAAGAAGAACATCAATCCCATATGATTGAGGTGGAATGTAAGATCAATAATAATCCTCTTTTTATTTTAATTTATTGAGGACAAATCAATCAATACATTTATCCTAAAATAGTGGATAGTTTTCATTTGAGGAAAAGTAATATTGACCAATCATGGTTGGTTTAACTAGCCACTGGAACCAAAAGAAGGAATAAGTATATTTTTTTAGATTGTACAATTAATCTCGATGGAGTAAATACCAGTGTTGACCTAAATATCATAAAATTAGGATCTTATGATGTCCTAATTGGAATGGATTGGTTGGAAAAGCATCATGCTATCCTATATTTCCACATTAAGACATTTATATGTCTTGATGAAGAAGGGAAGCAAAGAATTGTGAAAGGAATTTCAAGACACATTTCTATCATGGATATTTCATAATTATATTCAAAGGGATGATTCAAAAAAGGATTTCAATTTTATTAATCTCATGTGGAGGACCTAGAAAAGTCCAAAAATCCAAGCCCTGAATATTTTCCAGTATTGCAAGAGTATGAAGATGTTTCGAAAGAAATAATAATATATCTATCAAAGAGGGATATCAATTTTTATATTGATTTAGTATTAGGAGATTCCCCAATGTAAAATACACCTTATATAATGAGTACACCTAACTTAAAAGAACTCCAAATGCAATTGGAAGAGATATTGAATAAATGGTACACATACCCAAGTGTTTCACCTTGGAGAGCACCAGTACTCTTTGTGAAAAAAAAAAATGGAACAATGAGGTTGTCTATTGACTTTAGATAGTTGAATAAAGCCACTATGAAGAACAAGCACCCTCTACCCAAAATCAATGGTATCTTTGATCAACTAAGAGGAGGAAAGATATTTTTAAAGTAGACTTGAGGTCAAAATATCATGAGGTGAGAATTGAGGAAGAAGACATTAGTAACACAGCTATTAGAACTAGGTATGGGAATTATGAATTTGTAGTGGTCCCATTTGGATTTACCATTGCACAAGATATATTTATGTGCTTGAGTAATGGCATATTCATAAATTATCTGGATAATTTTCCTGTTGTGTTCTTGGATGACATACTTATTTATTCTAATTTGGAGGAAGCGCATGAGCATGATTTGAGATTGGTGTTGCAAGGGATAATGGAAAATACTCTATATGATAAGCTAAGAAAGTGATATTTTTACCAAGAAAAGATCCATTATTTGGAGCACATTATTTAAAAGGAGGTTATAGCAGTAGATCCAAAGAATATTGAATCCATTAGAGGATGTCCAATTTTAAGGTTCAGAAGTCAGATATTTTATGGGATTAGTTAGATGTTACAGGATATTTATAGATGGATTATTTATTATTTATCATCCTATCACTTCTTTACAAAATAAGGGAATTAATTTTGAATGGAAAACATAATGTGAATAAAATTTTAATTTATTGAAGGATTTACTTACTAGTGCACTTATATCAAAGATTATTAACCCAAATGAGAATTTTGTGGTGTGTGCAAATGCATGCAAAGAATGAATTGGTGGATTCCTCACTCAGAATGGACATGTCAATGATTATGAATCAATAAATCTTAAATAACATGTTAGGAATCATTCCACGCATGATTTGGAGTTTGCTTCCATAGTTCATGCATTGAATACATGGAGGCCTTATTTAACGGGGAAGAAATTTGAATTAAGCACATACCATAGTGGTTTGAAATATATTTTTGAACAACTGAATTTAAATGCTAGGAAAAAATGATGGTTGTAATTCTTAAGTGAATATGACTTTGAAATCAATCATATCAAAGGAAAATAAAATAAAGGTTTCGATGCAATCAACAAAAGAGTACATCTCATGCATGCAACAACCAGTAGTATGAATCATACATATTTAAAGAAAAATATTTTAGATGTTGTTGTTACAAACCAACATTACCTAAATGTAAAAGGAATCTTCGAACAATAAAATGTACAACAAATATTTAAATAATATAATATGGGAAAAGAGGGAGTATGTATGCATAAAAATAGAATTTATGTTCTTGATTCCAAAGAACTAATCAATTTCACGATATAAAAATGCATAATGTTACATCGTAGTTACTAGAAAATGATTGCAACATTAAGAAGCCAATACTTTTGGCCAGTAATGAAGAAGGATGTTGCTAATTACATTTCCAAATGTATGGAATGTTAGAGAGTGAAACGTGAGCATAGACACCTAGCAGGTTTTTCATAACCATTTCCAATATCAGAGAATAAATGGGAAGTGGTAACCATTGATTTTATCACTAAGTTTTTGAGGACAACAAGGAAACGTGATTCAATAATGGTAGTGGTTGATAAATTGACAAAGTTCCAATGATTATGAGTCGTACAACAACTAATATTGCATAAATTTATATGAAGGAAATTGCTAGGTTGCATGGGATACCTAAGGAAATTGTTTCAGACAGAGATATAAAGTTTACTTCAAATTTTTTGGAGGGGATTATTTAGGGTATTTGGTACAAATATTAACTTTATTACAACATACCATCGAAAATTAAATGGTAATATAGAGAGAGTCAACCAAGTGATATAAGAAATGTTCAGAATGTATGTGATGGATAAACCATGAGCTAAGTGTGAATATTACATGCATTTGCTTAATTTTACCTACAATAATAGGTATCAAGATTCATTAAAGATGATCCCATTTTAAGCTTTGTATAGTAAAAAATGCAATACTCTATTGAGTTCAGATAACCGTGCAAACAATGTAGTACTTGGGTCAGAATTGCTCAAGGATATGGAAGACCAGATGGTCAAAATTAAGAAGGATTTGAAAGAATCACAAAATAGCTAGAAGAGTTATGTAGATAAGAACATGGAAAATACAAAATTTAAAGTGGGACAGCGTGTACTTTTGAAACTAAATCCAAATAAGATCTGTAAACTCTATGTTCCTTTTGAGATATTGGACATAACAAGGCCAGTTACATACATGATTATATTTCCTACTTCCATGAATGTGAATAATGTATTTCATGTCTCTTTGCTAAAAAATTATGTGCATGATCATAACCATGTTATCGATTGGAATTTGATTTAGGTGGAGCCAGAAGGAGAATTTTAGGTATAACTAGTGCACATATTGGACAGGAAGGTCAAAGTTCTCTAGAATCAATCCATAGGATTAGAAAATATTCAATATATATGCTACATTCATGAATATGCTACTTGGGAGCATGAGGATGCCATTCCTGAAGAGTACCCACAACTTTCTAAAGAATTTTGAATTTTTTATGTTACAGTGGTATATGATGCATTGAGGAGAGTGCGAAAATAAGAGGGAGGGGAATGCAATACCGAGGTTTTGAGTCTCATATTAAAGGTATTTTTGTTTATGTGATGAAAGGACAGAGAGACTAGTAAATGTAATACTTTGAATATCTTTATTAATAAAATCATCGTTGGCTACAAGATGGAAGGATAAATTTATAAGGGGATATGATTCTACAAGAGAGGGGGATGAGGATCTAAGCCTTTAATTTCTTACATTATATTTACCCATTTTTTATTTAGGGAGAAAAGGTGGTCACAAGATCTTCTCGGATAAGGTTGATGGCCTCCCAAATTTCCATATTAAACTACCTCTTTTTGCCATTGTTATCATATTTCTAAACCTAAAACCTAGCCATATATATCGCCATCCTTATGCTTTTAATCCATTAAATTATCAACAACCATTTTGAGGCATAATTTCTTATTTCTGGATGTTTCTGAATTTCTTGATGAATTAATAAAGGTTTTTAAGAAAATATTACTAATGAAATAATTTTAGTGTTGTTCATGTACCACATTTGTTTTGGTACCATAGTTTGGAGATTCAAATATGTGTGTGTGCCCAGGTCAGGATTGGTCACTTGGGTATTGGAAAAATAAGTGCCATCATGAATCGTGACCTATTGTCTCGCGCCTAGACTCTTCCTTGTTAGTATGGAGCCCCGAGTAAAAAAACGGTTGAAGCATCCCATTATAGGTTGTTTGTGGGTTTGATATGCACACTATTTTAGTTTCTATTTGTATGCGTCCAACATCATACGAATAGAAAATGAGATCAAAACTATGCTTTCACTGTATCAAGATTGTATGGATAGTTAGGGAGGATCGAAACCATCTCGATCTACTTGTTGATATAAACATTTTTATTATTTCTTTCCATGATAACAAAGGAGGTCGTTCCCACCTTCCATACTAGGGATTTTCCATATAAATGTATTAGTTCTTTAAATCCGAGTTGAACATTTCTGATGTAACTTTGTGACTAAAGAAATTTTTGTTTGGAATTATCATAATCTTATAAATGTGATGCAAGCGTCGTAATTTTTGGGATACTTTGTTTTAAATAAAAGCCACAGTTCTAGTTTATGATATTTGTCTGTTTGTGATTCTGTAATTCTCCGTAGCTTACTACCGTAATGGAAAGTGACCACCAATTTTAGGGGTGCATATCTAAGTGTATTTTCATTTTAGTTTAGTCCATTTATTTGTTTATTTCTGTAATGTAGGGATTAATTTAAGAATTTAAATAGTAGTTTGTGTGATCACATTCAGGTTTGAGAATTTCCATTTGGTTGGATGCTTGGTAATATTCACATTTTAAGTCTTGTCCTGGGTGAGAGATTTTTTCAATTCATATTATAGTATAAATACTAAAATTGTATCCAAGGGTTTGTCTCATTGTTATCATACCAAATGTGTTTCGTTCTTCAATAGATAAATATTGCATTTATGAATTAATGTGACCTTTCATAATTTTGGGTTTCTTTTGGTCAATTATATACAAGGAACTATGGTCTATTATGAATCATCTATCTCATTAAGGATCAATCAATTATTATTAAAATGTAAAAACATCTAAATGTGAACGAATGTGTTTAGAACGTTGTTGTAAGGTCAAATCTAGAGTAAAAAATCGTTGTAATTCTTTGATGCGATCAAACGAATCCATCGATCATCATACAAAAAAAATCTAATAAGCATCATCTTTGTATGAATATGAGATATTTAAGTGAAAAGTGAAATATTAACTGAGATGCGTAATAACCTCGTGTCCTATTAATTTGGTTGTTATGTTATTTAATTTAGTTCATGTAGCATTGAAAACATTTTTTTTTGAAACCACATAAATCATAACTTATTAAAGCATTTGGCAATCAAAATATATTTGTAAAAACATTATATCATTTATCTTAGGTGATAACTGATCGATTTCATGTTACTAACCTTTAAAATTTGACAACAACGCCATTCCATTTGTGTCACATGTTTATCATTGGAAATAATTAACAAAAAAAATATCATGAGAGAGTATTTAGAGAAAATAAACAAACTTACATATCAATTAGATGGAACTTACAACAAAAAAATGGAAATGGAAAATATCTTTAAAAATACATGGAAAAAATTCTACACACTAACATACAACATGATACATTGCCACCATGTTGAAAGAAGTGAAAACAATAATAGAAGTAAATTATTAAAAACATTTTCTTGTCCTATATAAATTTACATGACTTCAATTGAAAATTAATGGTCTTCCCAAGAGTAGATACTACTAACTAATCATACATATGTAGAGAATATACCCAAAAAATTGATGCATAGTCATTGATTTGGAGAAAATATTAAGAAAACCTATTATATATTCATGGAAAATATTTATATTTAGGAAAAAATATAAGTCTATGAATAACTATAATTATAAATTAGGCTACAAGTTTCTCATTTTTAATAAAAAAATGAAAAACGTTAGCCTACATTTCTTCCAAAAATTTGAAATTTAGCCAAATTTGGGAAATTTTGATTAAAAAAAACATTGATTGAAATAAAATTTGCACAGTTAACTGTAGGGTTTCCCACCTATGAACAGGGTAGATTTTTCCATTAATGAGTGACATAGTTTGTAGTTGTGTGATATATTGGGATAATTAATAATTCCATCTGCATATTCTCATGAGTAAGCATGTATCTTTGAATGGTTTTCTATTTTGTTGAAATCATCATTGAGATTTATAGTTAATTCAAATCTTACAATCTGGTTTTCATATTTGATTATAGGGTCTTTTGAAATATCAAATTAATCACTCATATAAGGACATCCAATTCTGAACATAGCCTAATCCCTTTTTGTGAGAATTGATCTTGGAAGATTGATAATTGTCTTTATAATTTATCATTATTATTTTAATTACACAATGGATACTAAAACAATGGATGACAGTTGAGTCACACCTTTGTGTAGAAAACCATTTGGCGATCAAATAGTATTTGTAAAAAAATTATATCATTTATCTTAAGCGATAACCGATTGATTTCATGTTACTACCTTTAAAATTAGGCAACAACGCCATTCCATTTGTGTCACATGTGCATCATTGAAAATAATTAACAAAAAAAATCTTATGAAAGAGTATTTAGAGAAAAGAAACAAACTTCCATATCAATTATAGAGAACTTACAACCAAAAAATGGCAATGGAAAATATCTTTAAAAATACATGGAAACAATTGTACACACTAACATACAACATGATATACTTCCTCCATGTCGAAATAAGTGAAAAAATAATAGAAGTAAATTATTAAAAACATTTTCTTGTCCTATATAAATTTACATGACTTCAATTGAAAATTCATGGTTTTCCCAAGAGTAGATACTACTAACTAATCATCCATATGTAGCAAATATACCGAAAAACTTGGGATGCATGGTCATTGATTTGGAGAAAATATTAATAAAAACTATTATATATTCATTGAAAATGTTTATATTTAGGCGAGAATATAAGTGTATGCATAACTATAATCATAAATTAGGCTACAAGTTTTTCAGTTTTAATGAAAAAATGAAAATGTTTACGTAGATTTCTTCCAAAAAAATGAAATTCATCCAAATTGGGGAAATTTCGTGAAAAAAAACATTGATTGAAATATAATGTGCACAGTTAATTGTAGGGTTTACAACCTATGAATAGGGTAGATTTTTCCATTGTTGAGTGACATAGTTTGTAGTTGTGTGCTCTCTGGAGATAATTAATAATTCCATCTGCATATTCTCAGGAGTAAGGACTTATCTTTGAATGGCTTGCTATTTTGTTGAAATCATCATTGAGATTTCTAGTTAATGCAAGTCTTACAGTGTTGTTTCCAGATTTGATTAAACGATCTTGTGAAAGATCGATTTAATTATTCATAGAAGGACATCCAATTATTAACATACCCTAAGCCCTTTTTGGGAGAATTGATCTTGGAAGATTGATAATTGTCTTTAGAATTTATCATTCTTATTTTAATTACACAATGGATACTAAAACAATGCATGACAATTGAATCACACCTTTGTGTAGAAAACTCTTTATATAAAGGAAGTGCAGTATCATCACATTCTCATTTCATTGAGGGTATTGATTATGGATTATGTATTGGATTCATTGTTCATGATCTTTATCTCTATAATAAGGATTCAACACAATATTAGTAGCATTGAATGAGGATTCAACATCCTTGCAGCTAATTGAATAATAAAATAGTTGGAGTAAAACTTATGATCATAGTTAACACTCTATTTCAAGTGATTGGGATTATTTTTTTCAAATCTAACCTCATATGCAGAGCATGAACACTTAGGTTATTAAAGTGAAATATTGTGTCTTGGACCCTAAAAGGAGTTTTGATGAAAGAACTTGTTACTAGTCTTTACTTTTAGATTCTTTGTAAGAGCTTGAATATTTTGGTGTGTGAACACTTGGAACCTACAAATTGAGAATCAAGATGAGAACAGACGAGAGAAAATGATCATGCACAGATCATAGATCTATGCACAACATATAATTTAATCCATTTATGCTCATATTTGATATTCATTCTGTGGAAAAAATTAAGGTTTACGTGATGGTATTTTGATGAATGATTGGTTTGAAGTATAGTTTTCTTGTCTCCTAAGAAGATAGAGTATTTTAAAAAGTGAAGATAGTTTAAACCTCCATACCTGCACATACTATCTTTACAACTCATCAGTATACAAACCTGGTTGACAAGTAAAAGGGATTTTTATTACAACAATTATTTGACCCAACATTATTGGTACCATTGTTGAGAAGTTGTTAAAAGGTAAATGATAGAAGGATATTTGAGTTGTTAGTTTTTTCTATTTGGTTTTCTGAATACATTACAAATTTGGTGGAGGAAAAGACGGTAATACGCAAATACACCCTCGCTTATGAATTTCTACAAGGGTTCTAGCACGCTATATTCACATTAGTGAGTCTATCCAAACCCTTTTTTGTCATGTAGTTGACTAATGGTTAGGCCTAGGAATAAAAAAGGTAGGTTTATTAAATCAGCAAGTAATATTCTAGGTGATTTGTTTGGTAGTAATAAAACCTCCACTACTAATTCGGTTGAAAGATATAAAGATAGTGCTTTATAGGAAGGAGAAGGTTCTACAACAAAAGTGATTCCAAAACAGGCCACTCCATAGTCAAGGAAAACCATCGAGAAGGTGCAGGAAGTAAAAAGAGAAAGTTTGGACAAAAGAGTCGACAACAACACAATTGGAGTGAAAACTCCAAATATTGATTCACCATTAGAACAAACTGTCAATCCACAACACATTGACAATATATTTCGATACCCCCAAAACATGGTCATATCACAGATATAAATTGTAGTAGTATAATGGATACCTGAACTACATCTTGAGGATAATTTAATTGTTCATCAAAATCCAATCAATGAGCCACCATTCTCTACGAACTGTGATAAGTGTAATTTTTAAACCTGCGAAGTAAAGCAATGCATATATATTCTTAAGCAATACGGAAATTAATCAATGGCTCATACACAGAGTACACAGAGATTTTTACCGGAAACCCTCAACCGGGAAAAACTTTCTTATTTTCATTATATCGAATTTCACCATTCGCCATACAATATATACAATGTTTTTAGGTATTCCGTAGAT
>ML776584.1:530125-603934 GCA_009831015.1 Picea engelmannii
TATGGAAGTGTCAATGCATAGAAACACTATGATGAATATTGTTCCTGTCTGGAAGGAAAAGCATGATGTGGGTGCATTCTCTTTCACGTCTTTATATTCAGTTTTGTTATTCAGCTTTCTACTGTTCAGCAGTGTATGGATGACTGCAGCAACAGTGAATGTAGATGTGATAATTAATGGGATTAATGTGCTCAGTAACGTCAGTACAATTATGATTATAGTTGTGATGAGACAAATGTACAGGTTCCAGGAAAAATGGATGAAAGATACAGGACAGGCGAGACGAACATGTTCTTGCTTGAATTCAGAATAAAAGGCTTTTGGAGGTCCAAAATCTCTCCAATGGGGAGGAATGATCCAGGGGGTCATTCGTCATGAAATTTACATTGATCCAAAGCAGAAAAATGGTACAATGGAAATAAAGTGGCAATGTAATGATTGGGTAAGAACCAAGATTTAACAACATCTACAGAGGTCTTGATATATGGTTAAAAACAAAATAGAGATAAAAGGACCTCAAAACTAATCCATACACTATACTATGACATATTTTGCGAACAACTAAAACCACCAACTAATATTGCAAGGCATGGTGACATTTTCTTAACACTTGTAAGATGGGTGCGCGGTTAAACATTAGTTGTTCCATTTGAATTGGATAACGTTTGCCAGAGTAATGTCCAGCTCATAGTATTTGATCCATTGCCACGTTTGGAGTATAAATAGCTTGTTATAGTGATAAGATAACGGATGCACAGTGATATGGCGGGATATGGGTTCAGTTTTGGTATAAGTAATGATAAAATGAATTGAATCTGTGCACATTCGGCCAACTGAATGCTGTTACAGCCACGTTCCAGGATGTTCAGCCGCATTTGTAGAACAGGGCATCATTTTGTTGCTAAATGAAATCACGCAGGTAGAATGGGGCATCAAAATCGGGATTACAGTTCAACCTACAGCTTTATATATCACCTGTTTCAGTAGTGCGTGGAGGTAGATGGATAGATCACCTGTTTCAGCAGTGCGTGGAGGTAGTATGGCTGTAATTTCCTATTGCAGATACCGGTCCTGTTGAAGTCGACCCTTCTCAGTTATAATTTGTGTTTTATTTCTTTGCCAGTTTGTAACTTGTAAAAGAAGATGTCTTGAACACTATATACAGCGACCGAGGACAGAGAGAAGGTTATAGCTGTGCATTTTACAGATTGCTGTTTGAACATCTTTGTACCATTAATTGGATCGGTACCCATTGGAGAGGGACCCGGAGACGTAGCCCAGTGAAGGGGGTGAACTCCGTTAACAACTTCTGCGTTTGTGTCTCTTTTCTGCTGTTCTCATCTTTCATTTGTTGTTTTCTCATTGCTTTCCAGTTTGCTTTTCATTTCAGTTTACAGTTGTCATTTAATTATGTTAAATGCTGCTTTATGTGTTGATCATATTGACTATGAGCATTCATAAAACTTTTTAAATGCACTCAAGTTGAGATCCGACGGATCATTTACTCATGAGAAACAAGACAAAGGTCAACATATCAGTGTGGGTAATGACAAAACATAATCTAATGAAGCAACAGTGGAGTAGAACTAATAGAATTGGTAGAGACCATGAAAATTCTGAGAATGGAAGTGAAAAGTTATAGAGTTGATAATGAGAAAATAATGAGATCACAAGAGGAGTATAATGAAAGAAATTATCATATCATGCAAATCCTAAATTAGTTGTAGAGACAATTGAAGAACGGATCAACCTCAAGTCATGAGTAAGAAGACAAACATCATGCAAGGAGAGATGACTTTAGAATACTCAGTCACTCAAGAAGTCCTAGTAGAACTCATAGACATCAATCACCTACTCACTCAGTGAGGATGTCTTATGCATGTGAAGAATCAAGGAGAAATCCATAAGTGCCTCCTCTAAGGAATAAAATAAGAAGATATGACTTGGAAAATTTTCAAGGAGAGCTTAGGAAGCTTAAGCTACCATCCTTTGATGGTGAAAGAGAAAAGGGAGATGATGTTGAAGCCTCGTTATCTTAAATCAGGAAGTGTTTTTAGTTGAAAAAATACTCAACTAACTTAGAAGGTAGGATTTCCACATACCATTTGCATGGAAAAGATGTTATGTGGTTGAATTAGTTGAAGCAAGTTGAAAACTTTGATGAGAGTAGTAATAATTGGAAGCAATTCAAGAAACAATTTCAGCAGGAGTATATTTTAGAGCAATTTTATGACAAGAATATTCAAGATTTATTTGAACTTGGGTTGGTGAGAATGACCATGGGAGAATATGAAAAGATGATCCAGGTATTTCTTAAGTATGTGGGGTTTATTAAGGATGATGAGGTGAAGATAAAAATGTTTTTAAGTGGACTTCCATCTTTCTATAAAGATAAAAAAAAAAAATCCAGCAGAAAATTTCTCATTATATTTAATATATAATAACGTTCTGAGAGACAGGATCCCTGAAAGGAAATACACAGAAGTTCAACCCCAATACAAGGGAATAAAAAAAGAGAAAAATCCTATTAAAAAAAAAAGGGAATCAAAACCTATACTAGATACTTCCATTACTTTCACAAAGACTGATAGGAATTTGTAAGAGACAACCTCCATATGCCAATATAAAAACCTATACAGACACCCGAAAAGACAGAAGAATTTTGCAGTAGTTAAAAGAGATGCAGAATGAGAGGAGTACCCTCATGTCCTTCAATCCATTTGGTGTACATGATATTCCCTTCTAGAGGTTGAATATAATTTTTCGATAAAGCATCTGCTTCCCAATTATGTTCCTTGAATATGTGAGCAAACTTGAGTGTACTGAAAGATATTGTTAATTCCTTAATTCTATCCTTCCATCCCACCAAAGAGATGACTTGTAAATTTCCCCTGCAGCTCAACCAGTCAATCACTATTTTTGAATCTCCAAAGACTTGTAGATGTTCAAAGTCCAGCCAAGAAGCCAATATTAAGGTCGCCCAAACACCTATAAGTTTATCCCTTGTATTTGTAATTGGACCGCAATTGAGAGTCCATTTGTAAATAGTATTTCCTGTTGATTTTATTTCTCCCCTTGCCCCACTCAGTAAACCATTTTCTTATGTTTCACCATCAAACCATCCAACAATAGGAAGAGAATGACAAGGAAACTTAAAATTTCTATTAAAATTCACTTTCCGAGAGCCTGATCCTATAATATTATCCAATTTCCCCAGGTTTTGAATGACAACCGAATGGATAGTAGGGGTACCATCTTCAAATATTTTCTTATTTCTTTCCAACCAAATAAACTATCAAGTCAAGGAGGGATGAGTGTTGTAATTCCTCTCCTTTTTAATCCAGCTGTCAGAATAGGTAATTAAGTTGTTACCTTCCAAGTTTGTTTTTAAATTTAGTGCAATTTTTAACTTCTGAAACACTTGTTGAGTAAAAATATAGTTGACCAATAGATGCAAGACTTTCTAAGAGGCCCTGGAGCATAAGTGACAAATAATCGGTCCTTCCCAACCTTTTTTTTGTAGGTTATCCCAAGTTAAGATTTTGTTTTCCACTGCAAGCCAAGTGTATAATATGATTTTTAAGGAAATATCCCATGACCAAAAATGCCTCCTCCAACCTCCAGTCGGTTGCTACCAAAGTTTTTTTTCTAAAGAATTATAAACATTTTTTACTGATAGGATTCTCGAGTTGTGTCCACTAGTCCAAATTAATTTGTCTTCTATTTGATGTAGTTGAATCCCATATCCAATTAAATCCATACAAATGTTACTCCATTCAAGTGCCAACTCACCCAGAAGTTCCAATTCATAAATATCTTTCCACTGTGCAATTATAAACCCGAAAGTGTTATGAGCTCTGTCTTAGTAAAGATATCTGATATTTTTAAGTTCTAAGGATGACAAAATATCTCGTGTGAGCAGTGAAGTGTTTCATAAGCCCAAAATCCTATCTTTTCCAATTAAGACTGCTTTTCCATTACCAATACTCCAACTTAATCAGTGAGTGATAAGAGGAAGGGATTTTAGAAGAATTTTCCAAGTCTGAGAAGCTAGGGGCATACTAGTCGAGGTTGATCTGAACCAAGTAGAAACCATTGTATAAGGAAGGTATTTATCCTTGATCACCCTATGCCAAATTCCATCTTTCATCAGGACACGCCACAATGAGTTTGCATGAAAAGATCATTTAAGGTGATGAATATTCCTTATACCCCAACCACCAAGAAACTTTGGTCTAGCTAACACCTCCCATCTACACAGGTGGAAATCATGAGTTGTTCTACTGCCCGACCAAATGAAGTAAAAAATTAATTGCCTATATTATTAAGCACAGATATTGGGACTATCGCTAGTGCCATCTAGTAAACTTGTTGGGCTTCCAGCACCAATTTTACTAGGTTGTAATGACCACCTAGTTATAACCACCTATTACACCAGTGTCCTATTATGTTTTCAATTTTTTCTAAAATGCATCTCCAATCATCAAACTTGTATTTTTGATATTTTAAAAAATATCCCTGGTATCTGAAACCTTCAGCCATGTCTGCAAAATTATAAGAAAAATTTTCCTTAAACTTATCCAACATCTCCCCTTGGATACACAAGTGATGGAAAGTAGACTTGATCATGTTAACTTTAAGTCTCGAAGCACTACATAAAATATTTAAGAGGTTACTTAGCTCCTTCCATTCCTCTATGGAGGCCTTTGTCATAATGAGAATGTCATCAACAAAGAAAAGGTGAATAAATTTTACAATCCTGGAAACCTTCACCCCCATCAGGATTCCCTCAAACTGACCTTTTTTCAACATTAGACTGAAGCTTTCCATAACTAAAATGAATAGTAATGGAGAAAATGGACAACCTTGCCTTAGTCCTCAGTCACTCTGAAAAAAAGGCGAAGTCTATTTGTTTATAAGAACATCAAATGAGGTGTTGATTACACATCCCATAATCCAGTTAATAGTAGATAGACTTAATCGCGTTTGAATAAGAATCAATCTTGAAAATTCCATTTTACACAGTCATAAGATTTTTTTAAATCCAACTTTAAAATTAGAGCCTTCAATTATTTCATTTTTATATTGTGTAAACATTCTTGTGTCGTCCCAATAGCATCCAATATCTTCCTGCCTTTTAAAAAACCTAGTTGTTCCCTCGACAAAGACCTCGAGAGAATAGGTTTTAGTCTATTTGCAATCACTTTTTCCATCAACTTATAGCATAAGTTACAGATAGATATGGGTTTGTAGTCACCAAAAGTCGAAGGTTAATTTTATTTAGGAATTAAAGACATAAAGGTTGATTTTAGAGATATTATCACCTTATCTCTCATCCTAAATTCCTCCACTAACTCCAACAAATCATCTCCTAGCAGGTCGAAGAAATGTGAGAATAACTCAACCGTCCAGCCATCGGGGCCCAAAATTTTATCTTTTGCAAAGAGTTTCAAGACATCCCTAATATCTGATTTTGTACAAGGTCTATCAAGTTTAATAATATCCTTCTCATTTAAAAAATGAGGAAAAACATTGGTTATATAAACTTGATCAACTATGAAAGGTTGTTCACCGATTTCAAACAGACCTTTAAAATGTCTTTTGGCTTCTTTTTTAAGTGCCTCTTGTCCCGTGTGGCTCTTCCCATCCTCATCTAGAACCTCCCAAATATGTTTGTTACTCCTTATAGAACTAGCAAAGATATGAAAATACCTTGTATTTTGATCACCTCTCTTCAACCAAATATGTCTACTCCTCTGTCTCCAAAGTTCTTCATCATGGAGAAGTAGTATTTTATGTCTGTCCTCCATTTTATTTATGTGAAATTTTGTATGAAGGTCCTTCCCAACCCTAGAGATCGAAGAAAATGAGTCACGCAACTCCTCCTCCAATGTTTCTATCCTTATGATTTTTTCCATTCTCTATAGCTTTACCGAGGATTTAATCTAGAGTGTTCACACTTTCAGTTTCCACACAAATCTTTGTTGAATCTCAGTTTCCACCAAAAAACCACATATTTCACTATAGAAGTGAAGTCTTCCTCTACCAACCAGGATAGATTTAGATTAAAAGGGTAGGCCATAGGATACTTGAGAAACTCAAGATGTGCAATTACTCACGCATGATCTAAGAAAAATGGGTATTCCACCCAGGATCTGTATCTTCCCGCTTCACTTAATAGGTCCTCACATGCATAAATATGATGCGGCATTTTAGAAATGTTGTCAAACCCTGCTCTTCCATTCCTCCATGTGGGAGCCAATACATCAGATAGAATATTTTTTATATGCCTAAAAATCTGTATTCATGCATACATGACCTTGGCCCTCTTACTTGCATATTTTACAAGAGCATTGCTGAGGAAATCTTCTTAAAAAACCATTTTTTAGAGCATGTAGATGCCTTGCACCACTACAACCTGCGTACATATGCTTGTTTCATGCTAGAAAACACATGTACATATTCTTTTTGCACCCTAAATATCCCATGTATTCTTGCAAACATTGCAAAAAATTAAAAAGTTGTAAGGAATTCGTTGAAATTCACAGTGTATTGGAGGTTTCCCAACCAATTCACCTGCTATAGCCCATCACCCAACTGAATAACCATCCTTTTTTCATATAAAAGGATTTTTTGGGGTCTCATTTCATATCTAAGCATAAGAACAGTGAAATTCTTCCCAATTTCACTTCCCTTCCTTGCCCAAGCTTTCTCTACCTTTTGTGAGATACGTCCTCAACATTCCCTCATCAGGCCCTTATTCCTCCATTCAATCCATTCCCTTCCTTTGAGGTGATCAGAATATTGAGAGAAGAGGCCTATTGAAGGTGCACTTGGAGCATTGTAAATAGGAGCCTAGACCAGGTTCGCAGAACGGTGGCTGACACATATTGTAATTTTCAGTCTTTGTTTCATGAATAAAATAATCTATTTTCCCTATACCAAATGATGATGTTTTATGTATTTTCTTTGATTTATACATAGAATGTTATATCTAAACCTAACTTATGAATATGATGCAGGAGCATCGTCAACAGCAAGTGGGCGTGGGACAACGCCAACACATTTTGACACATAATCAGGAAAAAGTGTTCAGATTAATTTTGAAGTGGGGTGTGCAAACTTAAATAAGACAATTAAGAAAGGTAGTACTTGTAGGTTGTAATCAGACCTTGAGCATCCCGCTCTCGTCTGAAATATTAAGAGGCATTTGTGCTAGTTAATGTAGGTAGCTAGAATTTAATTCTAGATTAGACAGTTCAGAGCGTAAGAGGGAAACGAGATATAGACACCCCCATTGTATAGTTGTAATATTATGATGTCAAATGAGAAGAGCATAGAAGAGAAGAAGCAGAGAGTTGTAATTTGAAAACACCCATGTATAGAAGTCCTGAATTAATACATGAAGCTTTGATTCAGACTCATGGTGTTGTAATGTTCTCTGTGTATGCTTGTTGAATATTATGCTTAGTGTTGTTTTACTCTTTCTGTCATGCATTTGTTGTTTATGCTATGTATGTATGATTTCTTGTTAAATGTCTGAAATCTGAGAGAGGGAGAGTAAAGGAATGAGTTTCAATTGTTTCTCTTCCTGAGCAAGAGTTTTACTACAAGGAGTGCAGTGAATTTGTCTGTAAGGAGTGCGTTGACAAGGATTCAGAGTTTCGTCTCTGAAATCTCAGGAGGTTTAACGTTGTTCTCATTCTCATAGAAGTGCAAGTTAAGAACAGGAGCCGTGCAAGGTGTGAATTGGCCAAGAAGAGTCTCAGAGTTTACAACCTAAGGGGATTGCTGAAAGACTATTGTTGCAGGAAGTGCACAGAGTCGAAGAGGTTCAAATACTAGAGTGTGTTTGAAGAAGTGCCGCAAGGAGTGCACGCAGGAATTATCCCCAAAGGACTTGAGGATTTTTTTCAATCAAGTTCAACAGAGATAGATTCTTTGAAGTTGTCGAAGGAAAGCTCAGAAGGTTTAGTGCCTTGAAGTGTTGAAAGAAGGTGCAGCGACGTTGTTTTGTAGGTGGACAAGTTTCGTGAAGGAATACCTGTTCATTTCACAGGAGTCCTCAAGGAAGAAACGGATGGTCGAAATTCTCCGTGGAGAATTCGCAAAGTCCTGAGAGTCGTCAGATCTTGCAGAGGAGAAAGGAGAGTTATGGAAAGTGATTTCTAAAGTGTAAAGCTCAAGAGAAATAGGGGTCGTTGGATCACTCGTGTAATCTCATTTCGTAGATTCATGAGTTGAAGGTTCAAAACCCTTGCATCAAGATTCGCGAGGCCACGAGAGGTGAAGTCTCGAAATAGAAAAAGTACGTCTGAGTCATCCATCTGCGGGAGGACGCATGTCACGTAATCGCTTGTTTCGGAGATTCGGGCACCGGGACTCACAGAGGTGATCGCCTAGACTTTACGAGTAGCAAAGTCGTGAGAAGATCAGGATCGTCCATCTGAGGAGGACAAGTGGCAGAGATCAAGGGATCTCTTGAACTCAGAGGTTCAAAAGGTGAGAGCCCAAGAGTTGGGTGCTCTAAGTCACGAGTGGATAAATCGTGAGGAGCAAGAATAGCCATTGGATCTAGGTCAAGGGAGGATCATTGGATTAGAGCCTCATTGTGCGTATTGCGCATTCGAAGGTTCGGAGGTTGGGAGGACCTCATCTCGATTGCAAAAATCGTGAAGTGTCGATAGCCAAGGTACGAGTGTGGACACATGGCAGAACCTCAAGGTGGGGTCCGCATGATTGATAGGTGGACATGCATCGCCTGGAGAAGGGAGTCAACACTCCACTGACCTCTCGTGTCTCAGGGATTCACGGAGCAATGGCTTGAGAGCTAAACCCTTCGACTTGCGAAGTCGCGAGTAGCGAGAACACGAGAGGGAAATTTAAGGTCGCTTCTCGGGGGTTCATGAAGGGAAGGTTCCAAGGTCGAACGCTAAAACTAGCGAAGCAGTGAGTAGCGAGAGGAGCTAGTGGTCACGCATGGAAGGCGCTGAAAAAAGAAGAGATATACCCTTATCGTGGGTTCGGGTATCGCGGGATTGGAGAAGGAAGAGTCAGATTTTCGACTTGCGAACTCGCGAGATTATGAGTTGTAGAAGGACTTTGGGTTAGGCCCTTAGTCACAAGCGTTGAGGTCACTTGGGGAGAAAGGAGCTTGCGCCTAGTGTTGTTCACATAGGAGAGCTTCTGAAATGAACTGTGGATCAGAATTTTGTGATTCCAGTAGGGAATCGAAGGAGTTGATTCAGCTCAAAGGAGAGAAAGAACAATCCTGTGAGTGGATCTCGGTCCGAGGGCCGATAGGTCTGCGTCAATTTGGTATCAGAGATTGACTTTGTTTGTATACTTCAGACAGGGAAAGTGAGAAAGAAATCTCAGCCATGCCACCAAGAAGAAGGGACAGGCAAACACCCGATCCGCCAGAGGAAAGGGAAATGCCAGAAGAAAGGGGTAGACAGGTTCCAAATCCAACCATGGAAAGAGATATACTTGACATACGTGCTAGACTCATGGACGTGGAAATAAAATAGAGGCACACAGCTGGTGTTGGAGATGTCAGTGAATCTGAAAGTGAAGATGAAGTTGGACATGAAGGAGAAGAAGTTGCAGTAGAAGATGTAGCAAATGAATGCCTGATTAGGGCTGTTGCAAGGATGAGTGATAGGGAAAAAATGGACATTCCAGTATATGAGGGAAACCTGGATGTTGAGGAGCTTCTAGACTGGATTAGAGCTCTAGACACATATTTTGACTATGAAGATGTTGAAGAAGACAAAAAGGTCAAACATGCTATCACAAGACTTAATGGACATGCAACATTATGGTGGGATGAGCTACAAGCTAACAGACGCTGCAAAGGCAAGAAGAAGATCAAGAGTTGGGATAGGATGATTACAAAGATGAAGGCTAAATTCATTCCTAGGGATTACCAAATTACTTTGTTTTGAAGGATGCAAAATTTGAGACAGAAGATGATGTCAGTGAAGCAGTACACTGAAGAATTCTACAGGATGAACATTAGGGCAGGTCATCAGGAAAGTGATGATGAAAAGGTTGCCAGGTATATGAATGTTCTGAGATACCACATTCAGGATGAGATGAGCATGATGACCATCTGAACAGTGGAAGATTCTTATCAGATGGCTTTGAAAGCTGAAGAGAAGCTGAGTCGAAAGTAGGGTCAGAGAGGCCGAGGCGGAAGTTATCCTAGAGGAAAAGCATTTGCCCAAGATAGAAATCAGAAACCCAAGAAAGACTGAAAGAAACCTCAACCTTAAACTAAGAGAGGTGGAAGCTCATAGAGAGGGCAGTATGTTGAATAGAGAGGGAAGTATGTCGAGCAGAGGGGTCAGTATGCTAATGGAAACATGTTTCCTCGTACCAAAGGTCTAGGAAGAGGAAGAGGTGGAGTGGTGAAATGCTTCACATGTGGAAAGGTCGGACATAAATCTTATGAGTGTCCAGACAGAAGGAAAGAAGGTGGTGAGACTCACATTGCTGAAGCACAAAGGAGAATGTTGAAGCAGAGGATGTTGAAGGCAAAAGATCATCGATGATGAGAAAGGTTCTCTTGAAGCCAGAGAAAGAGGTAGAGAGTTCGGTCCAAAGGAATAGACTTTTTCGGATCGCTTTCAAAACCAAAGACTGGGCATGCAAAGTCATCGTGGACAGTGGTAGCATAGATAATCTTGTTTCTACAGAGATGGTAGAAAATCTAGAGCTGGAGACTATTGAACATCCAATCCCATACAGAGTTTCATGGTTGCAAAAAGGACATCAGGTAAATGTCACTAAACAATGTTTAGTTGAATTTAAAATAGGAGGGTATAAGAATGAAATACTCTGTGATGTCATTCCCATGGATGTTTTTCATCTATTGCTAGGTAGACCATGGAAATATGACAGGAATGTAATTCATGATGGGAGGAAGAACACATACACCCTAGAGAAGAATGGGAGAATTCACATGTTGCTTCCAATCAAAGATAAGGAAGTAAAACCTGAATTAACCAACATTGTACTTCTCATGAGTGGGAAGGAACTTCTTACAAAGGTTAAGAAGAAGGAGGAACTGCAATTCATTTTGGTCAAGAAGCCTAAAATTGTTTTAACCAGCACAAGGATGGATGATTTACCAGAGGAAATCTAGAAGCTATTGGAGGAATTTGTTGATACAGTAGTAGACGAACTACCTCGTTCATTGCCACCAATCAAAAGTGTAAGTCATCATATTGATATCATACCTAGAGCTAGTTTTCCAAATAAAACAGTGTACAGATTGATGCCACAGGAGAATGAAGAGGTCAAAAGACAGGTCCAAGACTTAATGGACAAAGGATTGGTTAGAGAAAGCTTGAGTCCGTGTGTTGTTTCGACAATGCTCAGTCTAAAGAAAGATGGAGGTTGGTGGATGTGTACTGACTGGAGAGCAATCAACAAGATAGCCATTAGGTATAGATTTCCATTGCCAAGGATGGATGATTTGATGGATTGCTTAAGTGGGGCAATTTTTTTTTCGAAGATTGATTTGAAAAGTGGTTATCATCAAATTCGTATGAGGGAAGGAGATGAATGGAAGACAACCTTCAAAAATAATGAGGGGTTGTATGAATGTCTTGTCATGCCATTTGGCTTAACAAATGCGTTGATTACTTTCATGAGGTTGATGAATGAAGTCCTAAAGGATTTCATCAGAAAATTTGTCATTGTGTACCTTGATGACATACTGATTTTCAGTAAGACGGAGGCAGAGCATCTGAAACATTTGGCTACAGTGATGAAGAGGCTACAGCAAGAGAAGTTGTTGATAAATATGAAGAAATCCTCATTTATGAAGACAGAGATCATTTATTTGGGGTTTTTTTATTTCTGCAGATAAGTTGAGGATGGATCTAGATAAGGTGGAGGTAATTAAGAATTGGCCATCACCAAAGAGTGTCTTTGAGATAAGAAGTTTTCACGGATTGGCTAGTTTCTACAGGAAGTTCAACAAGAATTTCAGTGGAATTAGTGCACCGATGATGGACACAGTGAAGAAGAGACATAAGTCTTTTCACTAGATAGAAGAGGTGGAGAAAAGCTTCAATTTGTTGAAGAAGAAAATCACAGAACAACCAATTTTGGTGTTGCCTAATTTCAAGAAGACATTTTAGGTAAAATGTGATGCAAGTGGATTTGCAATAGGGGAAGTCTTGAGTCAAGAAAACAGGCTGATAGCATACTTCAGCGAGAAGATGAATGAAGTGAAAGTGAAATACTCCACGTATGACAAGGGGTTCTATGCTATTATTTAGGCATTGAAGAAATGGAGACACTATTTAATTCCCAAAGAGTTTGTCTTATACAGTGACAATCATGCTTTGCAATTTGTGACTCAACAGGAGAAGTTGAATCAACGACATGTTAAATGGGTTGAATACATGCAGAAATTTACTTTTGTAACTAAGCATATTTTTGGAAGTGCTAACAAAGTTGTTGATGCTTTGAGCAGGAAATGTTTGCTATTGCAGGAGTTCAGAGTCAAAACACTGGGTTTTGATGATCTCAAGGAGATGTATCGAGATGATCCAGATTTTAAGGAAGTGTATGAAGCAGCTGAGAATCCAATTCTCAAGGATAGAAGTCAATGGACAGAATACATGATCCAGGAAGGATTACTGTTTAAGGGTAATCAATTATGTATTCCAAAATGCTCCATGAGGGAGAATTTGCTGAAGGAGAAACATAGTGGAGGATTGGCCAGGCATTTCGGTCATGACAAGATGTTCTCAAAGTTAAACGAGTCATATTTTTGGCCAGGAATGAGAGAAGATGTCAAAAGATTCATGGAAAGATGTAGGATTTGTCATCATTCAAAAGGAAAGAGGCAGAATGCAGGCTTATATCAACCGTTACCCATACCAGAGAGGCCGTGGGATGCAGTAAGAATGGACTTCATATTGGGGCTACCAAGAACACAAAGAGGGTTCGACTTGATCTTTGTAGTGGTGGACATATTTTCTAAGATGGCACTTTTTATACCATGTCAAAAAACCAGTGACACAACTCACATTGCGAATCTGTTTTTCAAAGAAGTCATTCGACTTCACGGCTTGCCAAGGAGCATAGATTCGGATCGAGACACCAAGTTTGTGGGACACTTCTAGAGAACCTTATGGAAAAAGTTGGGAACAAACTTGTTGTTCAGTTCATCTTATCATCCTCAAATGGATGGACAGACAGAAGAAGTGAATAGAAGTTTGGGAGACTTGCTGAGGAGTTTGGTGACAGAACACCACAGTCTGTGGGACAATATTCTACCACAGGTCGAATTTTCATATAACGACTCATTGAATAGGAGCACAGGGCAGATTCCATTCCAAATTTTTTATGGCATGAAGCCAAGAGGAGTTTTGGAATTGAGAGATTCGGAACAGAATGCAACTAGGAGTGCTAGTGCAGAGGATTTCACAGAAGCAATGAAGGATCTTCACAACCAGGTGAAGGAGCGATTGCAGAACTCAAGCCAAGAGTATAAGCACAGAGAAGATCAACATAGGAGACAACTTCAATTCAAAGTTGGTGATTTGATTCTAGCGCATCTGAGAAAGGAAAGATTCCCGAGGTGGACATATAATAAACTGAAGATGAAGAAGATCAGACCATGTAAGGTCTTGAAGAAAATTGGGGCAAATGCTTATGATATTGAATTACCCAATGGGATTAGAATTTCTCCGATATTCAACATATTAGATTTGTACCCTTACAAAGATGAGGAAGTAAGGGCAGGTAATAAACAAGTAGAGGTTCAGTGGACTAAACATATGCCAGTTGTAGAGAAGCCACAGATGGAGAGAATACTGGACAAAAGAGTTACTAAAAGGACCAGGAGAAAGGAATACTTTGAATACTTGTTCAAGTGGAAGGGACATCCAGTTGAAGATGCCAGCTAGGAAAATGAAGCAGAAATTCAAAAGCATGGACAGACTGTGTGAGAGCTCATGGACAGGAGCCCATGAAAATTTTCAAGTGAGGGAGTATGATGCAGGAGCATCGTCAGCAGCAAGCGGGCGTGGGACAACGCCAATGCATTTTGACATATAATCGGGAAAAAGTGTTCAGATTAATTTTGAAGTGGGGTGTGCCAACTTAAATAAGACAATTAAGAAAGGGCATACTTGTAGGTTGTAATCAAACCTTGAGCGTCCCGCTCTCATCTGAAGGATTAAGAGGCATTTATGCTAGTTAATGTAGGTAGCTAGAATTTAATTCTAGATTAGACAGTTCAGAGCGTAAGAGGGAAACGGGATATAGACACCCTCATTGTATAGTTGTAATATTATGATGTCAAATGAGAAGAGCATAGAAGAGAAGAAGTAGAGAGCTGTAATTTGAAAACACCCATGTACAGAAGTCCTGAATTAATACGTGAAGCTTTGATTTAGACTCATGGTGTTGTAATGTTCTCTATATATGCTTGTTGAATATTATGCTTAGTGTTGTTTTACTCTTTCTGTCATGCATTTGTTGTTTATGCTATGTATGTATGATTTCTTGTTAAATGTCTGAAATCTGAGAGAGGGAGAGTAAAGGAATGAGTTTCAATTGTTTCTCTTCATGAGCAAGATTTTTCTTGCAAGGAGTGCAGTGAAGTTGTCCATAAGGAGTGTGTTGACAAGGATTCAGAGTTTCATCTCTGAAAGCTCAGGAAGGTTAACCTTGTTCTCATTCTCGCAGAAGTGCAAGTTAAGCACAGGAGCCATGCAAGGTGTGCTCTGGACGAGAAGAGTCTCAGAGTTTACAACCTGAGGGGATTTTTGAAAGACTACTATCAATGGAAGTGCATAGAGTCGAAGAGGTTCAAATACTAGAGTGTGTTTGAAGAAGTGCCACAAGGAGTGCACACAGGAATTATCCCCAAAGGACTTGAGGATTTTTTTCAATCAAGTTCAAGAGAGATAGAGTCTTCGAAGTTGTTGAAGGAAAGATCAGGAGGTTTAGTGCCTTGAAGTGTTGAAAGAAGGTACAATGACATTGTTTTGCAGGTGGACAAGTTTTGTGAAGGAATACCTGTTCATTTCACAGGAGTCCTCAAGGAAGAAATGGACGGTCAGAATTCTCCGTGGAGAATTTTCAAAGTCCTGAGAGCCGTCAGATCTTGCAGAGGAGAAAGGAGATTTATGACAAGTGATTTCTAAAGTGTAAATCTCAGGAGAAATAGGGGTCGTTGGATCACTCGCATAATCTCATTTCATAGATTCATGAGTTGAAGGGTCAAAACCCCTTCATCAAGATTCCCGAGGCCGCAAGAGGCGAAGTCCGGAAATAGTGAAAGTAGATATGAGCCATCCGTCTATGGGAGGACACCTTTCATGGAATCGTTTGTTTCAGAGATTAGGGCACTGAGACTCACAGAGGTGAGCGCCTAGAATTTGCGAGTAGCAAAGTCACGAGAAGATCGGGACCATCCATCTGAGAAGGACAGGTGGCAGAGATCAAGGGATCTCACAAACTCAGAGGTTCACAAGGTGAGAGCCCAGGAGTTGGGTGCTCCAAGTCATGAGTGGCGAAATCATGAGGAGCAAGGATAACCATTGGGTCCAGGTCAAGGGAGGATCGTTGGATCATAGCCTCATCGTGCGTATCACGCATTCGGAGGTTTGGAGGTTGGGAGGACCTCATCTCGACTACAGAAATTGTGAAGTGTCGAGAGTCAAGGTAGGAGTGTGGACACGTGGAAGAACCTCAAGGTGGGGCCCGCATGATTGACAGGTGGACACGTGTCACCTAGAGAAGGGATTCAATGCTCCATTGACTTCTCGCATCTCAGGGATTCACAGAGCAAGGGCATGAGAGCTCAACCCTTCGACTTGCAAAGTCACGAGTAGCGAGAACACGAGAGGGAAAGTTAAGGTCACTTCTTGGGGGTTCGTGAAGGGAAGGTGCCAAGGTTGGACACTAAAACTCGTGAAACAGTGAGTAGCGAGAGGAGCTAGCATTAATCCTAGGTGGTGGTCATGTGTGGAAGGTGCTAACAAAAGAAGAGCTATACCCTTATCGTGGGTTCGATTATCCCAGGATTAGAGAAGGAAGAGTTAGAGTTTTGACTCGCGAACTCGCGAGATTGCGAGTTGTGGAAGGAATTTGGGTTAGGCCCTTGGTCACAATCGTTGAGGTCTCTTGGGGAGAAAGGAGCTTGCACCTTGTTTTGTTCACATAGGAGAGCTTCTGAAAGGACCTGTGGATCAGAATTTTATGATTCCAGCAGGGAATCAAAGGAGCCGATTCGGCTCAAAGGAGAGAAAGAATGATCCTGTGAGTGGATATTGGTCCGAGGGCTGATAGGTCTGTGTCATAATAGAAATAGCATGATTGTATTCCTTGTTTGCCTAGTTTTGGATGCATTTCAGCCTTGGGAGGATACCTGCAGTCTTTGGAACTACAAAGCTTGACGAGATAATCACTAGACGTGGGATAAAAGGTACAGTTACAAATATTGTCTCTTATTGATTTCTTTTCATTTGTTTTGGTATCTTTTGGGTAGATTAGAAACTATATTGACTTTTAGACGGTCATTCACTCTGTCTATATATTAAACCCTGGTATAGTTAAAGGGGATATTTTCCCACTAGCAGAACTAGTGACCATACTGGGTGATCCAGGATCTTTTCATCAAAGTGACTTATAAAGAATTGTATTAAATTAGAATAAATTAGAGTGCACCATTAAAGAAGGTGAAGCTCAATAATGAAGAGACATAAGAATAAAATATGAACACACAAACTTGATAATGGAGTTTATCGCTGGTGAACTACGTCTCCGGGTCCTGCTCTCAAATGGGTAAGCCTTTTTATTAACTAAGCAAAAGAATTTGGAAAAATACATAAGTATACCTCACTCTATAATTAAGTTGTAGAATCTTCGCTCATATCAGGAAACAGATAGCACCATTGAATTTGTAGCATCGAATTACCCAAAAAACACTGTCTCCATGCCTCAATCTAACTCTGGCACTCCCATTCCCAAGAGAAATTTTGTCTCAGTTTTCGTGCCCTACAACCTACAATTAATTCCCAAAAAATGCCCTGAAAATTGTTCTCGGTTGTACCGTCACATGTCTCTCCATGTGCACTGGCGGATTTCAATTTTTAAATAAAATCGTGGTCATTGTAAACAATGGCGCCATTTGCTCTATTGGTTGGCAGAGCTATAGTTAAGGCGTATACAATGAGGGAGGTCTCGGGTTCAAGCCCGCGGGCCTCCCCTTTTGGGTGTTTGTTATAACTTATATGCAAAATATGTATTGGTGGTTCCGCCAACTTTGGAGGTGGTTTGATATGTCCATTGGCCACTTTATCTGGTGAGGTTTTGCCAGATTTGGTGGACATGCTTTTCTTTTTTGTTTTTTTATTTCGGATCTCGGGTCCTCATTGCATATTTTTCCACTGCCACGTGGCAGCCAATCATTGGTCCACACCAACAAACTATACAATCAACTTCCACATCAACATACATTCTGCCACCTTTGCTTCCATATCATCCTGCCACATCCCCGTATGGTATGACATGTGGTTGTATCGATTTCAACGTGGCACTTTTTCATTGGTCCATAGATCGACTCGAAAAATACAAAAATGAGTGACACATGGCAGCCTCTGTTGCTGCCACATCACCATGTTGATGTCATGATGATGTCAGAATGACATGTTTCGCCTCTTGTATTTTCCATGTACACTTTATGAATGTTGACGTCACCTGTACTGATGCTGACATCAACAGTATGGATGTTGACTCATCCCTTGTTGACTGGGCTAGGCTATATTTTGATCCGTAACTCCGTTTGATGAGTCGTTTATGTTGTTGGAAAGATTGTGACACGCTCTTCGCGATGATTCCAATTTCACTGATTTTTTAGGACTTTGAATTTTTTCCCTTTCTCTATCTGTTGAGGCCATTCTGAGCTTTCTAAGTTCCTTCTGCAAATTATGAGTTGTCCTTAATATTCTCTAGATCATTTTTGGATTCTTCCTTCCCACTAAGATCTTTTTGGACCACCAAAATATTTCATCAATCAATAGATAGGTGAGGGAGCAATTCCCTCACCTTGTCCTTCTCAATCCACTTTTCCTTTCTTGGATGTGTGCCCTTTAAGCCTACTCAAAGATAATCAACATCACCCATGTGTGAAGTCCTCATCCTTCTTTCCAGGATGATATATTCCTTTAAATCATCCAAGTACTCAGGAGAAAACTCATCAAATGAAGGTATTGAAACTTCCACATCATGATCCATGATCATGGGAGGATAAAAAAGTTTCAAGTTCTCTACATTTACAATTGAGTAGATCTAGATATAAGGTGGAATATATAGACGAAAAAGAATTGGTACCACTTTTCTCCAAAATAGTGAAGGGTCCATAATGAACGGGATTGAGCTTCTTGCCTTCACCCTTCAATATTTACTTGTTAATGTGAAGCCATACCTGGTCTCCAACCTGGAACTGATGATCAACCATGTGTTTGATCCAGATTTTATGAGCAGAATGAAATGAATACAGATTATTAATAGTTTCTTGAGACAAAATAACAGAGATACAGTAAAATCGGTTTTCTATTCAATAACAAAATAAGATGAAACTGTAAAATGCAGCGGAAACAAGCTTGCTAGAATGGTGGTGGCTTATCTTTGAGAAGAGATGTGATGGTTGCGCGCATTCGCAAGAATAAGATTACAATGAGCCTCTGGAGGCATTTTTATAATAAAAAGGAATTCCAAAAACCCTAGACATCTGAAAACCTAACCCTAGGAGATGAAGTGCCAAAAGTCATGTGGGCTCCGTTTGGGTAAGTTAGCACATCAACTTCCCGTGATCATAACTTTTGCATACGATCTTCGTTTTAGGTGTGTAATAGCACATTGGAAAGGTATCATAGAGGAGATTCATTTTGGGGGCTCAATCAAGCCTTTGACTATCATTGAGGAGCCCAATCCTGAAAAACCTTCATTTAGGCCCTCAAAATGGCCTCGGAAGTTAAAACTGCTAAAAATAGTAAATTGCCAAAATTGTCAGAAAATTGTTTTGAGCCAGTTGGAAAAGGCGGGTGGCCATCGATATCCATATATATCAATTGTCCCTCCTTAGGATGCAATGGTATCCATTTCATTGAGGTCCCCCATCAGATGAGGAAATTTCTGCTGAATTTGGCCTCGGGTGAGCCACTTGCCTTGGTGCAGGAGTTGCCCTGCTTTGACGACTCGATAAAGCTGGATCTTTTGTTGTCGAGTGCCCTTGATCTATGTGTCCACAATTTGATGATTAGATGCATGTTGTATGTAGTCATGGTTGAGATCTGTTGGTGTCAATTGTTCTGCTACTTCTGAGGTGTCCAATAATGGTGGGAAATAAGGGCAAAGGCGATCCACGTTGAACACTAGGTGTAGGCCAAGGAAGGGAGGAATGTTGAGCTAAAAATAATTATTCCCCATGGCCTTGGTGATAGTGTATTGCCCATAACAGAGTGGGCGAAGCTTCTGATGGGGTCCTGTAAGGTGTTCTTTCTGAAAGTGCAACCAAACTTTGTCGCCCACCTAAAACTTATGTGGCACCCGATGTTGATCATGGCATTGTTTGTACTTGTCATTGGACTTCTGTAGGATATCTTGAACCTGTTGGTGGATGTGTTGGATCCACTCAATGAAATGGGTGGTTTTGTCAGCTTCAGTTGGAGTAGGATATGAGTCAGTCAAGGTGACCGCAAGGGGAAGTGCAACATCTATGGGAACCAATGGTTGGAATCCAGCCCCACCTGAAAGGGGATGTGGTCGATTGAGATATGCAGGGCTTGGTTGTAGCTCTGTTGGACATAGGTAAGGCTCTCATCCCATGTGAGAGGGTTCTTTGAATTATACATGCAAAGGATATGCACAATCATTCAATTTACAACCTCGGTTTGGCCATCTGTCTGGGGATGGAAGGCCATGGATTTGGTGAGCTTGGTGTCCAGCAATGACCAGAGGCTCGACCAGAATGTGATGAGAAATCAACTATCCCTATACGAGACAATGGTTTTGGGGATTCCAAAATCTACCCAGACACATTCAAAGAAGATCTTGGTAGTGGCCTCTGTTGTGATGCTCTTCTTGCAGGCAACCAAAATCGCCATCTTAGAAAAGCGATCAACAACCAAAAAAACACAGTCATTTCCCCGCTTGGTGGATGGGAGGCATGACATGTAGTCCATTGATATGGATTCCCATGGCCTTTCAGGAGTAGGAAGAGAGGTGTACAGGCCCTGTTTCTTAGTGGTCAGTTTCGCAGTACCGTAGGCAGTGTAGGACCTGATATACTTGCTGACCTCTTGTCGAAGTTTCATCCAGTAGATATGTTTTTGTAGCATCACCACTGTCGTTTTGATGCCGAAGTGTCCTGCCACCTGACTATAGTGGGCTTCCCATATCATCTTCACTCACACACTTGATGGAACACATATATGGACCAGATGACACAACAACCCATCCCAAATATGGGAATTATCGACAACTGCGTTTGCACCCAACATTTGGTAGGTTGTGGCAAAGTCAAGTTCTGTCTCATAGAATTGGGGCCATCCAGATGTCTCATGGCTATAAGAGTCTAGCACCATGGTGAGTTCCGTAACTGGCAGTCTACTGAGGCAATCAATGACGCAATTGGTGCTTCCTGTTTTATACTTGATGTTGAGGTTGAATTGCTGCAAGTATGTGGACCACTTTTGATGGAAGTCATTCTACAATTTTCCTTGTGTCTGCATGGACTGTAGTGGCTTATGATCACTATGGATGACTGTCTCTTTCCCAAGAATGTAATGTATCCATTGGCAGTAGGCTTGTACAGTGGAGTACATTTCTTTGTCGTAAGTAGGGTACTTACGAACAATATCTGACAGTGTCTTACTATAATAGGCCACAAGGTGGTCGTGCTGAGTGAGAATGATGCCCACAACATATTCTGAAGCATCTGTCTCGATTTCAAAGGGATGTTGCAGGTCTTGTAGTGAAAGTACTAGGGTTGAGCACAAGGGATGCTTCAAATCATCGAACACTTGTTGTTGGGATTGGCCCCACGCAAATTTTTCCTTACCACCACCCCTGTTTATTTGGCTGAGGGCCCATGCAATATGGGAGAATCTCAACACGAAGTTGCGGTAGAAATTGGCAAGGCCCAAGAAGCTCCAAAGCTCAGTGAGTGTTGTTGGGGCTGGCTAGTCACGGATGACTTGGATCTTGGCTGGATCCACATGTACGCCATATTGATTAATGGTGTAGGCTAGGTAATGGACCCTATCCTTGCCGAAGGATCATTTTTCCAAGTTGGCATATAGCTTGTGTTGTCGCAGGGTGTGCAGAACCTACTAAATATGTTGCAAGTGTTTGGCCCAAGTCTTGTTGTAAATTAGAATGTCATCTAGATACACCACTACAAAAGTATTTGTGAATGGTTGCAGAATATCATCCATCATCCTCATGAAAGTGGCTAGAGAATTTTTCACACCAAAAGGCATGACCAACCATTCAAAAAGGCCTTCCTTTGACTTGAAGGAAATCTTCCATACATTTGTCTGTTCTATTGGGACCCGGTGGTAGCTAGACTTCAGATAAATCTTACTGAAGTATTTGTCCCCCATGAGTTGATCAAGGAGGTCGTCGATTCGGGGAATCGGGTACCAGTTTCTGACTGTGATTTTATACAGAGCCTGATAATCAATATAGAGTCGCCAGGTTCCATCTTTCTTCTATACCAGCATGATTGGGCTTCCACAAGGTGATGAGCTGGGACAGATGTTCCCCTTGTGGAGAATTTCTTAGATCTATCGCTTGATCTCCTCATTCTCTAAAAAAGAGGGGTGATAAACTGGCCCATTGGGTAGCGGTGCATCGAGGGTCAGATCGATGGGGTGCTTGACCTGGTAGTGCAGAGGTACCCCTATAGGTGAGGAGAATATATCTGAGTATTCTTCCACGACCTTATCTACTTGCTTCTGCTGTGTGGAGAGGTCAGCCATAGAGACCCTGGATGTGGCTTTGATCTTTTTCTTATTCTAAGAGTGAATCATGAAGAAGACAAACTTCCCCAACTCAAAGATGAACTTCCTACATTGCTTAGCAGATATCAAGGAAATAGCACTAGGTGGGACTGCCTCGGGTATCCTATACAATTTCCTGTTCAAAGTAATAATAACACTACGAGGCCTAGACTCATATACAACATGACATCTCCATAAATAAGGTTGGCCCAAAATAACATCACAAACATCGAGAGGAGCAACATCACATAATACCTTGTCTTTGAAGGGATTGATGCCATATCACAGTCGACATTGTTGGTTGACGCGGAGATCGCTTCCTTGGCGGAGCCATCCAATGGTGTAATGTTGTGGGTGTGGCGTTGTTGGCAGGGCAAGCCACTTGACGGCCTCTGCTAAGATGAGGTTCTTCTGGCTACCGCTATCAATGATGAAGTGCAACGAGGTGCCTTTTACCCACATCTATGAATGGAAGAGGCATTCTCCTTATTCTGGCTCATCTGGTTCACCAGGCTGGAGCTTGGTGGTAGAAATGGTGGCACTGGGTTCCGCATCAATGATCTGTCTTCCCCTTTCTAGTTTTGCCTTAGAGTCAAAATCTGCATCTAATTCAGAGGATTTCACTTCGGCCACCAAATACTACTTTGAGTGGCATTCAATAGTGTTATTCCAAGGGATCTTATGGAAGTCGCACCACTTCCCGGTATCTTTATTTGTATTTCCGGTGTCCTTATTTTCTTATGGCTTGGACTAGTTGTCCTGATACTATCCATATTTGCTTTGTCCTTTGTTCTGTGGGTTAGGTCTGCCCCTTCCTAGCTTTTGTTGTGAGGGGTTCCTAGGCCCAAATTGTCGCGCCTTTTGTTTGAGCTTATGCTCGATTTTGACAACATATTGGTAGGCCGTGCCCAAGGATGAGATGTTCAGAAATTCCATTTCTGACTAGATGTATATATGCAAAGCATCGTGATACTTGAGCACCAGATGTCGCTCTAAATCTTTGATACCTAGCTTGGTGCATAAGGTATGGAAGATATTTGTGAAATCTGGCACTACTTGGTCTCTTTCTTGCCGCAGTGTGGTCCATTTGGTATACAGGTCGTCATAAATTCTGATAGGGTAGTATTGTTCCTTAATAGCATCCCTAAAGGATTCCCAGGTGGATATGACTGAAAATAATGAGGTTTCCTCTGTTTCCTTTTTCTCACAAAAAGTTTCCCACCAATATTTGACAAGGGGAACGGATTTGAGGAGTGAAAAAGTAATTTTTTCTCTATTTGAAAAGTTATGGACAGAAAAATACCCTTCTATTAGATTCAACCACTTGTCTACAACATCTGCATCTATCTAACCTTCAAATATAGGAATATCGAAGTTTATTTGTACCTTGAAGGGGGCAGCACCTTCGTTCGAAGAAGATGCGTCGCATGTTGGTAGCCGCCGAAGGATTTGCATGAAAATATCCATCATCTCATTCCTCTGTTGCGTGAGGGATTCCTCAATCAACAGTTTGAAAGGATCTCTGGTCCTGTCATATTTATTTTCTTATGCCATGAGACCCAACTCTTTGTACTCTGACCTTGTTGGGGACATGCATTACGACAACAAGGAGCATACCTCTCTGATACCACTGATCCGAATTTTATGAGGAGAATGAAATGAATACATATTATTAATAGGTTCTTAACACAAAATAATAGAGATATAGTAAAATTGGTTTTCTATTCAATAACAAAATAAGCTGAAACTGTAAAATGCAATGGAAACAAGCTTGTTGGAATGGCGATGGCTTATCTCTGAGAAGAGATGTGATGGTTGTACATATTCACAAGGAGAAGATTACAATGAGGCTTTGAAGGCCTTCTTACAATAAAAAATAATACCAAAAACCCTAGACATCCAAAAACCTAAGCCTAGGATATGAAGCGCCAAAAGTCATGTGGGCCCCATTTGGGTGAGCTAGTACATCAACTTCCCGGGGTCGTAACTTTTGCATACGATCTCCATTTTAGGCGTGTGATAGCTCGTTGGAAAGGTATCGTTGATGAAATTCATTTTAGGGGATCAATCATTCCTTTGGTTATGATTTATAATCTAGATACCAAAAAACCTTCATTTAGGCCCTCAAAATGGCCCCGGAAGTTAAAACTGCTAAAAATAGTAAATTGCCAAAATTGTCAGAAAACTATTTTGAGCTAGTTGGAAAAGGTGGTTGGCCACCGATATCCATCCAGATCATTTTTTTTCAAGTTGATATTTATAATGTCTTGACTTTTCTCTAACTGTTCCATGACTGCTTGATGTACCTGTTGGATCCTCTAGATGACTTTGCGGGATCTGTCTTCATTTCTTTCTTCATTTGAATCGACATCTCTCCCATACATAAAGTCCAAAGGAACTTTAGTTAGGTACCAAAAACATGTCTCAAAAGGAGAACACTAAGTGGAGGAATGTAAGGCTCAGTTGTAAGCATGTTGTACATATGTTATATGTTCATCCCATAACTTGGGATGCTTGCTGCAATAGCCTCGAAGCAAAAGTACCAATTTTCAGTTAAAAACCTTTGTCTATTCATCTGTCTGTGGATGGAAAGTAGTGCTCCTCTTCAACTTGGTGTCCTTCATTCTCGACAATCTTGTCCAAAAATCCCCAAGGAATCGAGTATCTCAATCTGAGATAATGGATGTGGGTAACACAAAGTGAACCCAAACATACCAAAATGAGAGATTAGCAATATTCTCAGTAGTGATATTCTTTTTACATGGAATTAAGATACATATGTTGTCGAACCTATCCACTACAACATGAAAATATTCATGAATCCTTTTCGACATTGGTAAACCCCCTACAAAATCCATGGAGATACTTTCCCATGGATGGGATGGAACATGTAGTGGTGAGTATAACCCTAGTTTTATATTAGTGGGCTTACAAGTAGAACACATCACACACCCATTTACATATTTAGTTACAATTTATTTCATTTGAGGCCAGTAACAAAAACTTTGTAAATGAGACATAGTTTTTCCTACCCCAAAATGCCCAGACACAAGAGAAGTGTGAGCTTATCGTATTACATGGACTCGTTCACTTGTAGGAATACATAGATTTCCAATATGGTAGAGTAATATTCCTTGTAGACAATAGTTCTCTACCTGTGCACCATAGGTTATCCTCTCATATACTTATTTAAAATATTTATCACTGGCATATTGTTCCACATAGATATCATGAGATAAAGAAGCATTATTCAAAATAATAGAAGCAACAATAGGAGGTATAGAAGCATATCAACTACCTTGTTACTTGTACCCTTTTTGTACTTGATTACCAAATGAAATTGTTGTAGGAAACCCATCCATCTATAATTCCATGAGTGTTGCAGTTTGGTTTGTGATTAGAGATACTGTAAGGGTTGATGATCTGTATGTATGATTGTCTCCTTCCCTAACAAGTGCTACTTCCATTTCTTTATTCTTTGAACTAATGCATACAACTCTTTATCCTATGTAGGATAGTTAACAACAACTTGGTTAAAAGTTTCAGAGTGGTAACAAATAGGCTTATGATATTGCATCAATACTACACCCATGTTGTATCTACTGGAATATGTATCAATATCAAAGGGTTGTTGAATATTAGGTAGTGCTAATACTGATGTGGTATTGATCTTTTCCTTCAAAGTGTCAAAATTTTTTTGTTGCTTTCCTCCCCACTGAAAAGTGTTCTTCACACTAGTTAATACATGAAAAGGAGATGTTATAAAGGAGAAGTTTGAAATGAACCTCATCTAATACTATACTTCACCTAAGAATCTCTATATCTCAGTTACACTTTTGGGCTCAGGCCAATTTACAGTTACATCAATCTTGGAAGGATCAATTTTTAATTTTCCTCCTCCTACAATATGACCTAAGTACATAAGTGTAGTCGTACCAAATTCACGTTTGGACAATTTTACATACAACTTTTCCCTTTGCAAAGTATCCAATACTTGCTTTACATGCCTCACATGTTCATCCCAAGTCCCACTAAATATAAGAATGTCGTCTAAATATACAATCACAAAATCATCTATAAAAGTCCCAAATACATCATTCATCACACACATGAAGGTTGTCAGAGCATTACAAAGCCCAAACGAAATAACTAACCACTCAAACAATCCATGTTTTGTTTTAAAGGAAATATTCCATGCATCATGTTATACAACCATGATATAATGGTATCCACGACACAAATCCAACTTAGTGAAACAAAAAACATTCTTTAACTGATCAAGTAAATCATCTATACGAGGAAGAGGGCATCGATTTTTCACTATGATTTTATTTCAGGCACAATAATCGACACACATTCACCATGTGCCATCTTTCTTTCGCACCATCACGATCAGAGAACCACAAGGAGATGATTTGGGCCTGATGACCCCTTGATCAAAGAAAGCCTTGTACCTACTTTTTGATTTCTGTCATCTCTACAACTGACATCCTGTACATGCCCATATTAGGAAGAGGAGAATCATGTTGAAGATGTATTTTTTGTTGGATTTCCCTCTTAGGAGGTAATCCATTTGGTTCCTATAAAATATCATTATAATTAGAAACAATAACAATTAATTATTTCTTACGAAAAGGATCACATACTCAGAAAGTGTCAGATGTTTTGACATCTTTATCCCTTACGAACATGAGTACATATCCCTTATTAGTGTTTATGAGTCTTTTCATTTGTCCTGCACTAACAAGTGTTGTGTTTACCCTCATGTTTTGGGTTCTAACAATATATTCCTTTCCCCCCATAGTAAGGTGGTATTTTTTCTCACGACGAAAGAAGATTTCTTTTCTATCAGAAAGATAAGGACTCCCCAACACTATGCCACATATATCAAGTGATACAACATCCAAATCCACTTCATCAATAAACTTTGAAGCAATAGAAAAGTTGACCCTACATTATTTGGTGACATTACGTTTTTCTTTATCACATACCCAACCAAGAGGATAAGGCTTTGGATGTGGTTTCATTTCTAGACCCATCTTTTTGACAAGTGATTCAGATATCAAGTTTACTTGGGAACCCAGATCAAATAATGTATCTATCTTAGTGTGTTTATATACAACTCTTATGTGAAATAATTCATTCCTCTTTCATTCATCATCTTGAGATTCATTATTGGAATTTGAACTAGCATGAAGGGAAGCTTTATGATACAGAAGCATCATTGGCAAGAGCGCAGAAGTAGAACCACTCATCATGTGGGCATTTTTCCAAGAACTTCAACATTGGCAATTGCAGCCAATTTTGAAATACGCCTTAACTCAGCACCGAAATTTAACTTTGGAGGCATGCTTGAACTAGTACTGAACTTTACCCTTTGAGGCATGTTTTGAAAATCACAAGAGGAGCAGGAGTTTCCACTACTGCTCTGAAGTGCGACTAGACTAAGATAGCATAGTATGAATTTTAGAGTAGGAAAGTAGCCAGGGAAAACCCTAGAAATCTTTTTGAGTTAAGTAGAATTTTGTACACCCAGATGAGACAGATGCAATACAAAGAGAAATTAGCTATAAGAGAGAACTGTAATTCAGCAGGAGATCTCGATTTTTTATGTACTGTAATTTGAATTTCTTTTGTATCCATTTCAGCACTTGTGAATATAACAGAAGGAAAATTGATCCAAATGTGGGTGTGTGAATGTATTTGCGATTTCCTGTTATCTCTGTTTTCATGAAAAAGTGAATGAATATCCACAGAGGAGAATGAAACTATCACTGTTAGTTTCCAGTTTCAATTGTTTCTCTTCATTTGAAGCTCTGCAAGGTGTGCATCGAGCCAGAGAGAAATGCAAGGAAATTGGGAGCAATTCCTCTGTGAGAAATACCGTGGATCTGAGTTATCGAAATCCCTTAGATGCAAGGAGTGTGCAGGAAATAGAAGTCTAAACTAGACAAAGCTCAGGAGGAATAACACGTCAGAAAGTGTTATCGAGATCCAGGAACCCATTCCCTATAAGAAGCAAAGGTCAAGCCTTCGAAGACTTAGAAAATATTCTAAGTCTGAAGCAAGTAAAATCTCAGGACGAAGAACGTCAACGAGCATTGGATCATGGTGGAGAATCCCATAGACTGTCCGATTTGAGGTAGGTGCATAGGATCTAACACTGCGTAGATCTGGGAGGGGAGATCTCAAAGATATGAATGGACAGTGGAGAACATCGAAGAGGAACGCGAAACCTCGCAAGCCATTGGATCAAGTGGATTTGTGAGGAGGTTAGTGACGGGGAAGAGATATGAGTGTAGATATGGAGGGCATTGTGAGCCGTTGATCAAGCACCTCAAGATTTTGGATTTTTGGAAACCAGGATTACAAGGGTCAACAGCGTGGGACTCTCGACTGGTGGAACCTTGAAAATATCGAAGCCATCAGATCTTCAAAGGCCTAGAGCCGTTGATCTATAGTGAGGGGATATTTCATGATTTCGGCGATCAGGAAGAGGAGTGGACAACTCCGTAAGACGTGAAATGTGAAATGCTGAAATAAGCGTAGTCGTCGATCCAAGAGAGATATGAACTATAGATCTTGCGTCATCGAGATTTTGGCATTCGTGACTTAGAGGGCTCAGGCACCTTGTATCGCGAGTTCTGATATCACGAACCACGATGCACTTTTCATGGTAGAGCTTTTGGTCAAGGGTGGGTGGTCACGCGAGTTGGGGAAAAGGGAGGAGCTAATCTTTGTTAGCCCTCATCGGAGTTTCGTGACTTGGAGGATCCAATGAATCGTCATATTAAAAAGCCTGGGGTCATGAAACGCGTCGTGAATTTTGGGCCAAGTCCATGGTCGTTCCCATGGTCATGAGGAGTGGAGAGCATGAGCCTATCTCTTGGTCGCGTAGGTGAACACAGAGAAGGATTTGTTGATTTTAAGAGGGCGGTTCCAAATCAAAACCAGAGGAGCCATTTCGGCCTCGAACCAGAAGATCCTGACCGGGAGGTCACGCAACCCTCATGAGGGATAGGGGGTCTGCATCAAGTGGTATCAAAGCTTAAGTTCTTCATCTGTATACTTCAGGAGAAATAAAGAGGAAGAGACAGAGAACTTAGAGTTGTACCCTATGTGCGACAAGCAGTCAACACAATTCCTCCAAGGAGATGAGAGACACCTTTATCCAACCATGTTGTAGAGAGGGAGATGTGAGAACTTCGCACCAGATTGGAAACAATGGAAGTAGCACAAAGAAGAGCACCTGACACTAGATACGTCAGTGAATCAGAAAGTGAAGAGGTTGAAGTTGAAGAAGTTGCAAGAGAAGATGTTGTAGAGGAACGTTTGTTGAAAACAATTGCCAGATTGGGAGACAGAGCTAAGATAGAGGTTCCCATGTATGAAGGAAACCTAGATGCTAAAGAACTGTTGGATTGGATAAGATCCATGGATAAACACTTTGATTATGAAGACGTCGATGAGGAGAAGAAGGTAAAGAAGGTAGTCACCAGGTTAAAAGGACATGTAGCGATGTGGTGGGATGAACTACAGGATGAGAGAAGAAGCAAAGGAAAACATAGGAGAAAGAGTTGGGACAGAGTGATAACCAATATGAAGGCTAAGTTCATTCCCAAATATTATCAGATAAATCTATTCAGGAAGATGCATAACCTGAGACAAAAAGGGATGACAGTTAAGGAGTACACCAAGGAGTTCTATCAGTCGAACATCAAAACTAGACAATGGGAGAAAGATGAAGAGAAAGTATCCATATATATAAATGGCTTGATATATGAGATCTAGGATGATCTCAGCATGATGTCAGTCGGAATCGTGGAGGATTCTTATCAGTTTGTGCTGAAGGCAGAGGAGAAGCTGACTAGAAAACAAAGTCAGCGAGGAAGAGGTAAAATCTCGATCCCAAGCAAGAGAAAAGGGTTTAACCGTGATAGAGAACATCAGTCTAAGGACGAGGCTGAGAAACCACACAATCACTCAGAATGAGCAGGAAGTTCTCGAGAAAGATAGGGTGGTGGAAGAAACTCTTTTAGAGGAAGAGGCAGAGGAGGAGCAAGATGTTATGCCTATGGAAAGATAGGGAACATGTCTTGGGAATGCCTCGAGAAGAAGAAGGAAGGAGGAGAAGCTCACATTTCAGAAGCACAATGAAGAAATTTTGAAGCAGAGGGAGCAGAGGATGGAGCATCCCTAATGTTGAGAAAATTTCTCTTGAAACCGGAGGCAGAAATTGAAAATCCAGTGCATAGAAATAGTCTCTTCAGGACAGCTTGTAAGACTAAGGATAAGTATGCAAGGTGATCATTGACAGTGGGAGTACTGACAACCTAGTATCCACAGAGATGGTGGAGAAATTGGAGATGAAGAAAACTACACATTTAAGGCCATACAAAGTCTCATGGCTGGAAAAAGGACACCAGGTAATGATCACTAAACAGTGCCTGGTTGAAATTAAAATAGGAGGATATAAAGATGAAATCCTATATGATGTAATTCCCATAGATGTATGTCATATTCCATTGGGAAGACCATGGAATTTTGATAGAAATGTCATTCATGATGGGAGGAAAAACACATATACATTAGAGAAGAATGGTAGGATGCATAGGTTGTTGCCAATAGAGGAGAAGAGAGTAAAGGAGGAAGCCAGCATAAGCATACTTCTCATGAGTGGGAAGGAAATCCTAAAAGAAGTCAAGAAAGAACAAGAGATGTAGGTCATTGTGATGAGGAAGCCCAGAGTCATCCTTACAAGTACATCAATGGATGATTTACCTGAAGAAGTTCAGGAGCTATTGGATAATTTTGTTGACATAGTGGTGGATGAGTTGCCAAACTCATTGCTTCCCATCAAGAGTATCAGTCATCATATCGACTTGATACCAGGAGCAAGTCTGCCAAACAAAGAAGCGTACAGATTGACACCTCAAGAGAATGAGGAAGTGAAGGACCAAGTCCAAGGGTTGTTGGATAAGGGTTTGGTCAAAGAGAGCTTGAGCCCATGCACAGTATCGACTATTTTGAACCCAAAGAAAGATGGAGGATGGAAAATGTGCACAGACTCAAGAGACATCAACAAGATCACCATCATGTACAAATTTCCTTTACCAAGAATGGATGATTTAATGGATTTCTTAAGTGGAGAAAATTTATTTTTTAAGATAGCTCTGAAAAGTGGATATCACCAGATCAGAATGAGAGAAGGTGATGAATGGAGAATAGCCTTTAAGACAAATGAAGGTCTATATGAGTGGTTGGTTATGCCATTTGGATTAACAAATGCCGTGAGTACTTTTACGAGGTTGATGAATGAAATTTTGAAAGATTTCATTGGCAAGTTATTGGTTGTATATCTGGATGATATATTGATCTTTAGCAGGACTAAAGAGGAGCATTTGAGGCACCTAATGCTAGTAATGAGGAGGCTACAATAGGATAAGTTGTTGATCAATTTGAAGAAGTCATCTTTTATGAAGACATAACTCATTTATTTGGGTTTTGTGATCTCTTCGAATGAACTGAAGATGGATCCAGAGAAGGTGAAAGTGATCAGAGAATGATCATCACCAAGAAGCATGTTCGAGGTAAGGATCTTCCATGGATTAGCGAGCTTCTATAGGAAGTTCATTAGAGACTTCAGTGGGATTTGTGCACCCATGATGGATATAGTGAAGAAGTGGCACAAGTCCTTTAAATGGACAGAGGAGGATAAAAGGAGCTTCAATATACTGAAGGAGAAGATAACAAAACGACCAATTATGATCTTGTCGAATTTTTAGAAGACATTTCAGGTAAGATGTGATGCGAGTAGAATTGCAATAGGAGAAATTATGATTCAGGACAATCGACCTATTGCCTATTTCAGCGAGAAGCTAAATGAAACCAAGAGAAAATACTCCACGTATGACAAGGAGTTTTAAGCCATAATTCAATCTTTGAAGAAATGGATGCATTATCTTGTACCACAAGAGTTTGTCTTGTATAGCAATAACCAAGATTTACAATTCATAACCAGACAAGAAAAACTGAATCAGAGGCATGCAAAATGGGTTGAATTTATGCAAAATTTTACTTTTTTCATAAAACATATTGTTGGGAATGCTAACAAGGTTGTTGATGCGTTAAGCAGGAGATGTTTGATCATGCGGGAATTTTAGGTGAAGACCTTGGGGTTTGAACACCTTAAGGACATATATCATGATTATACAGATTTCAAGGAGGCATATGAAGCATGTGCTAATCTTGTGTTGAGAAATAGAAGCCAATGGACAAAATACATGATTCAGGAAGGAATGTCGTTCAGACAAAATCAGTTGTGCATACCAAAATGCTCAATAAAGGATAATCTTATGAAGGAAAAGAGCAGTGGAGAATTGGCTGGACATTTCGTCCATGATAAAACATTTGCACTATTGAGCAGTTCATACTATCGGTCAGGTATAAGAACAAAAGTAATAAATTTTTTGAACAAATGTAGAATCTTCTAACATGCAAAGGGGAAAAGACAGAAAACTGGGTTGTATCAACCATTTCCAATACCATAGAGGCCTTGGGATGCAATAATCATGGATTTGTTGTTGGGATTGTGAAGAACACAAAGAGGATTCGACTCCATATTTGTGGTGGTGGATAGATTTTCAAATATGAAACATTTAATCCCATGCCAAAAGACCAGTGACGCAACGCATGTTGCAAATTTGTTTTTCAAAGAAGTTGTGAGACTTCATGGCCTGCCCAAGAGCATTGTCTCAGACAAAGACACACAATTTGTTGGTCACTTTTGGAAGATGTTGTGGAAGAAGATGGGGACATATTTTTTCTTTAGCTCATCTTATCACCCTTAGACAGATGGGCAGACTGAGGTGGTAAATAAAATTATGGGAAACTTGTTGAGTAGTTTAGTCACTGAACATCATAATCAATGGGATCAGATTCTGCCACAAGAAGAATTTGCATACAATGACTCACCAAACAGGAGTATTGGAAGGAGTCCATTCCAAATACTATATGGAATGCAACCCAGAGGAGTATCTGAGTTGAGAGACTTGGAACAGGGTGAGATCAGAAGCATTGGAGTAGAAGATTTTGCTGCAGAAATATAGAAACTCCATAGCCAGATCATAGAACAGTTGCAGAGTTCTAACCAGAAATACAAGCACAGAGTTGATCAACATTGCCAGGAACTTCAATTTGAAGTGGGAGATCAGGTGTTAACACATCTCAGAAAGGAAAGGTTCCCTAGGGGAACATACAACAAGTTGAAGATGAAAAAGATAGGACCCTGTAAGATCTTGAGGAAGTTTGATGCAAACACTTATGAGATTGAGCTGCCAGATGGTGTGAGAATTTCACCCATATTCAATGTTTCAGACCTGTATCCTTACAGGAAATATGACACAGAAGGGTCAAAATATCAAGGAAAGATCTAGTGGGAGAAACATATCCCTGTGGCAAAAAAGTCGCAGATGGAGAAAAGTGTCGATCAAAGGATTGGCAAGAAGACCAGAAGGAAAACCTATTTTGAGTATCTAGTCAAATGGAAGGGACACCAAATCGAATATGCCAGTTGGGAAAATGAATATGTTATCCAAAAGTAGGGAAAATCAGTAGAGGAGCTCATGGACAGGAGTCCATGAATTTTTTTCAAGGGGAGTATGATGTAAGAGCATCGTTGGAAAGCACGTAGAAGCAGGACCACTCAGCACATGGGAGTTCTTCCAAGAACTTCAATGTTGGCAGTTGTATCCAATCATGAAATCCACCTTAACTCAGCACTGGAATTTACCTTTGGAGGCACTCTTGAACTAGTACCGAACTTTACCCTTTGAGGTAAGTTTTGAAAATCGTAAGAAGAGAAGGATTTTTCACTACGGCTCTAAAGTGCGACTAGACTAAGATAGAACAGGATGAATTTTAGAGTAGGCAAGTAGCCAGGGAAAACCATAGAAATATTTTTGAGTTAAGTAGAAGTTTGTACGCCCAGATGAGAGAGATGCAATACAGAGAGAAATTAGTTGTAAGAGAGAACTGCAAGTCAGCAGGAGATCTCAGTTTTTGAGTTACTGTAATTTGAATTTATTTTGTAGCCATTTTGGCAGTTGTGAATATAACAGAAGGAAAATTGATCCAAATGTGGGTGTGTGAATGTATTTGTGATTTCCTATTGTCTTTGTTTTCATGAACAAATGAATGAATCTCCATAGAGGAGAACGGAACTGTGACTCTTAGTTTTTAGTTTCAATTGCTTCTCTTCATTTGAAGCTCTGCAAGGTGTGCATAGAGCCAGAGAGGAGCGCAAGGAAATCGGGAGGAATTCCTTTGTGAGAAATGCCATGGATCTGAGTTATTGAAATACCTCTGATGCAATGAGTGTGTGGGAAATCAAAGTCTGAACCAGACAAATCTCAGGAGGAATAACACATCAGAAAGTGTTATCGAGATCTAGGAACCCATTCCCAAGAATAAGCGAAGGTCGAGCCTTTGAAGACTTAGAAAATAGTCTAATTCTAAAGTGAGTAAAATCTCAGGAGGAAGCACACCATCGAGCATTGGATCACGGTGGATAATCTTGCAGACTGTCTGATATGAGGTAGGTACGTAGGCTCTAACACTGCGTAGATCCAGGATGGGGGATCTCAAAGATCTGAACGGATAGTGGAGAACTTCGAGGAGGAAAACAAAACACCGCAAGTCATTGGATCAAGTGGATTTGCAAGGAGTTTAGTGACGAGGAAGAGATCTAAGTGTATATCTGTAGGGCATTGTGAGTCGTTGATCAAGCACCTCAAGCTTTTAGTATTTTTGCAACCGGGAGTACAAGGGTCAACATCATGGAACTCTCGACCGGTGGAACCCTGAAAAGATTGGAGCTGTCAGATCTTCGAAGGCCTAGAGCCGTTGATCTATAGTGAGGGGAGATTTCTTGATTTTGGCGACTGGGAAGAGGAGTGGATAGCTCCGTAAGATGGGAAGTCGTGAAACGCAAAATTCTGAAATAAGCGTAGTCGTCGATCCAAGAGAGATCTGAACTGTAGATCTCACGTCATCGGGATTTCGACATTCATGACTTGGAGGGGTTATTCACCTTGTATCACAGGTTCTGATATCGCGAACCATGACACACTTTTTGTGGTAGATCTTGTGGTCACTGGTGGGTGGTCACGCGAGTTGGGGAAAAGGGAGGAGCTAACCTCCATTAACCCTCATTGAATTTTCGGGACTTGGAGGAGCGAAGGACTCGTCGTATTGGAAAGCCCGGGGTCGCAAAACGCGACGCACCTTTTGGGCCACGTCCATGGTCATGCCCATGGTCATGAGGAGTGGATAGCATGAGCCTAGCATTTGGTTGCGCAAGTGAACACATAGAAGGACCTGTGGATTTGAAGAGGGAGGTTCCAACCTAGAACTAGAAGATCCATTTCGGCCTCGAACCAGAAAATCCTGACCGGTAGGTCGCATAGCCCTCATGAAGGATAGGGAGTCTACATCTCTTTACCTTGTACTCCAACCATTGTGATATTACCTTCATCTCTTGAATCGGAACCAAGATCTTGTTGCACTGTAGCAATGATTTTTGTCTTCCCCTTTCCACCAAATAGTTTCAGTCTCTTCTCTGCATGTAGTTTCCAATATTGTTAATCATCGTGATCACTTTTCTTGCAATGAGTGCAAGATGGATTTCCTTATTCTCTCTTTACTGTGGCATTCTTCTTGTCCTTCCTTTTAAACTTCTTAAATGGATTATGTGGGATATTTGAAGGTTTCTTTGTGGGTTCTTCTTGAACATGATTTCCCTTATTCTCAAGGTGAGTGCCTTGCACATAAACTTCGTCAAGATTGTTGGGGTTAGACAATAGCAAAGTATGATGAATATAACTATGAAGTGCACCAATATACTTCATTAAAGTTTCATAAGAATCCAAAGGAATGTTTAATGCAAGATATTTATTCCTAAATTTTTCTATGAAACTTTGTACAGTTTGACCTTTACGTTTTCTTAAAGTTTTCCATTCCATCATTTCTTTATGAAAATAACCCAATGGATAAAATTGCTTCCTTATCACTAATTTAAATTCTGACCATGAGCAAAGAAGATTACCACACTTACTTATGTCCTGAAGTTTCCATTCCCACCATACAAGAGTGGTGCCTTCCAACCAAAGAGAATCCAAATGTACTTTAAATTACTCTTCATCAATTTGTTGAACACAACTGTATACTTCAACCTATTGGATCCAATTATCTAGATTTTTAGGATTAGCATCTCCATTAAACATTGGTAAAGAAAATTTTACATCAAGCTTTAATAATGGTTTCTTAAAAGAATCTTTATGTCTAGAATGATGAGAATGATGAGAATGCTCAGAGGAAGAAGAACTAGAACTTGATGGTGAATATGGAGGCTCAGGAGGGTCTCCTCCAGCCCCTTGATTTACCGAAGCATCATCATCAACTTGTTCTTCCTTTTTATTCCCTTTGTTCTTCATCCTCTTCTCGTAGTCTCATTACATTTGTTCAACCATTTCTGACATGCGATAAAATACCATATGGAAGTTTTTCTCTTGTTCATCACACCTGTCCTCTTCTGCCATTTTCTTCCTTCAGGATGCATGAACAACTTTGTGATTGAAAGTCTTAAGAGTTCCTTCACCCTACTTATGGTTGTACCTAGTAAGCATTCACACTCAAAAATTCACGTCAAATATGACTTCTCTGATACCAACATGATTCGGGATCTTTTCATCGAAGTGACTCATAAAGAATTGTATTAAATGAGCATAAATTAAAGTGCACCATTAAAGAAGGAGAAGCTCAATAATGAAGAGACATAAGCATCAAATAAAAACACAAAAACTTGATAACAGAGTTCATCATTGGTGGACTACATCTCCAGGTCCTTCTCTCAAATGGGTAGGCCTTTTTATTAACTCAGCAAAAGAATTTGGAAAAATACATAAGTATACATCATTCTGGAATTAAGCTGCAGAAGCTTTGCTAAGATCAGGAAATTGACAGCACCACTGATTTTTTGGCGTCAAATTACAAAAAAATGACTATCTCCACTCCTCAATCCGACTCTGGCACTCCCAAGCCCAAGATAAATTTTGTCTTGATTTTTGTGCCCTGCAACGTGCAATTAATTCCCAAAAAATGCCTCAAAAATTGAACTCGTTATTAATGTCGCGCGCCTCTCCCTATGCACTGGAAGATTTAAATTTTTAAATAAAATTGCAGTTGTTGTAAACAATGGGGCCATTTGGCCTATTGGTTGGCAGAGCTATAGTTAAGGAGTATACAATGGGGGAGGTCTTGGGGTTGAGCTTGTGGGCCTCCCCTTTGGGTGTTTGTTATAAATTATATGAAATATATTTATTGGTTGTTCCACCAACTTTGAAGGTGGTTTTATATGTCCTTTGGCCACCATATCTGGCAAGGTTCTACCGGATTTGGTGGACCCTCTTTTTTTATTTTTGAATTTCATGGTAGCCCATGACTAGGCCATGAGGAAGCCAACCATTGGGCCATGCCAACCAACTATATAGTCACCTTCCATGTAAGTGTACAGTCTTCCACCTCAGCTGCCATATCAGCCTGCCACGTCACCATACGGTTTGCCACGTGGTTGTACAAACTACTACATGGAGATTTTTCATTGGTGCCATGTACATTGTATGTATGTCAACATCATCTCTACTGATGTTGACTTCAGCAGTACGGATGTTGACTGATCCCCTGTTGACTGGTCTAGGTTGACCAAACTTTCACCGTGAATATCTCTCGATCTGTAACTTCATTTGATGAATCGTTTATGTCGTTGAAAATATTGTGACGTGCTCTTCGCGATGATGCCACATTCATTGAGTTTTGAGGACTTTGAATTTTTTCCCTTTCTCTATCTATTGATGCCATTCTAAGCTTCATGAGTTTCTTCTATGAATTCTAATCTATCCTTTGTCTTATTTGGATCCCTTTTGGGTCGTTGGGGAACTCTCTAGGGTTTTGTAGGGGGTTTTTGGGTTGATTGATTTGTTTTTTATTTTCCTTTCGCGTTTTAGTGAAGTTTATTGAGTCTTTCAAGGGTTTCTGGTCACCTCAAAGGTGCATACCAGCTTTCCCTTCCATGTAAGTCTGCCTTTTCATTTTATTTTTGAAAATACTCATAGTTGCACACGCCCTGTTTTGGGTAAGCCCACATACATACATGCTCTGCACAGTAAACAACCTGTGTACATACGCAGGTTGTTGATGCAACAACCCGCATCTCTGTTCCATGATTTTTTTTAATAAAGGCAAAGTTTGCCTCTTTCCTGATAGAAGTTCACTCTTCTAAGGGATTTCTTGAATTAGCCAAAGTCTCTGTTTGTGGCCATAGATTGGGTATAGGTTCTAGTTTACTTGTTTCATTAGTTTTCTTGCGTTTTCCCTAAAAGGTTTTGATTAATCTGTCAATTCTTAGATCCACCTTTTGGTTTCATGGTTGAATCCCTACAATCTGTAGTGTGTTGAAGGTCTTTACTAGTCTTGTTTCAGTTTTCTTTTTGTCCTTTTTTACTTTCTTTGAAAAAAAAAAAGTTTGCTTCAATTTTTTCTCTCTAAAGAGGTTAAAAAAAAACAAATTCATTTTCTTGCATTTCAGTTTGGTAAAGTAGTAAAGTTGTTATTTTCAAAATGAATGTAACAAACCCATCCCCTAAGTGCTCTTTTAAGGGGTGGGGCATCCAAATTTTTCTTTCCTTAACTCTCTCTAGGTTCCCCTTTCTTCTTATTGCAGGTTCTTCCAAACCTACGGGCTCTTTCCTGGAACCTTTGAAGGGTTTGAACAATAAGCACTAGATCTTCATGCTAGTATCTTCCTTCATATCACCTCATGTTGTGACCATAGGCCTAATCAAAAGATGCTTCGTGACTTTGGGTATCCTTTTGTGAGTCACCAAACTCTCCTAACTTCCCAAATTCTGAACTAGAGCCTACCGAGTGCTAGCTCCTTCCCCTATTCTCCACTTATGTGACCTCCAGCTATGATCTGGGACCCACTTTAGAATGTTTCGGGACATAGAAATTCACGGATTCCAAAGTTAGCTCACCTCTTCATGAATCGAGACTTCACATTTCAGGATTTTGCATTTCCCAAAGTGGGAAGATTTCTAGCCTCTTTTCCCTAATTCCCGATCCCCGAAATCCACTCGCATAAGATTGATGGTCCATGAATTTCCTCGATCCAACGGTCTAGGTCACATCGTGACTTCAGGTTTCAGATTTTTAGTCGCACCAACACGCGATTCTCATGTCACATGAACTCCAAACTCATAGATCTGACGATCAAGGTGGGTCCCAATAGATCCTTAGATCTACGGTCCAGATCACATCGTGACTTTAGGTTTCGAACTTCAGAGGATCCATCCCCTTCACGATTATTACCAGCATTCATCAAACTTGTGAATACTGAAGGAATCGAGGCATTAATGCCTATGCTCCTTCTTCAAATTTAACGGTTGTGAAAGACCTTGGACCCTCCTGAACAGATCTTGTTCGTTCATATTCCAAAGGAAAGGATATTCCATTTTGATGCTTGAATCTCGCTATTCTTTCTTATCTTTGTTGGTTCATAAAGTATTAATATCTTTGTGCTCTTTCTCTGGAATGTAATGCTTGGAAGAATTCTTTCGTGCACCCCTTGTCTTCATTCCTCAACTCTAGGACGTAAAAGGTTATTGACCTCTACCCGCTTCATACAGACTCCATGCATATCAGCACTACCTCTCCTGAGCTTAACGGACTCTATCCTCCAAGAGACTCTGGGCAACTGGGAGTGTCGACGTGCACTCGTGAAAACCGTGGCCAAGGTCGAAGAACTCACAGTCCACTTATTTTCAATTAAGCCACCACAGGGATTGGGAATTTATGTATACAAATCAGACAATTCCATACTTACTTAAATACACAATTTAAAAGAGAATAAAGAGATACAATATAATCATTAAAAACCCATGCATATCCCTGAGTCATTCACAGGATATCCAACTTTATTACATAGTTACGACTCAATTACATAGGGTATTAGAATACTTATCTATTACAGATTGCAACCAACTAACTGATTGTGGGTGTGTTACACCCAACCATAGGCTCAGAGGAATTCATTCTTATCACTATGGCCACCCTCGTTCTAAGCCATGATATCACTAGAAAATTTATGCCATCTCTCAGAGAGACTCTCTCTATCATAGCGACCCTGTGAGGTTTATCAAATGCTTTCTTAGCATCAATCATGTGTTTTGGTTCTTCAGGTCATGTTCTCTTCACTCCCTTTTTGGTTTGCGCAACTCCTTCTGATCTTGAGCCTTCATATGATATCTCCTCTCTCGCTATCTCTTATGATCTTGATCCCCTTGAATATTTTTTCGTCCCACTCACTCTTTGCATTTCAAGGATTGCATCAAACTCAGATCGAAGGTTAACAACAATTGACGATTCACAAAAATTGTGGGGCCCTAACATGTGTGCTCTTTACCGGATATTTCAACCTCTGCAATATGGAAAGTGCTTTCTCAAGTCTATTATAACTAGGATCATTGATCTTCCAATCCATCGAGATCAACGACAAGGGTGAATTGTGGTCTGAAAACTAGTGCGTCCACTATTTTCACCTTCGTGGTCCAAAGTGATTCCCCACCCTCGATCTTCATTCATAGATCGATGGTTCATATCAATTGAGGGGTTCAACTTGACTATCTTGCAATTTGACATCTCAGAGCCCGGAGCTCCAAGGTTCCTAGACCCAGGTCATGTGGATCTTCATGTAACTCTTGGGCTATGATCCCCACTCTTAGTTGGGTTTTTGGTTAAGGAAATAGGTGCAAGTTCAAAGTCTCCTAGACTACTTGTCTAAACGGAACACCTTCCCAACTCACATATCTTTAAGCTCTGAATCAAGGCAAAGTAACTTGTGAGGTTACCAAATCTGTAGATATGCCTAGAGGATTTCTCCGACTACAGAACGATGATGTAAAATCCTGGGGAAAGCATCTTCAAGTGATTAAACTGGGGTGTATGGAAAATCAAGTAGAAATATAAGTTCTCAAGGGAGAGTGTAACACACCCCGTCCACCCACTAATCGGGGAATGTCACTTACTCAGACACTTAGCTTAGTTCTGACAACATAATGTAACACCCAATATTCAATTGAGGTATGTCACGTAACTTTTTTTTTTTCTCTAAATACGTATATACACAAACATGCATACATACATATTGAACTGCATGCAATTAAACATATACATACAATGCTTTAGCGGAAGATTCACATATAAAAGATAAGCAAACATTTGTGTTATGTAAATATACGATTTTATACGATTTTCATACTGATTTAATAATGAACACAGACATCCAGTGTATATCCTTAAACGTATGGCAATTATGCTCACATAAGCAATAAAACCCATAAAATAACACATGAATGACAATGCAGCATGGAATTCAACACATAACCAATACTTATCTTGGTAAGAATGTCACCAACTACGTGCAGACCATCAATGAACCTCTTAGCCTTAGACTACACTGTTCGTCACTCTCAACAGTGAGTCACCCCCAAGATGGGACTAGACTCCACCCATGAAAGGGATTCCTAACTCGGCTAAAGGTTCACAATCAACCATAAATATTCCCTCTCAAGTGTTCACTCAACCACAGCCTACAACCTCTCCTTACCCACATGCCTGTTCGACCCAAGGAAGTGTGCCCCTTCTCTACTCAATGGTCCTTCAGATGCCCCACTTCCCTTCCATGGCTTCAGCAACAGGTCGGATAGAAAGTCTCAGAGTATTGTAGCCGCAGTTTATCACCTTCAGGAAATCGATCCTCATCAATTCCCTCACCCAGAGAATTCCTCACGGGCCTGACAACCTGCCTCTTCAATCCCGCTCCCAAGCTGACAAGTACACCAGCAGGAATGGATATCAATCTGGTCTGGGTACAGTGGTAGGAAAATACAAGGTAGCTCAAGGACTGATGGAATGTATCATGGGTACTGGTTCTTTGGTCGAAGGAAAAGATGGTAAGATTCCCCTTTCACAATGGTCCATTCCTCTTTCACAATGGTCGATTCCCCCCAAAAGGAACTAAGTCTCGACAATAAGTATGCATGTCTCCAACTTGACACTTGTCATGTTGGAAGCTACTCTGGTACACTTGTCCCCTACTTTAGGACTTGGGATAAATTAATTACCTGTACTTTATATTTTTAGTAAATATTAATATAATATTTCTTTTCATCATTAATCTCTCTAGCTTATCCTTGTTCTTAACTTTTAGGCCCTCCCTTTCCCTATTTTGTGGAATCTATTCCCCCTTCTCTTTTATCGTGGTCAGTGTGCGCGCAACGATGTATTTTTATATTAATCATGAGATATATTCAAAATAGGCACTCTAGCCTTTAACATCTAGGCAAACTGTCTTAATTCCAAGGCCTAAGCATTGTGGCTTATAATACTGGCTCACCATCCTATAATGCATATTATATATAGAAAGGTTCGTTGACCTTAATATTGCACGCACTTTAGTTACTGTGCGCGGTATCCACTGACCTCAAGGTTGCGCTCTCTTTAGTTATTGTGCAATGTATCCTTTGTCTTTAAGGTTGTGCACACCTTAGTTACTGCACGCGGTATTAAGAAATGTGCAAATTACATCCCTTTACTGCACAGTATATGCGTGCACCATGCCATGAAAGGTGTATTACAAAAATGATGTCTAAACAACTTACTAGCTTAAATATACTTGGATTATATTTACATTTGGGTTCGGCCAAGGGATATTACAATCCCCTCCCCTTATTTATGCACTGTCCTTAGTGCATAATGTACCCATATACAACATAATTCTCAAAATTCTTCAAAAATATGTGGGTATTCTACCCGCATTGAATCCTCATGCTCCCAAGTAGCATCTCCAGGTCCGTACCAGGTCTATTCGACCTTTAAAAGCCCTGTGGCTTGATTCTGGAGTTGTTTGATTTTTCAATCCAGGGTGCAGCGGATGCACTTGGAAAGTGCCTTCTTGCTCCACCTGAATAACATTCCAATCAATAACATGATTAGCATCAGGTATGTATTTATTTAGCAATGATACATGGAATACATTATGAATAGACATAGATGTAGGCAATGAAATCATATAAGCAACGAGACCAATCCTCTCTAGGGTTTCCAATGGTCCACAAAATCTGGCTGCCAACTTGGCACAGCTTCCCAACTTCAGGGAACTCTTGTTAGCTTTTAATTTCAGGAAAACATGATCACCCACTTTGAATTCTTTGTGGATTCTATTTTTATCAGCATAGTGTTTCTTTCTATCTTGGGCAGTTTTCAAATTCTGCTTAATTTTTAACATTTGGTTATCCATATCCTTGAGCAACTTTGGCTCAACTACTGTTCTATCAGCTAGATTATCCCAGCTTACTGGAGTATTGCACCTTCTGTCGTAAAGTGCTTCAAATGGGCTCATTTTCAATGACAATTTATACCCATTGTTATAAGTGAATTCTACTAAATGTAGGTAGTCTTCCCATTTTTATGGTTTATCCATCACATACATTCTCAACATATCTTCTTTCACTCTATTCACCCTCTCTGTCTTTCCATCTTTCTCAGGATGGTAAGCTGTACTAAAGTTCAGATTTGTTCTGAATCCTTTGAACAATCCTTTCCAGAAATTTGAGGTGAATTTTGGGTCTCTGTCAAACACAATCATTTTAGGAATTCCGTGCAATCGTGCCACTTCCTTCATGAAAATAGAAGCAACATCTTTTGCTTTGTGAGTACTTTTTAGTGGAATAAAATGGGCATCTTTTGTAAGATTTTCCACCGCTACCATAATTGAATCATATAGCTTTCTTGTTCTGGGCAATCCTGTAATAAAATCCATTGTCACCACTTCCCACTTCCATTCAGGAATAGCTAAAGGTTGCAGCAATCATGTTGGGTTCCTATGCTATGTTTTAACTTTCTGGCATTCCATACACCTAGTGATATATTCTGCAATTTCTCTCTTCATACCTAGCCAAAAGTATTGGCTCTTGACCACTGCTACAGTTTTCTGATATCCAGGGTGCCCTGTATAAGGAGCATTATGCATCTCATGCAAAATTATACATTTCAAGTCCTGGACATTTGGTACAAAAATTTTGTTCTTGTGCAGCAGTATTCCATCTACTCCCAACTTATAAATATCCATCTTATGTGGTGTCTTACCTTGTTGTAGTTTTGTTATCAATTCTTTGTATTGCAGGTCTGTATTTGTAGCCTCCAGAATTTTTCTTTTAACATCAGTCTAATACATGTTGATGGTTGTAGCATGAAGCTCATGCACCCTCCTGTTGAGTCCATCCACCACTTTATTTTCTTTCCCCTTGATATTCTTTATATCAAAGTCATATTCACTTAGAAATTCTAACCATCTGCTTTGTCTAGCATTTAGATTTGACTAATCAAATAAATATTTCAAACCATTGCGGTCTGTTCTTAACTCAAACCTTTTTCCCATGAGGTAGTTTCTCCATTTCCTCAAGGCATGCACTATGGCTTCCAACTCCAAATCAAAAGTGGCATAGTTTCTTTCATGCTCCTTCAACTTCCTTGATTCATAACATATCACTGTTGAAATTACTAAGACAACTAAGAGGGGGGGTGAATCAGTTGTTACTGTGCTTAAACAAGTTTAAGTCTATTAAACCATTTTTAATCTTTCATCAAGTGACCATCAATATTATACATCATATGAACAACATAAATAATACTCATCAATCACACATAATATATACACAGAGACAAATTTTCATGAGGAAACCCATAAAGGGAGAAAACCTCTTCTTCCTCGAAATGATAGGTAGTCTTTTAAGTTATGTACATCATCTATGTTTGAGCACCAACTCAAAGTGAGACTACTACCTCTGTTTTACAAGCTCCAACTTGTTGAGAACACCAACTCTCTGGTTTCTCTAGAACCCACTAGAAGGCAACACCAACTCCCTAAATATTCCAACACCAACTAGATTTATACAAGCACCAACTTGTATACAGAAAACTCTGTGTTTTCCCAAGCACCACCCTACCACCCTATTTTTCTAGGCACAACTAGATGGAAGATACAACTTCCAATATTCAAGCACCAACTTGAATATCAGAGGACCATATTCCTCCCTAGCACTACCCTTCCTCCCTGATTATGCATAATTGATTGACAAACAAACAATACAGGTATTTCAATTCTTACCCATTCTTCATTGTTCCGCAATTCTTCTCTGGTTCAAAAACTGTTCTATAGTTATGTTCTACTACATTCTATTCTTCTATTCTACTCTTGCTTCTATCTTTTCAGCGACTGTTACTCATCTCTGAGTTTTATCTCATGCTCTGCATTCTTTCATTTTACCCTTCTTACAGTTCATCTCATTGTTTCAGTTAGAATCGCCAACCTTACACAGTCGTTGCATCTCACCTTTTATACTCATCAGCCTCATCAATTACACCTCGAATCTCCTTGGGCAAAGACAAAAACTTCTCGGCAACTGTATCACCAACTAATCAAGAACCATGATTCGATTTTCTAACTTAATTGTAACTGAACTTATTAATCATGAAAATAAACGATGACCCTTTGATCATATTCTTGATTAACCTGCACCGTTGGATTACCAATTATGGATCTCACGCCTACTCCATATGCCCATTGGCTATGACCACGGGCCTAATTAGAATGTCTTTCACATTTCACATTTCGGTAATCCAGAGGTGAAGAGTCCTGACTCTTCATGTTGTGATCTCCGAAAAGGAGCTTAGCTCCACTAGCTCCTCCCTCTCACATGACCACTAGACAGTGACCACAGGCTGCGCCAAAAGGTGCTTCACGATTTTGCGTTTCAGCATTCTTGTCATGAGTGTCCTTAACACCTCCAACTCCTGGTATCCAAAACTCCGAAATGGAGTTAGATCAACGGTCCACAATCTTGATGATTCGATGATCCACATATTTTCGTGATCTCTCATATTGCGAGTTCCTGCCATGAGTTTCTTCCTTGAGTCCTCCAACTCTCAGTATCTGAAACTTCGAAACGCAACATTTTCATGCTCTGATCTATCGCCACGTGTCCCTCTTAGATCAACAATCCATATCTTATCACAATTTCACATATCGCGATTTCCTGCTGTGAGTTGCTTTCTTGATTCCTCCAACTCCTGGTATCTAAAACTCCAAAACACAACCTTTTTCATGCTCTGATCTATCACCACGTGTCCCTCTTGGATCAACAATCCATATCTTATTGTGATTTCACATATCGTGAGTTGGAAGGTTAGAGAACTGCCTTCCTTTGACTTTCTAGTCAGCAAAATGTTAATCCCTTGCCACATGTATTCCTCGACGATGGATGACCCTCCTTCTTTCGGGACTTTGTAAGCCCACTTCATCTTGTACTTAAAGATCGTTCTCCTTCTTCTAGATCCAAAGATGATCAATCCACACACTCAGATCCAACATCTAATATTTTTTCTCCTCTTTTGTGCCTTCCTCCTATCTGTATTCAGAGTTGACGGTCATCGGGAATTTAGGATGGGTGATCCAACGATCACTGTTGCTCCTCGTTGTTGATCTTGCCATTTACATGTCATCATCTCTATGTTGAACGTTCTGATCTTTTCCATCAATGACAAAACACGCATACTCTACCTCTATCTGAAAACATGCCAACAATCTCCCCCATTGGCATTGATAGCAACCCCTTCAAGAACATCCTACTTTACCACTGTATTGAAATTACCACACTTTCTCCCCCTTTGACATCAATGTCAAAGAAAAAAAAAACAAGCTCCCCCTGAGTTGTTGCAGTACATCTCAAAGGTATCAGATATGTGACAATCATATGCTCCCCCTGTGTTGTTGCAGTATTCTTCGGAGGTATTAGAGATTCAACCAACACAAACTCCCGATGATAGGATGGACCCTCTTAATTTGACAGTGAGGTCACACCCAACTTCTAGTGAAGATATCCAAAAGGAGTCATTGCTAACTGTTTAGTAAAGATATCGGCTATATGTTATGTGGAAGGAATAAAATTCAGCTGAATGACTCTGTTTGTAACTTGTTCTCTGAGAAAGTGGTATTTTATTGGGATATTCTTAGTCTTGGAATGAAGAACAAGATTCTTGGAGACACTAATGGCACTAGTATTATCACAGTGAATTGTAATCGGATCAGTATAATTTACCTTCAAATCTGTAAGAGTTTGAATCGTCCATAAAATCTGAGTGCAGCAAGTAGCAACAACAATGTACTCTGCCTCTGTATTTGATAAGGAAATAGATCCCTGCTTCTTACTAGTCCATGCTACCAACGAGTCACCCAGGAAGAATGCACCTCCACTGGTGCTCTTTCTCTCATCCAAACAATTTGCCCAATATGCATCTGAATAAGCAGTTAACTAAAAATTCTGATTTATGGGATACCACAGACCATAAGCCATTGTTCCCTTCAAGTATTTGAATATTCTTATGACAGCTACCAAATGACTTTGTTTAGGAGCAGACTGATAACGACCTACCATTCCAACAGCTTGCATTATATCAGGACGGGATGTTGTGATGTACAGAAGACTTCCTATGATAGAGATATATGTCATTTGATCAACATCAAGTGAAATTACATCTTTACTAAGCTTGCAACCAACCACCATAGGTGTACTAACAGGAGAGCAATCCTCCATCTGAAATTTCTTCAACATCTCTTTCAAATATTTTTCATGAGAGATAAAAATTATTGTAGAACTCTATTTTACTTGTAAGCCAAGAAAATATGACAATTCTCCTATCATGGACATCTCAAACTCTATTTTCATAGAGTTAGCAAACCATTGAATAGAGGAATCATTATTACAGGAAAAAATAATGTCATCTACATAAATCAAAACAACTAGTAAATCATCACTTTCAGTTTTTATGTAGAGATTGCTATCAACAGTACATTTCTTGAATCCTTTGTCTTGTAAAAAATTGTCCAGTCTATAATACCAAGCTCGTGGTGCTTGTTTCAGTCCATATAAATCCTTCTTCATATTGCAGACATAATCAGGGTTATCTGTCAATGAGAATCCTTCAGGTTGCTCCATATATACTTCTTCCTCTAGATCTCCATTAGGAAATGTTGACTTAACATCCATCTGATAAACTTTAAAGTTCTTATGACATAAATATGCAAGAAACATTCTGATGACTTCCAATCTTTCCACTGGTGCAAAAGTTTCATCAAAATCCTGACCTTCAACTTGTGCATACCCTTTACAGACCAATCTAGCTTTATTTCTAACAACTTGTCCTTTTTCATTCATTTTATTTTTGAACACCCATTTGGAACCTATTACATTCTTGTCTTCGGGTCTAGGAACAAGATCCCAAGTATTTTTCTTCTCAATTTGATCAAGCTCTTCATTCATAGCTCTAATCCAATCATCATGTTGGCTGGCTTCATAAAAAAAATTAGGTTCAGTTATAGATACAAAATCAACATGGGATTGTTCTGAGTCTTTAATCAATTTCCTTCTTGTCTGAACTCCTTTATTTATATCTCCAATTATCTGATTTTCAGGATTATTCTTTCTAACAATTTTGAGAGGTGATTTTACTTCTCTCTGTTGATTTCTGTCAATTGGAGTATTCATATCTTCATCTAATTCAGATTCTTCTTTTTCTGATCTTTGGACCTGTTCATCTCCGTTTTCAATTATATACATTGTGCTTGGTTCAACACTGCTTACATTTCCTATCGGGATTTCTTCATCAACGTTTATGTCAATACAATCAACCAATTTATGCAGCCTCTTATTGTAGCATTTGTAACCTTTACTGTTTGTAGCATAACCTAAGAATATACCTTCATCAACCCTGTCATCATATTTGCCAATATTTTCATCATTATTCTTGATATAACATTTACTTCCAAAGACTTGAAAATGCTTGCTTGAGGTAGGTCTTCCAAACCATAGTTCATAAGGAGTCTTTTCACTGTCTGGTCTGAGATGAGCTTTGTTAAGAATGTGAACAATTGTATGAATTTCTTTCACCCAATATGTATGAGGTATGTTCCTTTCATTCATCATTGATCTTGCCATTTGTTGTACTAATCTATTCTGCCTCTCAACAACTCCATTTTGTTGTGGAGTCCTTGGAATTGTGTGCTCTCTTTTGATTCCATGTTTATCACAAAACGCTTTGAAGTTCCATGAGATAAACTCTCCTCCTCTATCAGATCGCACTGCTTTCAATATTTTTCCTATTTGATTCTTAGTTAGAGCCTTAAACACTTTGAATTTTTCAAATGCTTCAAATTTTTCTTTCAAAAAGGCAACCCATTTTACTCTAGAATAATCATCAATAATCAACATAAAATAATTTTCTTTTCTTGTACCTTGTTTCCTTGATGGTCCACATAAATCCATATGTACTAACTGGAGAGGTTTTTCTGCTGAAGGAAAGTTTTTAGATTTGAATTGTTTCCGAGTAAGATTTCCTATCTGGCATGGTTTACAAACATAATCATATGGCTTTGATATCTTTGGAAGATCCTTTACTGCCCCACTATTTTTGAACTTGATTATATGATCAAAATTTAAGTGTCCAATTATCCTATTCCATAGCCAACTTTCATTATACTTTCTTAAGAGGAATTCTTCCTTTTCTTCTTTTAACACATAGACATTGTTTTCTGTTCTTATCCCTTTTGCAACTAGCTGTCCTGAATTCACAGATTTTATTCTACAATCTTTAGAAGTAAAAACGACTTCACATCCTTGGTGAGAGACTTGACTGACACTAAGAAAATTATGTTTCAAACCTTCTACAAACAACACATCTTGAGCTTTCCCTTTTCCATTATGCAAACTTACCATTCCTTTACCTTTTATTTTTCCTAGTGCATCATTTCCAAAATTTACATTCCCTGATTTTCTTTCACTTAGAGTTAGAAACTTACTTTTGTCTCCAGTCATATGTTTGGAACATCCAATGTCAATATACCAAGGATTATTTTGTCTTTGGGCTGATAACACTAGTCTACACTTGTCATCTTCTTTCTTCTTCCAAATCTTGAAATTTTCAACAGTAGGATTTGAATCTAGCTTAAAATTCCTTAAGTGACAATCTGCAGCTTTATGTCCATAGTTATGACAGATGTAACATTCTGGTTCACTGAATAATAGATCATAATGATTGTTATTCTCATAGTTGTTGTTATGTTTCACCTGCGTTCTTCCTCCATCCATCACATGATTTATAATATGTGGTCGTTTGTTTCTTGGTTGTCTCAATGTTTGTTGTGGCCGATAATTATTCCTTGAGTATCTTGATTTCAAATATCTATATCTTAAAGAACAGTTTACAACTTTGTGACCAAAGTTAGAACAGAAAAAACAATAACCTTAGAAAAAACCTTTGTACCTGGATAAAGGTTGTATTCGATTTCTTACATGCTGATGATTTCTTTGATCAGAAAATGTGTTTGTGTTATTTATTTGATCTACAGATTCGGTTCTAGTACTTTTTCTTTCATTCCTTCTTGGTGGCTGATTTTCTTTGTTTGTTTCTGCAGAGTGGTTGTTGTCAATGATTGTAGTTTTAACAAACTTGATGGGTTCTGTATTACTTGGATGATCACTACTTGATCCTTATTCATATCCCAAGCCATTTTTCAACTTTGGATTCCTTTTCTGATTTAGAATGAAAGTTAATTCTTCCGAGGCTTTAATACTTGGCAGATTTTGGTGATACAATGCCTTAAACTTCTCCATTTCTTTTCTGGTTTTTACTATCTCTTCTTCTAAGGCTTCACACCTCACTTTCTTCTCTGACAATTGTTGTTTCAGTATGTCTTCCATTTTATTTCCCTCTTCTAACTCCACTTTTAGTAGAGAAAAGTTTTCATCAGGTTTTTCACCATTCATTTTAAACTGCATCAACAACTATTTTTGTTTTCTCTTCTTACATCTGAGTCTGTCAATTTCTTCCAAAGAACTAATTAATTCACCTTCCATATCCACCACAACTTCTTCATCATCCATTTCACCTCTTGTTTGTTCATCATCAAGATCTCACATAGCCATAAGCATAAAATCATTCACTTTGTTTTCACATGATGAATCACTGTCTATGTCTTCTGAGGAATTGTCATTGTTTTCACACAAACTTTTCTTTTTACTATATTTCTTGAATTTGTACTTCTTTTCATCATCATAGTTCTGGTCCTTTTTCTAGTGGGGACACTGTTGTTGGGAAAAATACCCTACAGACTAGCAAACTAGGGTCGGGCTTGCATGCAGATTTTGACCGAAAATAAATTAATTTTAACCTACAACCCAGGATTAAAACCCCTCTTTCACAGTGAATGCATGAAGAGAATCACTAACCTTTTTACCGACGTTCAATGTAGATCCTCCATTGTGCTTTGACCACTTTCTTGCACTGCTCCTTCCACAGATAACCTGCAAACAAGACAAATACCAATTATGCATGCATGCTACTTCTCTACTCAACGGTTAGAAATTAAACACAAATTCATCAAATCATACATAACTCGTGCATTGGGACGGGAAAAGTATTATTTTTATTAATGAAAATGAATCAATCTACAATTAAATCTAAGACTGGCCACCGCTCCTCGAACCTAATCCTAGGCTCCTCTTCTTTGTCCTCCAACTGCTTTGCATTAATTCTCCTTTGGCTTGAGGAAAGGCTAAAGGGTTGGGACAATGGATTAAAAAAATGGGTAGAGTTTCTTCGCTATAATTTTCCTCCTCCAAATGGTACCCCTACCCCTTCTTTTATAGGCTAGAAGGATCTAGGGTTTTTGACGAACCCTCGGCCATGCATGGTTGGGAGTTTCAGTTAACTGACCCATGGATTTTTGTTCTGTCGACAACTTTCCTTTTTTCGTGCTTCTGAAGGTACACGCGGGCTGTAGTGGGCCTGCTAGCGTGGACTTTTATATCCACATGGGCTGTAGTGGGCCAGCTAGCATGTACTTTTAAAAATGGAGTTTTTAGAAGAGTTGTTAAGTAGTTTTTGGCAAAGAAGGGATATGAGTTGGGTTGATGCCAGGTAAGCATGTGTGGTGCAATTTAGGGTTATAACAGATGCCCCCTAATGTGTGAGGTCAGAAGAGCATCTGATGGCTGAAATACATTACCAATATTTTACCAATCTTTACTGATGTGCTGAATGAGTGAGCCCAAGGATCAGGAACCAAGAGGTGCCATCTACAAAATAAAAAATGTCTCATCGAGGCGGGCATACCCATGCTCGGGATAAAATAGAACCATGGCTACCAATCAAATACACTATAGATCCATGTCAAATAACTATAAAGAGTAGTCACGAATAATACACAGTAGAGCTACATCTCGAAATCAGAAAGATATACAAAGTACCCATCTTTCAGAAGCTGATTCGGCCTGATGGATGTACTTCAAAGCTCGAGAAACAACTTCAAAATCTTCTAAAACTTGGGTAGGAGTGTAATATGAGTGTTCAACTGCACTACCCAGAGGTCTTCGACGGCTCGTCGGTTATGGACTTGATAATCTTGATGATCAGACTAAAGGCTTCAGTGATTTTGAACAAGGACTTGATTGGACGTTCAGGATGGCGAGGTATGCGAACAAGAGACATATTGCAGAGGGGCCGACTCAAGCTTAGTGACAAACTTCCCTTGGACAATTACATGAAAAATGATAAGACTCAGGCAGCATATATGTTAATCATAAGTCTATGAAGCAGGAGACAACGCAAACTCTCCATATGTTTGGAAGAGTAACCAAACGGTGGAGGACCCAACTCTATATAGCGAGAAAATCTCCCTAAGGTCATACTACATCCCATAGTCTGATGATCAAACAGACAGATGTGCTTTATCCAAGGGCGACTCATTATGCTGCCAATAAAGAAAATACTTTTCCCATCCTCTTTTTGGGGTATATTTGATTTTTTTGTTCTTTTTGATAATTTTTGAAAAAGAATAAAGGAATATTATGTTACAATGGAGGAACGAGTACTGCAAACATATAAGCTCAAGGCACAAGGACAAGACTGATGTTCTGATAAAATGATACTCGGGAAAAATCCTCCGGCGACCAAAGGTGTTAAGACGCAGAAGCAAACTATCACAAGGCTGGTGGATAAGGTATGTAAATGCGGTTGATAGAACACACAATGGTAATGTCCTTCGATGTAAGTTTTAACGAGCCCAGAGAAGGTAAGCTCGGTGATTTTTCATATTTACAGAATCTCAAAAATCATAAAAGGAGACTCCGGTGGGGTACATTTTTCGACAATAGTCTAATCGGTTCGAAAAAGGGGTAAACTAGCACCGATTAGACGTCTATTCAAAACCATTTTAATGAGTGTGACAAGGACAAGATCACTCGACTATTTTTTCACTTTTAAGGAGTCTGAAAAAAACTTAACTATGGACTCCGTCAGGAATATTCTTCTGGACCAATTTAACGAGTGTGAAAGAATAAGGTCACTTGGCGATCTTTTCAATTTTAGGGAGTCTGAAAAGAAATTAACTATGGACTCTGTGGGGGTTTCTTTTTCATAAATTTAGTCCCTCAGGCCCGAAAAATGAATAAAATTATACTTGAGAGTACTCTTCTAAAGAATGGAAGTTCTATAGAGTATACCTTTGTTCGTACAATTGACCGTCCGGACTGAAAAAGGGGTAAACTACCGCCGGACAGACGTGACTTCAAATTTTAGTTTAACAAGCGTGAAAGGCCACAAGATCGCTCGGAAATCTTTTCATTTTTAGAGGGTCTGATAAGGGCTTAAAAGGAGACCCATTTAAGGAACGTTCTTCTGGACCAATTTAACGAGTGTGAAGAAACCAGGTCACTCGACAATCTTTTCATCTTTAAGGAGTCTGAAAAGGGCTTAAATAAGACTCCATAATGGTTACTTTTCTCAGTTAATCCAGACGAGATCAAAAAGCATAAATGAAGTCTCGTCAGATGTTGCTTTCGGATCTCAAAGCGAGCGTGAAAAACAACAAAGTTATCTCATGATAGACTTTTTGTGGGTCGATGCCTAACATCTCCTCGGGGGAGCTGTATGCTCTGACAAAAATGTTGTCTATGACACCAGGGGTTCTAGAGATATTGATAGGTATCGTTTCAGTAAAGGTTTCCATATTACCCTCATCATAGATCTTGTGTGTATCTAAGGGATTAGTATGACAAGACCTATCTCCAGTCATAGTCACAGTGAATTCTCCTTCTTTGATTTGGCTTAACTTTGGGAGGAAATATGATCTGTGATGAAGATCTTCCCAAGGTTTGTCCACACTAGTCATTGCTTCGATTACTGCTTTGTCTGAAGGCAAGACTAAGTCTAACAAATTGACATTAGCAAGAGAACCTCGAGCCCAAATAGGCTCTAGAAGTGGATACAAATCTTGTTCCATAGTCGGATCAGGGTTAGCTGAGGTTTTTTGGACTAAAGAGTACGCTACCTTAGTGGTCGACAAGGGCATGGACATGCCGGGGTGCCTTGTCTCATCCATCGTGGCTGATGGGGAAGAAAAAATCCAAGGATCCTCAAAGTAAGTCATGCGGAACGATGAAACTTGAAAAATCTCAACCTTATAGTCATTAGATATAAACTTGACATCGTCATGAGGAGATGGGTAATCAAAGGTACCCATCAAGGATGGGCACAAACCAACTCCTACGTTAACGACACCTGGTTGAGGATTATCAATCATGGGAACCGTGGATGCCCCAAAAGATGGGTCAGGTCTAGAGAAATACAATTGATCAATGGTCACTATTCGACCCTCGTGTGGAAACAACAAGACTCGGAAAACTATAGCAACCACAGCTTGCATAGCATAAGTCCAAATCTGAACTAACAAGAGGTTATAGTCAAGGGGAGCATTGACTACCTCTACTTCGACACACACGGTCTTCCCTCCTAACTGCACAGGGAAAGAAGGAGTGATGCCATGTGGTCGGAAAGAAAAATCATCGAACGCAGTGAGGAGAGTGGGTGATGGAGACAAAGTGGGCTGGCCAATGGCCTTCCAACATGCTAATGACATAATGCATGTCAAGGCACCCTCGTCGACCACCGTGCGGAAGATATTCCATGTAAACGTTTTCATGGGATGAGCCACTACTATCTGAAATGCTACGTGGTAAGGCAGACGAGATTTTAAGTCGGTTGTATCTAACATGATGGTACCCAGGTTACAAGTCTCAGTAGAGCCTAACGTAGTTAACAAGGCTTTCCTCTGAGCAGGGCAGCTTTGGAGGACTTCCAAAGCAAGCATAGCATAAGGGGTTTGTGATAAATCCTCCACCATAGAGTAATTCTGGGCGGCCCTTGCATTTGGGTTGTGAGAAGCTTTCTTAAACGCACCCTTCGGAATGTGTGTCATTGTTTCACCTAACGTCTTCTCGATCTTTAGAGGAGGAGATGGGAGCTCAGCTTATTTTCCCTTCTCAGAGGTGCTTGGTTTACTATAGTCGTGTGCTCTAGTCGTTATGAAAGCATCACCCCTAACCATATATACGTTCGTGGATGAGGAATTGTTTGGAGGAGGGAAAGTTTCTTGACTACCCCCTTCGGCACTTGTAGAGGCTTGAGTTAAATTTTGCCCATGCTGAAAGGGATTAGTCAACATGGCTTGCTGCTACTGTGTGAAAAAATTTTGGGCCTCTGCAAGTCGAGGAAAAAGATGGGTCAGGTGGTCTTCCGCACACAAGTTGCAGGGATACCTTGCCTTTCATTTTTTCGTGGTGCCCTCGCCAGCATTATCAGTGGGTTTTTTATCCCCGTTACCCTTCTTGCATTGTTTTTTCTTCCCTTCAGGTTTTTGGGTGGCCTTTGGGTTAGTCAACTGCATAGAGTGTACTTTCGACATTTGGGTAGGAGGAGCAGCCAAAGAAGTAGTCTGGCTGGCCGTTGAGTGTTGTATAGATAATTGTTGCAATTTCTTTGTCAATTTCTCAGCGGGCTTGGTTTGTGCTGAACCAATAATACCATTGGCATGTGGTCCAACTCTCTATCTAGTTTTATACAGTATCAATCGTGGTGCATCCAGCAGGATGTTGTATAATAAACCAGACTAAGAATAGATGAGCTCAAACTGTTGAGCCCTCATGATGGCATCTTCTTCGTAGAAAACTCTGGAAGTTGCGACGTCTTTGGATAATTGTGGGACCAGAGACTTAAGGAACCACTCAAGCAGGAATGCTGGTGGGACTAGTACTTTGATTAGACTATTCCAGTGTCTCCACTCTTGGATATGATCTGAGATATGGTCCGCTGTTGTCTGTTCAAAATTGGCCAACAGCTTTGTGCCAGCGTCGTATCTCACAGGTAACTGGAAATGGTTAAGGAAAGCCATTGCCAGTTTGCCAAAGGAAGAGTATCTTGATCGGTCGAGCTCGATGTACCATTTCGCGACACTCCCGATAAGAGTGCGTTGAAACAATCGCAACTATACGAAGTCATCTTTCAATGAGTTAGATGAACACCAAAGATGGAAGGTAGTCACATGATCACCTAGATCTTCATTAGGCTTGGCCTCGAACTTTGGAATGTCCTAAGGCAACTTCATTGGCATAGGAGGCCAACGTGGGTCATGAAAAATAGGATCATTTAACAACCTTGTCAAATCTAGCAAGTGTAATGTCGCCAGGAATGGTAGTTTGGGTTGCTACTGATAACCTGGGAAAAAGGGTCCTGGAGTTTGACTGGCACTAGGTTGCCAGGAAAAGTTTGGTTGCTGGCCTGGATTCTGGTAGAAACCATGGCCCTGACCAGCATAAGGATTTTGCATCTGTAGAGACATCATCGGCTTATTTCCCATAAAGGACATAGGATGTTGGGCATGCATCGTGTTTGATGAACTTTGGGAAGGATTACCCCATGTTGGTCCTGATGGGAGAGGCATAGTAGTCTATCTAGGGTTCCATTGACTGTGGAAAGAATTACCCCAGAATGACATTCCATAGGAGGGAACGGATCCTTGTCTTGAGTTCCAAGGTCCTGCTATATGTGCCCCCAGTGCAGGAATAGTACCCTGTGCTGGAGTAGACTGTCCAAAAATGGGAGTGCCCCCAGACGGGAAAGCGGTGGATGCGGAAGTGTTGTTACCAAACGTCCCGTTCCAAACAAATGGTGACGAACGTACCGACATACTGTGCACAGGTGTTCCTTGACTCCCGGCTCCAAATAAACTAGTGTGTGCAGGCTGCCCGGTGGACCGCTGATGCTGACCACCAAGTGAAGGGGACGAAGGAGGGATATGTCCTCCAGGATAAGGAAAAGCGTTAAAAGGGACAGGAGTGCCCCCAAGTTGACCTTACAGAGGAGTGTTAGAGCTCCCTGCCCCCAGACCCAAAGTCTGTAAAGTGGAGTAAGTGAGTGCAGAACTTGTACCCGAACTAGGCATACCGTGTGAAAATGGAGGGCCTGTCGCACTAGGTGTGAAGGGAGTTGTGGCCGTCGTGATAGACGAGATCGTTCCACTATGCAACGTAGTTGTGGCCAAGACCGTGGTGGCTTAGACCGACGATGGAAAGTTAGGAGATGCTTCTCCTGTGGTAGAAACTGTGGTGGGAATGGAAGGATTCCTAGAGGAAGTAACAACGTTTGTTTCCATAGCTGTGTGAGGCACTGACAGGCTTTCGGAAAATTAGATTGGTATAAGAATCAGTGGCCAGGTATCAGTGGTTGGGGTTTGAACTGAGCCAAGGTTGGTAGTTGATTCCTCCAAGAGTTGTTCGGGAAAAATGGTTTGTAACCCGGTCGCTTCAAAATACCCTTGATGGTCTAGCTTCCGCCTCAATGGTGGCGGGGGTGGCTCCAGTATAACCGGTGGCAGGCCCAGAAGCCTTTGTGACCGGCGGAGCTCGGGATCCTCCACTGTGTGATAATATCCAAGACACACTAAGGTATTCTACACATTCAAATAGTAACACACACAAAAAAGAAGCCCCTAAGAGATAAGACAAGCAAACACTAAACTAGTTGGAAGAACAGTTACAACAACCAACACTAGAGCAACTTATCGGTGCAAGTGCAACTCGAATACGGAAGCACCCTCTGGGTATACTCTGCAAAGCATGGCCCGATGTCTATCCTAGGTACCGTGGTATACCCCCGCAGTCGCCTTTGTATGTCCCTAAAAATATTGGCAACTAGGTTGCCAGCACGCGAACAGTCACCAGGCAGGTATAGTCGAAAGTCGGGTACACCACAATGAGCAGGGTATCAAGCCCGAAACCTGTCAAGGGTATCAAGAGAAAATGATCCGGAAGAAAATTGAGGACCTCGAATAGATTTGAAACCCATGAAGCCCCATGGAAAATGCAAATGACGGAATACCACAACAAGCCCTCGATATGTGTTCTCCACTACGCTTGGTCCGGCTTTGGAGGGGTTATCTCCGCTACCTTTCTACACGCGACCTCATGTTTATCCCCTGTGTTAGAGGGGAGTCCCAGATAACTTCCATGAAACTAGACTTCTACACTCCCTACCACAGACTCTAATGTTTGGTTTTGAATGGCCTTGGAGAGTTTCCTCTCCAACCTAATCCAAGGCCCTAGTCCTGAACTAGTTTGTGAACCCTACAAACAAAAAAGTCTAATAGTTTTTAAATTATCATTTCTTTTGAGGATTTTTCTTACGTCAAAGGGTATGGAAGTGAAACTGATGGTGTGTAAAGATGAAATCAAAATGAATGAAAAAAGAAACTAGAAACAAAATACTTTTACTAAACGCAAAATTTTCAGCAACTTTTCACAAAGAAATATTTCTTTTTCTTTTCAATTTTTCTAAGATTTTATGCAGCAAAAATAAAGAAATTTCACTCGACTATGAGCTACTTATGCTCTAAATGCACTGCAAAAACTTATGAAATAAAGACTTCTCCCTAGCTAATGATGCAAAAACACACTCTTCAAACAAAGAAGAAAATGAAAAGATATTTTTTTTTATTTAAGTGCTAAATAAAGCAACAAAGGGAAAATACCGACAAGCACAAAACCAAGAAAAACAAATTCTGTCTTAAAGCACAGATCGAAAAGAATTAGAGCAAAGAAACACAATGCAATAAAGAAAATAGAGACTCTTAAGCTTGCCTAAAAACCATAAAGAAAAGTATTTTTATTTTTTTTTATATTTTCCGTTCAACTATCAACTGAGAAAAAACAGGCTAAGGGTAAGATGACCTAACCTACTGACTGTTCAACCCTAGACTCAAACACCTAAGAGGAATACTTCTTATCAAACGAGGGGATGACTTCCCCACCCTGAACAAAAAGTAGCCTGTCAAGCACGCTACTGTCACTACAACAACACGCGGGCGAATGCATGCTGAGCTGAAACAGGACATGTGTACATGCAGGCTGACATTGTACAGGCCGCGTGTATGTATAACTTCTAAGGAAAAGATAAAAACAGGTAGTTCAGACTAGGAAGGGGCCTCTTTTATTGACAACCAGGGTCCCTTGAAGGCTTGAATGCTCTTTCTAACAGAAAAGAAAAATAATTGCAAGTAATAACAAGACACAAAAAGACAAACTAAGACAGGACCGTGAACCAGCAAGACTCAGACAGGATTCCAGAAAACCCCCTGAGAATGTATAATTCTGACATGGAAGAGGAGGACTGCCTCTTAAATCTCTCTAAACTCCTACATGCTACTGAAACCTCTATAGCCAGCGTTCACACGCGGGATGTAAGAGGTTAGGGCGCGGGTACACATGTGTAGGCCTTATGCAGGCTGTGTGTACCTCTGTATGTCCTGACAACTACCGTCAAGAAAAAGTCAAGGAAAACTGGTATGAAGAACCAGGCTCCTTGCTTGCTCAGACCTTCCAGAAAAAGACAGGCAAAGAAACAGAAAATCTAATCTTTTTAATCTACCCAAAAACTCATCTAAATCCGAAAACCCTAAAGAGTACCTTCCTCAGTACGGTCACCAATTCTATTGTTGGGAAAAATACCCTATGGACTAGTAAACTAGGGTCGGGCTTGCATGCATATTTTGACCGAAAATAAATTACTTTTAACCTACAACCCAAGATTAAAACCCCTCTTTCACAGTGAATGCATGAAGAGAATCACTAACCTTTTTACCGGTGTTCGATGTAGATCCTTCGTTGTGCTTTGACCACTTTCTTGCACTGCTCCTTCCACAGATAACCTGCAAACAAGAAAAAGACCAACTACGCATGCATGCTACTTCTCTACTCAAGGGTTAGAAATCAAACACAAATTCATCAAATCATAGATAACTCGTGCATTGGGATGGGAAAAGTATTCTTTTTATTAATGAAAATGAATCAACTTACAATCAAAGGTGAGACCGGCCACCGCTCCTCGAAACTGATCCTGGGATCCTCTTCTTTGTCCTCCAACTGCTTTGTGTTAATTCTCCTTTGGTTTGAGGAAAGGCTAAAGGGTTGGGACAATGGATTACAAAAATGGGAAAAGTTTCTTCGCTATAATGTTTCTCCTCCAAATGGTACCCCTACCCCTTCTTTTATAGGCTAGAAGGAGCTAGGGTTTTGGATGAACCCTCGGCCATGCATGGCCAAGAGTTTCAGTTAATTGACCCATAGCTTTTTGTTCCATTGGCAAATTTCCTTTTTTCATGCTTCTGAAGGTACACTCAGGCTGTAGTGGGCCTGCTAGCATGGACTTTTATATCCACGCGGGCTGTAGTGGGCCAGCTAGCGTGTACTTTTAAAAATGGAGTTTTTAGAAGAGTTGTTCAGTATTTTTTGGCAAAGAAGGGATATAAGTTGGCTTGATGCTAGGTAAGCATATGTGGTACAATTTAGGGTTATAAAAGACACTTAGATGAAAAATGAACTATCTTACCACAGTTAAAAAATTTGAAGGGAAGCTTGCCTTGATATTTTCTTGATCCTTTCTTTAACCTTCTCACAAATTTTGCCTCAATATCATCTAAATCTGAATCAGTATTCTTATCTGCTTTAAAAGATGCTTCTCTAGTAATGGATTTATCTTTGCCGATTCTCATTTCATATGTAGTTAGAGTTCCTAGGAGTTGATCAATGGATAGAGTTTTAATATCATTTATTTCTTCTATTGGAGAGACTTTTGGATTAAATTTATCAAGCAGAGATCTTAGAATCTTTTGAACTAAAAATGATTCTTCAATCTTCTCACCAAGACCCTTCATGGAATTCACAAGTTCTTCAACTCTTAAAAAATACTTTCTAACTATTTCATATTCATTCATCTCTACTTGTTCAAACTTCAACCTATATGTTTGGAGTTTGGCATCTTTTACTTTCTCATTTCCTTCATAACTGTTAATACGTTTATCCCACATAGCTTTAGCAATTTCAAGATGCATCAACTTTACAAACTCAGCTTTAGCAAGTCCATTCAAGATAGCATTCATTCCCTTAGCATTAAAGCTAAATTCTAACTTATCATTCTTGGAAGCCAACACAACAGGCTTTGTTTATCCAGTCTCTACTACATCCCAAACATCAGCACTTAAGGCCATTAGATATGTTCTCATTCTAACCTTCCAAAAGGTAAAATTTGTTCCATCAAATAGAGGAGGCTTACTGGCTAAAGTCCCTTCATGAATTGTCATGTTTAAGATTACAGATCTACCTTTAAATAAAAGGAACCTGCTCTGATACCAATTGTTGAAATTACTAAGACAACTGAGAGGGGGGGTGAATCAGTTGTTACTGTGCTTAAACGATTTTAAGTCTATTAAACCATTTTTAATCTTTCATCAAGTGACCATCAATATTATACATCATATGAACAACATAAATAATGAGCATCAATCACACATAAGATATACACAGAGACAAATATTCATGAGGAAACCCATAAAGGGAGAAAACCTCTTCTTCTTCGAAATGATAGGCAATATTTTAAGTTCTGTACATCATCTATGTTTGAGAACCAACTCAAAGTGAGGCCACTACCTCTGTTTTACAAGCTCCAACTTTTTGAGAGCACCAACTCTCTGGTTTCTCTAGCACCCACTAGAAGAAAGCACCAACCCCCTAAATATTCCAGCACCAACTGGATTTATACAAGCACCAACTTGTATACAAAAAACTCTATGTTTTCTCGAGAACCACCCTACCACCCTGTTTTTCTAGGCACAACGAGATGGAAGATACAACTTCCAATATTCAATAACCAACTTGAATATCAGAGGACCATAGTCCACCCTAGCACCACCCTTCCTCCCTGATTATGCATAATTGATTGACAAACAAACAATACATGTATTTCAATTCTTACCCCTTCTTCACTGTTCTGCAATTATTCTCTGGTTCAAAAACTGTTCTGCAGTTCTTTTGTGCTACATGTTATTCTGCTATTCTACTCTTTCTTCTTTATATTCGACAATTGTTACTCATCTTTGATTTTTATCTCATGCTCTTCATTCTTTCATTTTACCCTTCTTACAGTTCATCTCATTGTTTTGGTTAGAACATCCAACCTTACACAGTTGCTGCATCTCACCTTTTATATTCATCATCCTCATCAGTTACACCAATATTTTTTGGTAAAGACAAAAACTTCTCAGCAACTGTATCACCAACCGATCAAGAACCATGATTCAATTTTCTAACTGAATTATAACTGGACTTATTTATCATGAAAATAAATGATGACCCTTCGATCATATTCCTGATTAACCTGCACCGTTGGATTACCAATGATGGATCTCGCACCTACCCCATATGCCCACTGGCTCTGACCATGGGCCTAATCAAAATTCCTTTCACATTTCAAATTTTGGCAACCTAGAGGTGAAGAGTCTTGACTCTTCATGTTGCGATCTCCGAAAAGGGGCTTAGCTCCACTAGCTCCTCCCTCTCACATGACCAATGGACACTGACCACAGGCTACGTCAAAAGGTTCTTTGTGATTTCACATTTCAACATTATTGTCGTGAGTGTCCTTGACACCTCCAACTCCCAATATCTGAAACTCTGAAATGGATTCAGATCAATGGTCCACAATATTGATGATTCGACAGTCTAGATATTTTCGTGATCTCGCATATCGCGAGTTCCTGTCATGAGTTTCTTCCTTGACTCCTCCAACTCCCGATATTCAAAACTTCAAAACAAAACCTTTGTCATGCTCTTATATATCGCCATGTGTCCCTCTTGAATCAACAATCCATATCTTATCATGATTTCGCATATCACGAGTTCCTACCGTGAGTTGCTTCCTTGACTCCTCCAACTCCCGGTATCTGAAACTTCGAAATACAACCTTTTTCATGCTCTGATCTATCACCACATGTCTCTCTTGGATCAATGATCCATATCTTATCGTGATTTCACATATCGCGAGTTCGAAAGTTAGAGCACTGCCTTCCTTTGACTTTGCAGTCAGCAAAATGTTAATCCCTTGTCATGTGTATTCCTCGACGATGGATGGCCCTCCTGCTTTCGGGACTTTGTAAGCCCACTTCATCTTGTACTTAAAGATCGTTCTCCTTCTTTTGGATCCAATGATGGTCAGTCCTTACGCTCAGATCCAACATATGATATTTGTTCTCCTCTTTTGCGCGTTCCTCCTATCTATATTCAGATCTGATGATCATTGGGAATTCAGGATGGGTGATCCAATGTTCGTTGTTTCTCCTCACTATTGATATTTCCATTTCCATGTCATCATCACTCTGTTGAATGTGTTGATCTTTGACATCAATGACAAAACATGCATACTCTACCTCTGTCTAAAATCATGCCAACAATCACAAATCCATTTTGGTTGAGGACTCCACCAAGTCCTTCATTACATGCATCTATGCATACAATGAAATCTTCACTTGGGTCCACAATCCTTAGTATTGGAGCACTTGTCAATAACTGTTTCAAATGTTGAAAAGTCCTTCCACAGTCTGATGTCCACTGAAACTTGATACCTTTTCTTTGCAAGGAAGCGATTGGGTGTGCTATCTTTGAGAATCCTCTAGTGAATCTCTTGTAGTAGCCTGCAAGGCCCATGAATGATCTGACCTCTATCACATTCTTTGGTGCTGACCATTCTCTAATGGATTCAATCTTCTCGGGGTCCACTGTTATCCCATATTTTGAGATGATATGCCCCTTTTTTTTTGATAAAATGAGCACTTGCTCAATTTGGCATACAATTGATGCTCCCTTAATACTTGCAACACCATCCTCAAATTATGTTCATTCTCTTCTTCTTTCTTAGCATATATAAGAATGTCATCCAAAAAGACAATGACAAACTTGGCTAAATATTCTCAGAAAACACCATTCATTAAGCACATGAAAATAGTTGGTGCATTTGACAACCCAAATGGCACCACTGTGAACTCATAATGACCATACCTTGTCCTGAAGGTGGTCTTGTTGATATCCTCCTCCTTAATTCTTACTTGATGATATCCCTATCTAAGATCTATCTTTGAAAAGATCTTTGCATCCTTCAATTGATCAAAAATATCATCAATCCTTGGTAGAGGATACTTGTTCTTTACAGTCACTTTATTCAACTGTCTGAAATCAATGCGCAATCTTAACATTCCATCTTTCTTTTTCACAAACAATACTGGGGCACCCCAAGGTGATACACTTGGGTGTATATACCCCTTCTTCAGAAGTTCTTCAAGTTGCATTTGTAACTCCTTCAATTCTGGTGTACTCATTCTATAAGGAGTCTTTAACATGGGAGCTACTCCTGGTGTGAGATTTATAGAAAAATTGAGGTCTCTCCTTGGGGTTAGTCTTGGTACTTCCTTGACTACATCTTCAAACTCTTTCAGGATTTCATAATTCTCCAAATTTGGCACCTTGTCTTCAGGTGTCTTCTACATATGAGCTGCAAATATTTGACATCCTCTTCTATAACATTTCTTCAGCTGGAATGCTAAAATTTCTCTAACAGTTACTGCCCTGGGAAGTCCCTTCACTTTCCTTTGGTTCCCTTCTTCATCCAAGCAAGTGAATTCTTTGTTATGAAAATACAATATAGCATGATGTGGGTCCAACCAATCCATACCAATTAAACAGTCATAGGAACCTAAAGGTAAGATATTCAAATATGCCCTGGTGTTCAGTTTGTTTATGCCCATGAGACATGACTTAACCATCTCATTAAAGTTTATTTTGGTTCATGTATCCAACTGTACCAACCAAGATTTTCCATGCCTTCTTCTTGGCAATTGCAAACTTTCTACCATCTTAGGATCTATATAACTATGACTAGCTCCTGAATCAATCAAAATAGAAATGGTTTGGTTGTTAATCATACCTTCCACTTCAATCATGTGTGACTGATATTATGCTTGCTTTTTATCCAGGGCTGCATAGATCCTTGGCACATTTCTACCCATGTCCTCCACTATTTCAGCTTGCTGTACATTATAAACATTCCTTCCTTTTTCACCTCTGTGAGGACAATCTCTGAATCTATGATCTCCTTTACAACCCCAACATTGAATAGGTGGTTGCCTTGTCCTTTGAACTTCTGCCTCTATCTTTTTTGTCTCTTTAGAAGTTGGTGGTCCCTGTGGACTATTTCTGAAGAATGATGGTTTAAATCCTTTCTTCCTCTGATCCACCTTGATCTTCTTTTTGTCTTCCCAACATTTTTGGAAAGTTGGCCTTGCTTTCTGCTGATCATATAGACATTTATCTCGCCTTACGGTCTCTTCCAATGTCTTGGGATCATCATATTGTATTTTTTCACTGATGAATGTTGGCAATCCACTCAAATACCTTTGAATTTTAACTGTCTCATCCTTGATGAAGGAGACATACTTCAGCAGTTCTAGGAATCTTCTTTCATATTCATCTATGGTCATACTTCCAATTTTGAGTTCAAATAACTCTTTCATTTTCTTGTCGTAATACCTCTTAGTCAAGTATTTCTTCTCAAAATACTTCTTAAATTCCCTCCAAGTAATGTTATTCTCTTTAATCTGTTGTACTTGCACAAGCTGATCCCACCACATGGGCGCCTTTCCTTTGAGTTGATAGATGGAAATTATACCCTCTGCATGGGAAGAATAATTATGTAATTGAAAATACTTCATCATGCCCAGCGACCATGTTTCTTCATCTTCATCCTTCTTATGCTCACCATCAAATGTAGGAGGTTTGATTTTGTTCATTTCTCCTCGTAGCTCATCCACCCCATAACTCTTGTGTTGTTTGACAGGGGATGCACTTGTGCTTCTACCTTCTCTTTTCTTGGAATGATTTTGGGAGTGATGGTGGTGTCTGCTAACATTTCTTGATCTCTTTTTCTCATCCGAAGGTTTGTGACTTCCATATTTTCTTGAGTCACTTTCTTTTTCCAATTTCTTTTCTATTATGTTCAGAATTTGAAATAACTTCATGTTGAAGTCATCTTGCTACTCTTTAGCTCTCATAATCCTTTCATTATCAGCTTTATGGATTTGGACATCCTTTTGCAAATTTTTAATAGTCTCTACCATATTCAAGTTTTCATCCCTTTCCTCTCCATGTCCATTGGATTTTGTTCCTTCAATGTCCAAATGGACATTCATCCCTCTACTCTCATCTTGTTGACTATAGTTTCCTTGTGTCTCTTCCATTCCTATGGACTCGGTACTTGATCTAATCTGATCTAGTTGTTGTTAGTTCTGCAAAATGTGCAGCCATTAAAAATTATTAGTTTAACTAAATCAACAATCCACAAGAAATATGAACTATTTCATCTCAATAATTTTATCAGAATTATCTTTTCTGATTTCTTGGTGTTGCCACCATGACAATTCTCAAACATGACCTAAGTTTTGATAACTTAGAAAGCACTATATCATCATGCAGAGATACATCAGGAACAAGGTGGTTTGCCAAAACCACTTTTGCATAAGTTTCGATGTCACGTGCTTCAATATGTCAAATACACCATTCATGGGATGGGTGACAGTTAGTCAGATCACTCCATCTCATTTTCTCGTACATCACAACTTTTTGAGTTAGGTGAATGCCGCCATGTAACAAACTCAAAAATTTTAATCATTTGAATTGGATTAGTCGAGCATGGAAACCCATGGACCTTGTGCGTAAGTATGTCAAAGATTCATGATTGAGGTTCTATAACTACCAACTCTCAGGTATGGAAGCATCATATTATCCATCAGTGAGTAGTCTCCAAACTAGTTCGAACTTCTCATCTCTGCAAACGTATTACGGTGTCCACAAAACTGAGGTATATGGACCCGGTTAAATCCAATGATATTGGTTATTCGGGAAACATGATAAATCTTCCCACGAGTACGATGGAAAAGGTAGTCGCACAGATATTGGCGACTAAATTTCACACAATACCTATTACTGATTCAAGATTGGAAATCAGGCTGAATCCAATCATGAGGGATTTGGTTATCAACAAACCAGCAGCTAAGAAGAAACGAAGCAAGTGACAGAAGAAAGAACCCGTCGCTGAAGCGGATGAGAGTGTTGGAGAGAATCAATCGATCTAGTTAGATTCTTTAAAGGAGGAGCTAGCTAAGATGAAATTAGCCCCCAATACAATTGATTATATTTCAGCAATTTTTGGACAGATGATAGCAGAGGTAAGGAATCTCCGGAGATGATAGACCTGTTCTTGTATGGTCTCTTTGAATAGAGCCACTACTATTTTGAATCATCCCCTTTTTGTAATTTTGGATTTTGAAGGAATATATAAGCGCATAAGCGTATTTTGTACTGCTTAAGACAAGATTTCACTAATGATGTTATGAATATTGTTTCCTTTAATATTATGTATCTTCTTGTAACTTATATTTCATTTTCAATTGTTTGAATAAAACCCATAATTCATCTCATTTGCTTGACTCATTTTAAATAATACCTCAATGCAGTTGTGTATTCCTCTTTCTTTGAATACTATGTAATTTTTTTTAATTAAACGCAGGCTCGTCATCTTAATTATCTTTTCAGATGATTTTCCACACATAAAAATTCAACCTGTGTACCTTTATTTATCATGCAAACAAATTTATAAGGTAAATCATGTTTCTGCACACCTATATCTACTATACATTTCCTCTTCATTGAACCAATAACTTCCATGCACTACTTCGGTGTTGCATGCCAATATCCTTTGCGCACTGTTTCTATATTGCACTTGGATATTTCACATGCATTTCTCTCTATGCATTGCACTGTGCTAAAGTTCAATATGCCTTACCACGTACAATAATCTGTATGCCCCACCGAATACTCTATCGCTACCGCGCACAACTACCTACACGCACCCTTGTCTACACTGTAGCGATACAACACATACTCCTACTATGTGCGCACCAACCAAATTCACTGTGCCTCACAATACTGTGCACACCATGTGCACCTTTACTATGTGTATGCACTCCGCACAATGCTAAATTTAGTGCGTGCATATCTACTTATTATTCTTCCATGCGGTGGCTCAATTTTCCATAAATGCAATATACTGTATACCGTACTGTAATCAATACCATACTGTAATATTGTCTCCATTCGTCTGGTTTGGCCCATTCAGGCTCAATGTTGAAAGCTGACGCTCTGATACCATACTGTAACACACCCCATCCACCCACTGACCAAGGAATGTCACTTACTCAGACACTTAGCTTAGTTTTGACAACATAATGTAACACCCAGTATTCAACTGAGGTATGTCACATAACTTTTTTTTTTCTCTATGTTGTAGGAAAATCTCCTTGCGGACAAGTAGATCACCTCTAAGAGCTTGACCCTAACTCTAGACAGAAAATGCTTAACGTGGACACTAACTTCCTTTCAAATCTATCTAAGCTAACATATGAGAAGGAAGGATAATAGCAGTACCTTTTTATCGATGTTTGTCCCTGCACGCTCCTAGTTGTGCTTCGATCCTTTTCTCCTTGCTGGATCCTGTAGACAAAACAAGATATGACCACTTCCTACTCTATTGATATTAGCTTGAAAACAGATCTATCAATTAATGATAAGTTCATGTGACATTATACACAAACTAGAAAGAAACAGGCCAAGTGTGTCATATTGATGAGAATAACGACAACAGTACTTACAATTGTAGATGCGAGTGTGATAGCTTCGTCGAGTCCTCTTCATCCAACCCTTGCCTGAAAGATCCACAACCTGGATAACAGCAGCTTCACTGATCACTCTCCTTTGGCTGACTGTGTGTTCTCTTCAAGATCATAAGTTTCATACCATCAATTCTTCCCCCTTCCCACCATCATACAGCTTGCTTATATAGGTTAAGAGGAGCTTAACCTCTTGAGTTATCTTTAGAACAAGTGGGGAATCTCTTCCTAGGATCAGGGATCTCCTGATGAAACCAAGAATTCAAATGCAACTACATTCTAATCTTGACAGATCCTCCCCTTATTCTCCTCAACGGGCCAACAACTGCCTTAGATTAGGCAGCGCTCCTGAAAAAGGGGTGTCAGAGCATTGTAGCGCTCCCTGAGTAGCTTAAGGGAAGTGTCAACGCTCCAAAAGTGAGGAGCGCTCCCTCATAAGGGCAAGGAAGCATTATAACACTCCCCGAAGCCTTATAGTGGGGCGCCAGCACTCCTAAGGATGATATAGAGGAGCACTCCCCCTCAAATCCCTTGTTTCTGAGCTCTTTTAAGGTGTGAAGAGTCCTTTCACTTCAGTTAACCAATTCTCCTTCTTCAAACCAAGTGAATGAGATGTTTTAAGTGTCTCCTTAGTGTCTTCATTAAGGTAGTATGACTGAACAGTGTTTGCTACACTCATGGACAACTTGCGACACATGCGAAAGATGTAAGGAAAATGCGACACTTGCGACAATTGAGAGGAACATGCGACACTTATCCAATTGAGTAAATTTGACGTGTAACAGAATGCCCCCCAAAGTATGAAGTTAAAAGATGCGAACTAATGACTGAAATACTTTGTAGATGTTCAAGCAAGGGTATAGACTCGGAGAACCTGATGGAAGCTACACACAAACATCCAACAAATATCATGACATATTTCAAAGCCCAAGGCAGGCATACCTATGCTTGGGTGATCAAGACTTATGAGATATGGTCGCCATCAAATACACTGCGGATCCATAATCGTATTGATAAAAGGGTATAGCCACCGAAGATACAATGTGGATCTATACTCTGATGACTCGGACTGATCATAGCCACAAAGAATACACAGTGGATCTATGAAATGACAAGACATAGCCACGACCAATACAAAGTGGATCTATGTAACAGTGTATGTGTTCTTTTTCCAATAGAAACTCCTTCACAGCCTGGGCGAAGCATATATCAAAGTGATTACTCAACCCAGGGTCTTCTTACCAATCCCAACGTGGTACGATTCTTCCCATGCGAATAGATGTCCTGACGTCGAACATGGTAGAAACCACTTGATTACAAGTCAATTATGTAAACCGTTAACAAGTGCGAGGGAGATCACCATTAATGTCGATGATTCCCAAGGTACCCTAGTACATTCCAGTGAATGTGAGTAGATGAGCTGAGGTTGAACATATGTGGAATCATTCGATCAGAGGTCAATGATGTAAACCTACTGTTGAATGTGAGGAGGCCTGCCATTGAAGCATGCAGGTCCCAAAGTACCAACTGGTTTCTAAGCCTGATTCCCAGATAATGTGTTGAAGTCGATAGGAATAGACTCCTCGAGGGAGGGCCTTGATGTATCCCCCATCAATGACATGAAACGGACATAGAGATGTAATTGGTAGATCGAATGGACATGAACTGACACAGGTTTTGAGGCAAGATATTTGGGATGGTTGACTCTCGAGGCGGATACTTCCCTTGAACACTGAGGCACAAAACATGACATGGACCAAAACTATGCAGTGGATACTGTGACTTGTGTCAGGTGACCCAAAGCAGAGAAAGGAACTCAAAGGATTGGCTCAGTGCAGAGGTTCAGCTGATTATGATATGTGTGAATGACAAAGTGTCATGTTCAAGGGCGACTCTAAGAAGTGCTGGATGATGTTCTCAATAGACTGTTTGGCTTGCTCCTTTCAATTTTTTTCACCATCCAGATAGATGAGTACCTCTTTTTGATTTAATGAGCTCGAGGAGGATAACACATGCTCGATATAACTCACCTTTGGTAAGTTCCTCTTCCTTTGTTTAACGAACCGAAAGAAGTAAGGGATCGGTCCCATATGGGCCTGTCGATGTGTGATTTAACGAGCCCAAAGACAGAAAACTCGAAGGTTTTTCAGGATTATAGAGTTTGGAAAAACACTTAAAAGAGAACTCTCTCAGTTCCTTTTTCGTACAGTAGTCTAACGAGACCGAAAAAGGGGTAAACTATCGCTCGAAAGACGCCCTTTCTGGCCTTTTAACGAGTGTGAAAGGAAGCAAGGTCACTCGACAATATTTTCATATTTAGAGAGTCTGAAAGGGGTTTAAAGTAGACTCCAAGGGGTTCCTTTTTCATGTGTTCGTGTATCCGTACGGGTATGAAAAAGAGATAAAAGTTTACCCGGTTACGTTTTCATATTATCGAGCTCGAGAACGAATTAAGACTATGCTCATAAGTGCGACAAGGTGAAAAATCCATCAGGACTGCCAGGAAACCTGCGATGCCAGTACTACAAACCAGGGATTAGCGAAGCCAACATATTATTAGAAAAACCCATAATTGACCATACCTTATGAAAAATGAAAATTTATAAATAACTATTCATTCTAAACTTCATTTACCATTTCATTTTGCAAGGATTTTGGAGTAGTGGAGAATTTCGTTTTGAAGCAGATCTTGTTTTGTTCGCTACCGGAGCTACGATTCACCATTTCATTCATCATTCAGACCAGGTAGGTTTCCATCTCATTCTCTTTCAATTGCATGGTTTCACATCCATTTGCATAGCATTATTTATATTAAAACATGAAGCCCTAAGTCGCCCCAATTAGAACCAAATCGGCCTCTTTTAAAAATTAATGGAAAAGGGGATTTCTTTTACAAAAAAAACTTTAGAGAAGGATGGTTTAGATGTCAACACCCTAGAAGTTAATTAGATGGGTCATTTTTTAGTAAAATAACTCACAAAAATCTTCCCAAGTGCCCACGCAGCCCCCAAAATCGTTTTGAATTTTTAATACGTTTTTATCGTTGTTTGATGAATGTTAAATGTTTAAGAGAGGGCATGGCGGTTAAAACGAGTGAGTGGTTGCTTTTAAATGATGTGGGGGTATTACTTCATGTTTTAAATTACTTATGAAAATTGTCGAAATTGCCAAATCGTGGAAATAACAAATTCTTTGATTTTTTTTGTTTTGTAGGTAACTTCGGCAATCATGATTGAATGGAAAGAGAGGGAACATGAGATGGATGACTTAGCCGCCTTACGGAGTCCTCGTATATGGGCTGCCTTACGGGCTTGTGGTTTGCTCAAGTTCTTCAAGTTGTAGAAAATGAAGAGAGAGATTTTATTGCTCAAGCATACGATTGGCCTCTGGGATGTTGCAGAACAAGGATTCCGGATCGGCACACAACTTCTAACCATTGAGTTAGAAGATGTTTACTTTTTGACTAGCGTCTCGAAAAGAGTGGTCCCTATATATTTTACTGGGCAGAGGGCATTACCCGAGCAAGTGGACGTGTATCTGGCACGCCACTATATCTCGGGAGCGAGATTGGTAGGGGGCAGAATCCCTATCAAAGATATTCGAGAGATGCCCGTCTGATCTATACTGTTTTCTATCACGAGCATGACTGGTAGCATGAGTGCACATTTAGCATCTAGATCTCAGGTGGCTTATGATTTTTAGTGTTTGGAACCAACATTGTTCAATTGGAGTGCAGCATTTCTTCGAAATGTGAAGGAACAGATCTCACGATGCAGGACTGGACAGAAGCAGTTTGGTTATGGCTCATTTTTCGTCTCATTCTTTCTAGAGCACATCCCTCATATGCAACCTCAGATAGCACTGGCGGTACGACTAGTGGATGAACCTAGGATGGAGAGGTGGACTAGTCTGTCTCCAAGGCTAGTTTCGGAGTCAGAGTTCTATTTTACTGGCGATTTCTTTTCTTGGCTGAGATGGAAGTACCTCTGGATAGAGGACTTTTCTTATGACGATGTAGATTTTCGCGGGAGCATGGACTTGATTCTGCCCGCGGGGGAAGACTGGGATGAGTCGGGTAAGAGACTGAGCCATACCTTGTCTAGTTTTTGTTTTTTTAAGTTTTTGATGTATATATTTTTTTGGGGTATGTAGAAGAGTTTTAACATATGTATTGTTTCCAACATGCAGACAAGGGAGCAGTGAGCCCGACTGATATACCGGTCCTAGGACATCGTGGAGGTGCCTTGGTTGCAGCAGATCTAGCAGTACCAACAGTAGGTCTCTGGGAGGTTGAGAGGAACCTCCAAGGCCTTACGATGGGTATCCCTCCTCTGCGGAGGGGGGAAGTGCCTTTACATTTGCAAAGGCACACTGTAGGAGTACCAGAGAATATTAATTCTATTTTGAGGTGCGTAGTGCGTGCAGTAGTGTGTTACTCACAACACAACGTAGCGCGGGGAGATTAGAGTCTCTCCTATGATCATGTTTTTGTATGCCTTGTCAGGCAACGTTGTATGGGTGGAAAGACCCAGTTTTTGCTCTTCTACGTACTTTTTGATGTAATACAAACATTTCAGTCATGCCATATATATATATATATATATA